>CM035145.1:12565000-13152955 GCA_020205605.1 Panax ginseng
AAATTTGGATGTTCAAATTAATTAAGTCCAACGTATGATTTTGTAGTAGTAATTCTAATAAAATGACACAAGCTGACCGTTGGGAACAAAACCAAGCAACATAGATGGTAAGTTTAATTAATGGTATGTAGTGAAGGAAAAGAAAGAAATATATGGGGGAAATCTTATGTTTTGATATAAATATTAATCCTTGCAAGATATAAACAGTTAATTTATGTTGGTCAAGCGGTCATTTGATTAAAATTACAAACAAGACGTTTCAAGTTCAAATTCTTACAAAGACAATTTTTAATACATATGTCAAATTATAATATTAAAAAATTCAAATGATCGGCTTTGCATTTAACCGTCCCCCAAAGTACGCATTTAACCGTCCCCCAAAGTACGTACTCACTCAGTTACTATGCATGGCTGGCTCCTCCCAGGGCATATATACTAGACAGCTTCACATATCTACAAATGTGCGTAACCTAGTCAACGACATGACATTCAGTCCCACGTGGCACGTACTTATTGGTTCAGTGGATGTCCATATTGGGACACCTTTTCCGTCTAATATGTTGTGATAGTGTCAAGAAACAATACAAAAAGCAATGCTTTTCGTGTCTAAATTTGTATTCCTTGTCTGCTTGAAATCACAATTGCATGTCCGTTGACTTGATGTTTGATTTTGAGTAATGGAGAGGAAAATAATAAGATTATAAGATATGGTATGATCCAATTGATTATAATATCAGAAATTAAGCAGATTATTAAAAAAACTGTAATGTGCGCGCGGTATATATGATAATCATCCTCCAACCTTTATGCTCCAATTAATATAGTATTACATATATAGTCAACAAGAACATGAAAATGGACCAAAATTCTAAATTTTTTAAGGACTAATTTATTTCAGTACAGTTATAAATCATCTCGTTATTAATAAGAGCTACCAAACTCCTCACATGCAAGGATCATGAACCACTGCGAAAACAAATATGAAATATTGTTAAACAAATACATATAAATAAGTATATAAGTTGGGCACATAAATAAATTATTGCCACAAAAATTATGTGTATTTATAAATCTGTTTGTTTATGTATAATCAAATTTTATAAAACCAGAATTATTGTAAATGCTGATAATATATGTTCAAGTTGAGTACTACTACCATTGAAGACGCACATCCTAACACGATCAAAACTAATTTTGTACTTGTGTTAAGATCGAACATTGGGGTACCTAATTTTTTGTAGGCAACATTAAAATTAATCATAAAGAGATTAAAATTCAAGGTATATACTTACATATATATATATAGAGTCCGGTTCCAGTCCGGACGCTCAGATTTTATACCGTCCGGACTTTTTTTTATTTTTTTTTTGCTTTTTTTTTTAAAACAACTAAAAAATATTTAATATTTTATGGAATTGAATTTTTTCATATCTAGTGTTTTTAGGCGTGATTTGAGTACGATAAACAAAACATGTATGTATACATCTGTCAGATTGTACCACCATTTTTTGGTATAGGTATCCAAATCACCCCAAAACATTGTATTATGGAAAAATTTGAGTTCCATAAAATATTAATTATTTTTTTTAGTTTTTTTTTTTAAAAAAAGCAAAAAAACAGAAAAAAAAATTGGTAAAATTTTTACTCCAAATTCGAACGTCCTGATTTGGATCCGCTGATATGTATATATATATATATATATATGTGTGTGTGTGTGTGTGTGTGTGTGTGTGTACATGTGTATGCGTGTATAATGTATTTACAAGATAGAATGCAATGCAAATATTGGTGGTCTTGACTAAATACATTTTTATTTATTTACAAAAATACTTTTGATCAGAAATATACATGCAAAATCCTTTTCCATTTACACAAAATTAGTATAAGGATTTAAGTAATTTTGGCATACCATTTTCTAGCAAGTTCTAGTCTAATTCTGTATTATTTATATTAGCTTAATCCAATATTTATATTATCTTTAAACCGTACCAATGTCTGATCTCGCTATATGTATTATGTATACAGGGCCCATGGGCGAATACATATGAGGGGCAGTATAAGCAGCTGCGCCGTTGAATTTTTGTTTTTTTTAAGTATAGGAGTATGACAGTTATATAAATTAATAAATTTAAAGGGACAAATTAATGAAAGAATCAAATTTAGACGGAATAAAAAAAATTTACATAAACTAATTCTGAATATAAGAACAAAATTTTTCTTAATTGGTAAAATTTTAAAAGTATTTTTGTATAGTTTTTGATTTTGAATGTTCATCAGCGTGTAAATTGTGAGAGATTATTTGATTCAAGTTTGAATTTTTTTGTTATTGATTTGGTTGACTGTGGTTACAGTTAGTTAATTTGGTTTAATTGAATTTTTTTTTTGGGTTGTTTGATCTTCAATTAAAAATATGATTATTTTGGTTGAGTAGTTTCTATTTTTTATTGTGACAACTTATAATGATTTTGCCTTATTTTATAATGGGAAATGAAAAATGATTATGAGCCTTTAGCAGCCCCTCATTTCTAGTTTTCATGATTTGTTTGAATATAGAAAACAAATTTGATTTGAGGTTTTGATAATTTAAGGAATCATTTAAATTGAATTATAACAAGTAATTGAATTAAGTTTCTAAATTGTGTCTAAATATTTTTTATTTGAATTTTTTTTTAGTTTGAATTATGAATTTTATTGCAATTTGTAAATATTATTATGACTAATTAATATTATTATTAGTTTAAGTTTTCTTTATTTAATTTCAACAAAAAAAATTAGCTAAAATCCGCCCTGCTGAGAAAATTTTCTTAATCCTCCCCTGTATGTATGTATATATGTATGTATGTATGTATGTATGTATGAATGAATGTGTATATATATATGTATGTATGTGTATATATATATATATATATATATATATATATATATTGTTCGTTAGTATATTCTAAATATTAAGATGTTCAAAATCGACGAATATTTATGGAATACTTTTTGGTTTATATATCGATCCTTTTGTGAACATTGAACAATATATAATCGGCAACAAAACAGCGTAAACTTTAAACGACAATTAAAAAAGTTTTATGTAGTAATAACATGAATCAGTATAGTTAACCCTTGAAAATTCAAAAGCGCTACGACTTTAAGATTTCTTGCAAGCAATTCTACCACTGGCGTACTTAATTATAAAATATTTATAACTTTTACTCTTTTTAGTCTAAAGAAAATGGCAATTAGTTGTGTATGGATTTCTGTCGCTCTCACATGTATGGCTGAGTAAGGAATTAAATTGGAATCGAAATCGCATCAAAAATCACACAAATCGCATTAATTAAAATCGTACCAACGGTTCTGACGTATGTGGTGGTTTTAGGTGGGTTAAAAAACCAAATTTACAGTTTCAGTTTGGTTACTAGTCAAAACCGCACGCATAAAACCGAAACCGCACAAAAAAATCATCATGTTTTCTCAAATTTGCTACAAGTATATATAATTTCTCTACTATAAAATATCCTCCTTATTTTATTTTAGAAGACAGATATTGCAGGATTGAATGAAGAATAAATTGTATCAATTATGTTTACAAATCAAGAGTGGCTTGGTATTTTCTAGATCAAATATGATAACATAGTATTAATTAACCAAATAATTGTTGATGCCTAGAACTATTTTGCTATATTAGCTCCATGATTGTGTTCACTGCGTAATACATTTGCGTGAATAATTTTGCCAACTATTTTACGGGTTTGTTATTTCAATTGGTTTTGGAACCGAAACCGCACGGTTCAAAACAGCACCGCACCAATCACAAATAATTTAAAATAACACTTGACGCAGTTATTGTGCTTAAATTTTTTTTCTTTTTTTTGTATTTTTCAAACCGCACCTAAACGATTTCGTGTGCGATTTAAAATTCAAACCGCACCATACTCACCCCTACTCACACGTATCAAAAGTGGCATCAGCATGCATTTCAAAGCCATTACCTACACAGAACACAATTGTCTTTCGACTCAAATAAAAGTTTATGCGATCTTAATTAATTAATTAATTATAAGGCTAAACAGCGTCAAACACTTCCACAACTAGCTAGAGAAGAGTCTGTTGACAAACCATTTCTATATATATAAACGAAAACTGGCCAATTTCGGCAATAAGTATCACCTCCCCCAGCCGGTAAACCCGCCGATGTCATTAATTAGAGAGAGTAAAATGTAGTACTCCATATATTAACGATCATTAATAGTACATATAATTTATTTATTTTTTATTAATAACGTAACAAATGTATTAGTGCTTACAATAAGGTCAACACTTCCAAGAATTAAAAGAAGTTACAATCCAAGTATTAAAAGATGTTACAATATTTATTTAAATTAAATAGTATAATTAGCACCTTGATATGCTACACTTTGAACAATTCATTCACATGTTGAAATAATATTTTCTCTATTTATGTAAAAAAATCAAGTGAAAATATCAATTTTTATATAAGAAAAATATCAGTTACCTCAAAATAAATCAAAAAGGTTTACAAGTAATCAGTTGAATGCCACTTCTAATCCCACATGGGATTGAGTGTATTCTCTACGTAAATAAATTACAAAACAATTAATGTAACTACTCAACATTCAAATATCGAGATTAAAAAAATCTGATATAGATTATATGTTCACACCGCACTATTTACCGTTCGTTTGCTTCGCGGCCAAACGATAGTCGAAAAACCCACTTTGTGAGCGACTTCGTTTTTGAATTCTTGTTGGATTGTTGGTGGCTGTACTGGTGGTTGTTGGTGGCGGTGACGGTGGTGGTGATGGTGGAGTCTACGAAGGATTTGATACGTTGCATGGCTAGGTCTAGGGTTTCCTCGGACATATTTGCAAAGCACACACGGAACCATCCTGGTTCAGTGCAATGACACGATGATCCAGGAGAAATATTCAATCCAACATTATAAACAATCTTCTTCCAGAGCTCAATCTCGGCATCAAAAGTGTTGGAACTTAGGAGATGTCTCATGTCTACCCAGCAAAACAAACTAGCATTGCTCTCAAGGCACCTGATACCGGCCTTTGCAAGGCCCGATACTAGCATTTCTTGACGCTGCTTAAGCCTCTTCTGATTTTCCGAAATGTAGTTCTTTGTGAACTTCTTATCGGAGAGCATAGCCGAGAGGAGATACTGAGTTTGTGAAGAAACTAATCCAAAGCTTGACATTTTTGTTGCTGCTGATACAACCATGTCATCGTTGGAGTAAATAGATCCAACCCGAAAACCCGGGAGCCCGAGATCTTTGGAGAGGCTATACACAATATGAACTCTTTCCCAAACTTCAGTGTTCATCAGGTTCCTGTTCATTAGGATCTCCATGATACTAATGAAACTTGGTGAACTAAAAGTGGTGCCCGAATAAATTTCGCCACTTACTAAATGAATTCCCTTGGCGTCAATGAAGTTAACAAGGAGATTAAGCTCGTTTAGGGTCAATGTTGTGCCTAGCGGATTTGAAGGGTTTGTAACCAAGACACCTTTCAATCTGAGGTTGAGTTCATGTGCTTGCTTATAAGCCTCTTCGAGAGCCGATTCAGTGATTTGGAAGCCATTTGAGCTATTACATTGTATCGGTACAATCTCAACTCCGGTTCGCCACTTGAGATCTCTATCAAATCTGCATAACATATAAAATAAATGAGCAACGTACGTACGTAGTACTTTTCTTGGAACTTAAGCCAACATATAAACATAATTATATATTACATGCAAATAGAATAGCCAGGAAATACAGTTTTAAATACGTACATAGACCAAAAGTCAGCCCGTAATTTTGTGCAAATATTATTTTTGTCTATATATAGATACGTACGTATATACTAGTCATAATTATTACACGTAAATAGAAAAGAGAGATATTTGTACATACCCGGGATAGTATGGGGTAGGAAGGAGAAAAGCATCCCCCGGCTCAGCCAGGCAAAACATGAGAGTCTCGTTGGCGGAAGTTGCACCGGCGGTGAGGACTAAATTATTTGGATTAAAGCTGACTTTGTTTCCTCTTATTTCTGACATGAATTCTACTAATGCCTGCAATTATATAAGTTAGAAATTAGATGAAGAAAAAAATATAATTAATAGTATAATTAAGTTAATATTTATATAGTGTACGTAATTAATCGACTTAATAAAAATGAATTAAAGCTTACATTTTTGAAATCGGGAAGGCCGTGATAGTCTTGGAAGAGAGCTAGGTCTCTAAAAATGGAATGTCCATCTTTCTTAAACCCAGCTGCATCTGGGTTGTTTTTGAGCCAGGCCTCAAGAAGATCAAAGGAGAGCTGATTTTCGGCCAGGCCCATTTGGATGATTCCGTTAGGATTCCGAACCTCATCGTATGGATTCTTCTCGTACTCCTCCCATCCTAAGAAGTATGAAGAATCTTGTCTGTGTGAGTTGAACGTGGCTTTTCTAGACAGCATCTTCATTTTTCGGTTGAGCTACAAAAATGAAAATTAAATATATAGACAAGGAATTCTAAAGGGAAGGGTTGCTACTTGCTTGCTGGAGCCTGGAGGGAAGGGAAGGGAAGGTTGTTTTTGTTGTTGGAGAAGGATATATTTGATTATTTAATTTGTTGCGAGGAATAAAATGTTGTAAGCCATAAAGCCGTATTTATAGTGGAATTAGGGGTGAAGAAATGCCACATCAGCATGACAGGTCCTTTTTCTTGCTTCTAATTTCTTAATTATTTAGATAAATTTGGGAATAACAAATATAGAAAATAAAACAAGAAACAATATTCAAAACACAACAAAAAATATATGATTAGAGAGAGAGAGAGATTGTAGTTTGTACTTTGTAGGGGAGAAGTAGCCGAAAGCCATTAACCGACAGCAAATCCTTGAAAATAATGGGTAAAGAACCCGTGAAGCCCATCTGAACTTGGACCCATGACCCTCCCCAGGTCCACACGCAGCTTCCATTGGCCCATCTTCTATATTTCATATATATAGAGAGAGAGACTTTTAGTTTATTATAACTTCATTAATTATATACATTTGTTTAATGGCTAACTGTTAGAAATGAATTAAATGAAGCCTTTAAATGGTGGAAAGTAACCACCAAAATAAATGGTGGAAAATTTAAAAAATCTTTAAGTTGCTTTAATGCAACTTAAGTTTTAGATCATGACGTCATTCTTTATATATTCCTCATTATCATCTCTATTTCATCATCATGACGTCACATTTCAACATATTTTAAATCTAGATCATAAAATGGAGTCTCCAACTTATTTAAAATGGAGAGGATTCTAATTCAAATATGAAATGGATTGAAATGGAGAGGATCTTAATTAGAGTGCAGGGTAATTAATTTAATTAAGCATCCTAAATCAGTACTCATCCACAGTACCTTAATGTGGTCAGCTGGATACATGGGAATTAATTCGTATATATGACAAATTTTGAAGTTGCTAGCTTAATTATAACTTTGAACCTTCATTCATTCTATTATAGTGGTGTAATTTTTCTTGTTAAGTATTCTTGATTATAATGTATGTTATTATTGATTTGCAATCAACTACGTGAATGTATGTGTGGAATTAATTGGAGGATATCTGAAAATGACACACCTGATATTTGTTGTTTGTTGTTTGTTGAGCAATAAACAATTATCAAGTTATCATTAATTGGAAACTTATGATAGTTGTGAAATTAACTGCAAAACAAATATTCAAAGTAATTATCGCTTACTATTTTTAATTAAACAATTGTCGCCGGTAGTATTAAGCACCTGATTTCTAATTTTACGTCTTAGTTTATATAGTTGACGAAATTGTTAATATATTTAACGTCTCATGCATGCCTCCATCCGATCAAAAAAGGAAATAGTACTACAAACTTCAATTGAACTTGCAGAGGGATAGATGATTACTTGAACTCCAGTGCCCGAGCAGGGAGGGACTTTCTATCCTTCAAAATTGTTAAAAGGACATTGTTCCTCCGCACTCCATCACTTTGCAAAGGGGAGAAAAATATAGGCCGGTCGAACATAATCAAAATAGTATCTTTGAATGGGACCATTCAATAATTCTAATTATACTCTAAATCATTTTGAATCATTAAGGAACACAAAATCTAGATAATGAACTGATTCAATGATTGAATAAGGAAGACAAAATGCATCATCAATTTTGGAGTAATTAATAATTGGATTTATATAGGGACTAGTATCAACATACTATATGAATGTTTAGGAAAAAGATGGACCATTCTAGCTAGCATTGAATGTCACATTTCTTACAAACACACCATAAACCGGGTCTCCAAATTGTTATAGGACTCATTTGATGGCCTCAATTTGGAACAACGGGATGAAGGTTTCGTACGGGACATGCAACCGATGATCACATGACCACAAAATTGTCAACATATTGAATTAATTGCATGGTAGTAATTTCTTATTTTTTTTTCTTCTAGATATATATATATATATATATATATATATATATATATATATATATATATATATATATATATATATATATATATATATATATCTACAACTGTGTTGTAATCCAAAAACATATATAGTCGCTATACAAAGTCCCTTATAGAAAAAAAAAACCTCAATATATAATTTTGATGAATTATTCCACTTGTTGTCAATTTTGAATTGAATATTTTAACATGATATATATCAGAACATGCAGAGAGTAATAAAAATTGGAAGGTCGATGGAGGGCACGTGGTTTGTAGTAGTGGAAGGGTCATTAGGGCATGTGGAAGTCTTGTTTAAACGCCCCACATATTCACACCCTAAATTAGAAACAAAAATATGCAGGTAGACTTAACCTTAAGGACCATATATGAGAGACAAAGTCGACAACTAACACGATGCTCACGCTAGTCCATTCCTCACTCTTCCTACGAGAGTTGGACATGCATGGGCTATTTGTTTCCCTCTTCTCAATTACGTAGGTCCCTCCCCCATCCTCCCATGCTCTCCCCCTATCTCAAATTACAATTAGGGGAGTATTATTTTTATGTGTATTTTTTATATTTTCACATGATTCCTTCCTAAATAAAGGTGAGATCCACTGTCGGTTCATGTGAGAGAGGACCATCTGAAAATATAAAAAATACATGTGAAAATATCAATTCTTTTTCGACTAATTAATGCAGTTTGAGAAGTTATATACTTCTTATAAAATTAAAGATGTATTTTCATTTTTAGATTTATTTGTCGAATCCGGAATCCTCCATAACTGAAATGAGAATTCTAAAGTAATTTAGTACCTGGAAAAATTGCACGAACAAGCTATACTTTTATTTTGACAAGGTCTAGACTGCATGCCGTAACAAGTTTTGCATGCGTACGTTACGTAAGTTTGATCTTAACTGGTTATATATCCAAGTTAACATTATGACACAGTGATATCTGTGCTTATCCAAGTTAAGTACGTCAAATATTCAAATGGCACTGTCAGTTATGTCTTAGTACACTAATGCAAATCTTTATTACTCCCTCATATTCATATGTCGTTTTGAAGAGTTTCATTTTATTCAATATAAGTGTCATTTTGGAATCCCTATGCAATATTGCACTATTTTTTCTTAATTTACCCCTCTATTTAATATGCTTAGTAAATGCAATTCCATGGACCATTGTGGATAGAGAAATAATTAATTAGGGATACAAAAGACATTTTGTGTTATTTCTTAATAAGTGTGCTTAACTCTAAAAAGACACTTAATATGAATAGGAGGGAGTATTAAACTTTTATGAGTAAACTTTGTTACTTGAAAAAATAAATCTACAAGTGTTAAGAATACCAATCTTAAATATTAAAAAAAAACATAAAAATCTAAATACTCTTATGTATAGAATAGAGATGGAATATTAGTTTAATTTGACATGTATATAGCAGTCAATATCACCCACACATACTCCCCACACCGAGCCATTGATTTTGAGTCACTGGCGGAACTTTGGGGGGAGGGGGAGGGGGAGGGGGAGGGCGAGGGTCATATGACCCTCCAATCCTGGAATATGTATCATATTAATATTAGTTAAATTTAATCTTTGTTATAAGATGGTATTAATTTATTTGTTTTTTCGTGTCCTTCCACCTATAATAAATTAATAATATTATTACAAGATAAAATAATATTAAATAAGTTTGATAATTAATTAATATTACACTCATTTGTCTTACTGATTTAATCATATTTTGGTATCAATTTTTTGTAAATGAGAATAACTTAATTCATTTTCTTGCTTTGAGTAGCTCTTCTCAGTTGTCTTCAAGAAAGATGACCAGAACCACAATATAAAGTTTTGAATATATAATATTATAATTTATAATTTATCCATAAAAGTAGTTAATCAGTTGACTAAAAACTTCAAATTAGTCTAATTAATAGTCTCATAGTTCGGAGAAAATTATATATATATATATATATATATATATATATATATATATATATATATATATGTGTGTGTGTGTGTGTGTGTGTGTATTTAATGTCATTAGACTCACAACTCAAAGGTTGATTGAGAGTTGAAATAAGATGTTGTGAAATACTATAATTGGGCAAAATGAATTTGAAAGAAGCATCCAAACATAAATAAATAATTTTTTTTTATTGATGTATTTTGATCCTCTCTAAAAATATTTTAGTTCCGCCACTGTTTTGAGTTGAGTATTGGACTATTGATGGAGACTTTACCGGCCCAGGTTGGATAGTGTGCATAATTTGTGGTGGGTTGGCATACAATTCAAGGACCAGCCAGCTCTATCTGGCCCCTTTACTTCAACAACTTATAACCAAGGCTTTCGTACCACTAATTGTTATATTAATATATGTGGGGAATAACTAATGGCCGAT
The DNA here is from genome assembly GCA_020205605.1 of Panax ginseng. Lineage (NCBI taxonomy): Eukaryota > Viridiplantae > Streptophyta > Magnoliopsida > Apiales > Araliaceae > Panax > Panax ginseng. The sequence goes on from CM035145.1 coordinate 12,575,887, forward strand.
TTAATTAGGATCATTTTGTAGTTAAACTATATTTTTATGTTAAGTTTGGATGGAGAGAGTGAAATAGAGAAAGGAATAAAATAAAATAGTGTATTTGATAATTATTTTAGAGGATAAATCATTTCATAGAATGAAAATTCATTATATACTTTTGTTTTTTTATTCCATGTGGAGAAGAAGAAATAAAATTCATTCCAATGGAATGGATATATGTGATAATTTTGTTGTTATATAACAATACTCACCACCACTAACAACCAAACATACACTTCAAATACTTTAAAATCATTACATTCTATCATTCATTCTATTCCTTCAATCCAAACACAACATTAGGGTTTTTGTCACTTTGGTTTAGTTAGAACTTATCTTTATTCCTACTGCGCAGTGCTATTGGGTCATTCTACAAAATAGGGATTCAATTTTTTTACTTCCTTAAATAATGAAATTTAAAATTTAAAATTTTCAATAGTCAAAATATTAAATTAATAATAATCTTATAATTTGTAAAAGAGAGTATAATTTATCAATTATATTTCACTATAAAAGAAATTTTATTTTATTTTAAATTTTAAGTAATTTATGGAATGAGTATTGAATGGATTGTAGTTGCAAATGTACATAAGATCAATATTAACTTTTAAAAGTTAATTTGTGATATTTTAAATTTAAATTTAATATGATTCATTTAAATTTTAAAAATAATAAATTTTATAATTAATAGTACTTTTATAATATTTATAATTATATTGACATAAATTAAATAAATTTATATCAATTTTAAATTTGAATACGTTTGAAATTAATTTTTAAAAAATAAGTCAATATTAAGTTTATAATTTGAAAATGAAGTAGTAAAAAAATGTCAAGATGTGTATGATTGATAAGTTGTCCACTTAAATGAGGGTGTGAAATGTCATTTTGTATATATAAAAAACAATCTTTTGACTCCCTCACACTGGGGAGTAAAATCCTATATATGGATTAAATAAAGAGTCAAATAAGGATAAGAAAACTATTGGATAATGATTTATTGATGTATTCTTTAAAATTAAGGATAAAGAGTTGATTAAAAAAACTGATTTTAATGTTATTATGGAAAAGCATTGAACATTGATCGATCACTATCCATACTTTTAAGGTAATTCCTTGTCGTTACGTACATACATTTGGAGATTGTTTTGGAATTTAATCATCTTAAGTTGTTTCATATTTCTCTAATTGTATTCTAATTTCGTTTGAGAAAATTAAATTGCTCACTTGTGGTGGATCGATGTGGCGAATGGTAATGTTAAATAATCATATACAATTAGATCTGATAAAATATGGTTATGAGTTAATTTTGGTTTACAAAATATAGTTATGCTTCCATTTAAGAACTAAAATCATATTAACTATTTTTAATATGGGTTGTGTGGGTTGGAACCATATAGTTATGGTTCAAATATAGGTCGACCCATATTTTAAATTTCAAACTTACCTTTATTATGATCCAATTAAATAAATTATTATTAGATATATCATGTATACATAATCACTAGACATTTTATTTTATTTGTATACATAATCACTGAATATTAATTTTTGTTAGGATGGGGGTATAATAATCACTGAATATTTTTTTTTTTGTATGAGTGGGGGTGTATACATAATCAGTAAATATATTTTTTTGGGGTTGAGGTTGAGGTTGGGGTGGGGGGTGGGGGTGGGGGTGGGGAAGGGGCGGGATGGGATGGGATGGGTTGGGTTGGGTTGGGATGGGATGGGGTTGGGGTGGGGGTGGGGTAAGGTGGGGGTGTAGGGGTAGAGGTGAGGTGAGGTGAGGTGAGGTGAGGTGGGGTGGGATGGGATGGGATGGGGTGGGATGGTGGGGGGGGTCGGGTGAGGGTGGGAGTGGGGGGGTGGGTGTGGGGTAAGGGTGGGTGTGGGGGTGAGGGTGAGGGTGAGGGTGAGGGTGGAGGTGGGTGGGGATGAGGGTGAGGGTGAGGGTGGGTATACATGGCAAAAAATAGATTTGAGTTGATTTTGGATTACATAAAATAGGTTAGGGTTGGTTTTGAAACCAAAGCTATATTACCTATATTTAATATGGGTTATGTGGTTTGTATTTAAATGGTTATGGGTCGAATCCATGTCGATCTATTTTTAAATTATAATTAAACTAAAATCTTAATTTTTGTTATACTAAAAGGGTCATATTTTAATTTTTTTAACCTAAATTTGAAACTAAAATTTTTAATTGATTTGACTAATTTGAGTATTAAAAATATTAATTTTGTGATTATAGGTACTTTAAAAAAATTTACATTAATAATTATTATATTAATTAAAACAAATAAAATTATTGATAATTTTATTACAATAATCAGTAAATATTTTTTTTGGAGTGTATATATAATTAATAAATATTATTTGGGGGGAGGTGGGGTGGGGGCATAGGGGTGTATACATAATTAATAAATATTATTTTTTGTGTATAGGGTAGGGGTGAGATATGGGGTGGGTGTGTGGCGTGGCGTGGGGGTGGAGGTGTATCATAATCAATAAATAATATATATTTTTTGGGTGGGAGAGTGGGTTTTTTGGGTCGTGAGGTGGGGTGGGGTGGAGGTAAAGGAGTGTATACATAATCAATAAATATTATTTTTTGGTGGGGGTGAGGGCAGTGTGGGTTTGGTATGTGGGGTGTGGGTATGTATGGCGTGTGGTGGTGGTAGTGGTAGGGGTGGGGTGGGGGTGGGGGTGGGGTGTATTTTTGTTAGCTCTACAAAGTGCAAAAAACTATTATAGATTAATAGGTCAAAAACTAGTTAAACTACATTCAACTCATATTTGTAATAATAATACGATTAATTATATATTTTAGTACATTTTTAAAAATAATTACAATAATGGTGCATCCATAAAAAAATTACAAAGTAATACACTTTTTCATATTTATTTACAATATTAGTGCAATTAGGATTCTTTAATTTAGGGGATTAGTATTGGTGGGTTAACATGGCAAATCATTACGGAAAAGGGTCAAAAAAGCCCCTGATGTTTACCCCGATGTCCCACTTGCACCCTAAATTAATTTTTTTTTCTAAAAGTACCCTTAACGTTACATTTTTGGGTCGTCTGTGCCCCTGGCGTTAACAGAATACAAACGGTGTTAAAATCTGATGACGTGGCAGGCTTAATTATAAAATATATTTTAAATAAAACAATATATATCATTTAATCAAAAGAAAAAATGCTAAAATTCAAAATAAAAAAAAGCATAACATATTTACAAAAAATTTTTAAAACAGATTTGTTTAAAAAAAACATAATTTTTAAAAAATTAGAATTTTTTAAAAAACAAACTTTTTAAAAAAACGAAACTTTTTTAAAAGCAGTTTTTAAAAAAAAATATAAATTTTTAAAAATAGCTTTTAAAAAAAAGCAGAATTTTTAAAACAATTTTTTAAAAAAAATAGATTTTTTAAAACAAACTCTTTTAAAAAATGAAAGCAGATTTTTTTTAAAAAATAGAATTTGCTTAAAACAATCTTTTTTAGAAAAGCGAAAGCATTTTTTTTTAAAAAATAGATTTTTTAAAACAAACTTTAAAAAAAGCGAAACTTTTTAAAAACAGTTTTTTTTTAAAAAAATAGAATTTTTAAAACAGCTTTTTAAAAAAAAACAGAATTTTTAAAACAAATTATTTTTAAAAAAAGATTTTTTAAAAACAGATTTTTTAAAAATAGAATTTTTTAAAACAAACTTTTTAAAAAAAACGTAACTTTTTAAAAGCAGATTTTTTAAAAATTAGATTTTTTAAAAACATTTTTTTTTAAAAAAGGAACTCTTTTAAAAACAGTTTTTTTAAAAAAACAGAATTTTAGTATAATAGAATTTTTAAAAAGTCTTTTTTAAAAATAGAATTTTTTTAAAAACAGAATGTTAGTATTTTAGTATTTTTTAATTTGATTTTTTTAGTATTTTAGTATTTTTTTAATTAGTATTTTAGTACTAAAATACCAATTAAAAAATAATACTAAAAATACTAAAAAAATTCTTTTTTTAAAAAGCTGTTTTTAAGAATTCTATTTTTTTTAAAAAACTGCTTTTAAAAAGTTCGTTTTTTTTTAAAGTTTGTTTTAAAAAAAAAATCTATTTTTTAAAAAAAATCTGTTTTTAGATTTTCTAAAAAATGTTGTTTTTGAAGCAAATTCTATTTTTTTAAAAATATTTGCTTTCATTTTTTAAAAAGTTTGTTTTTAAAAAATTCTATTTTTTTTAAAATTCTATTTTTTAAAAAAAATTGTTTTTAAAAATTCTATATTTTTTTTTAAAAAAAAATCCTTTTAAAAAAGTTCCGTTTTAAAAAAAAATCTATTTTTTTAAAAATTATGTTTTTTTAAAACAAATCTGTTTTAAATTTTTTTGTAAATATGTTATGCTTTTTTTTATTTTGAATTTTAGCATTTTTTGTTTTGATTAAATGATATATATTGTTTTATTTAAAATATATTTTATAATTAAGCCTGCCACGTCATCAGATTTTAACACCGTTTGTATTCTGTTAACGGCAGGGGCACAAGCGACTCAAAAATATAACGTTAAGGGTACTTTTGAAAAAAAAATTAGTTTAGGGTGCAAGTGGGACATCGGGGTAAACATGGAGGGCTTTTTTGACCCTTTTCCCCAAATCATTATGCCCACGATTATCTTTCTTATCTCTTCCCGTTAATTATTATTTTCTTATTCAAACACATTCAAACACAGCAGACCTATTTTTGATCTCTGTTCCTGTTTCTCTCTTTTTTTTCTTCATCCTCTTTTTTCCTGCTATAAACTAAAGTGGCGGCGGTTTGTCCGGTAGAGGCCGCAATGGTTTGTTTCTGGAAATACTGAATTGATTGCTTGAACAACTGTTACATCTTAATCAGTGTGAATGGCTTTTGGTTTCTTTCCAGACATTGCCTCAATGAAAGTTTTAAGAAGCCACGTGAGCGAATCAATGGTTTCGTCGTATACAAGAGCAGCACCAAAGACAACAACTTGTTTGTGATGATTCTGTCTAATGAACTGTACAAGTGTCCAAACAAATAACATCGCCGAAATGATCATAGTCCAGTAACATATGATCATCGGCCCAAAAAATGTTACTTATTTTATCATCAACATCAAGTTGTATAGCATAATAGAACGATGAGTTTTCTAAATGTTGCCTCTAGAAATAATACAATAATCTTCCTGCCTCTCCCTCCTTGATATCTCGCGTCCGAGCAGAGGTTAAATGATTATCATAATCGATCGCAAAGTGATCAAGATTTTCTAGATTGCCAAATCGTCTCCCTAATAGTTGAAATTCTATCTCCAAAGTCTTTGCACTAAAACCTTCATACCTTCCACCTCTACACCTGCATTTTTTTTCATAAATGCGGTTAGTATGCAGCTTTAAACTTTCATACCAGAGAAGCAAACCGTCATACCAAGATAACCAATCCACCTCCACACCTTCAGTTTTTTCATAGTGCAGTTGGTAACCAAACCTTCACACCAAGTGTTCTCTTGATTAAACATAAATAAATTGAAAAAAGAAAAAAAGTAGTATTGTCTAACAAGTGTTCTCTTGATTCAATTTATAACTAGTTAGAAAAAAAATAGGGATTAATTACATATTTTAGTACATTTTTAGAAATAATTACAATAATAGTGCATAAATAAAATAATTACAAAAGTAATACATTTTTTCGTATTTATATACAAAATTAATATATTTGGGTATCCTTTAATCGTGGTCCACGATTATCTCTCTTATATCTTCCCCTTAATTATTATTTTCTTATTCAAACACAACAGACCCATTTTTGATCAACAATGGATACATAATGCTTCGTTACTGGTTGAATACCATAATCTCTCATCATTGACGAAAAACATTCCCAACCTTCATTAACCAAACCTCCATGGCTACAAGCAGAAAGAACTGCAAGAAAAGTAATAGAGTTTGGTCTGACTCCTTCAGTTTTCATCTTATAGAAGGATTCCAAAACCTCTACTAGTCTTCCATGCTGTCCATATCCTGAGATCAAAGCAGTCCATGTAATAACATCCCTCTCCAAAGATTTATCAAATACAAGATGCCCATCATAGGGACAACTGCATTTGAAATACATATTCATGAGGGCGCTATTAACTACAACATTTCCACTAATTTGGCTCTTTATCAAGATACCATGGGCTCGCTTTCCTTGTTCAAGTATTACTAAAGTGGCGTAGGCCCTAAATATCGACGCAAAGGTGTATTGGTCTGGTATGAAACCACACTGTCTCATAGTGTGATAAAGACTCAACCCTACTACTTCAACACCCTTTTGTTTACCTTATTGGTGGTGGTGGCATATTCGTCCCAATGCTTACCTTGATTATTGGATTGATCCAAAATCAGCAACTGATAGAAGAGATTGGTAACCAAACATTCATACCAAGGTAACCAAACCTTCATACCAAGGTTACCAATCCACATCCACACCTGCAGTTTTTTCATAGTGCAGTTGGTAACCAAACATTCATACCAAGGTAACCAAACTGTCATACCAAAGTAACCAATCCACCTCCACACCTTCAATTTTTTCATAGTGCAGTTGGTAACCAAACATTCACACCAAGGTAACACAACATTCATACCAAGGTAACCAATCCACATCCACACCTGCAGTTTTTTCATAGTACAGTTGGTAGCTAAACATTCATACCAAGGTAACCAATTCAGTGTTATTAGGTTACCAAATTATTTTGAATGTGATGCAGTTGGTAGTCAAACCTTCATACCAAAGTAACCAATTCGGTTTTATTAAGTTACCAATTTATTTTGAATGTGATGCAGTTGGTAGCCAAACCTTCATGCAATTGGTTGTCAAACTTTCAGACCAAGGTAACCAATTCATACTGCAGGTGTGGAGGTTGATTGGTTACTTTGGTATAAAATTTTGGTTACCTTGGTATGAAGGTTTGGTTATCAACATTACATTACACATCACTCTCTTATCTCGATCTCTTTCCTATGCAGTGTATAATTAATAAATTGGTTTAACAGTCCAACAAAATTGGTTTAACAGTTGGGCAACCTAAACAACATAAGAGAGTACGTGACCGAAATTGATTGAAATTATGAGCCAACGCTTGACAGTTGGGCAACCCAAACAACTTATGAGTCTCGCATTGTCTTGCTAACTGATTCACAAAGCTTGTAGACTTTCCAATGATGAAAATAAAAATATAATTTTTAATGTCACTTGTCTTGTTGATCCACAATGTAGTATTAGCCTATCCTTTGCCTCCTTTCTTCTTGCAGATGGGAGTGCGAGTTTTTTGCTACACATGTGGAGTGAGTGGAAGGATAAGAAACCATCTTATATGTATCACTCTGGGATAATGAGCACATTATAGATGAAGATGGCGAAGATGAATTTGAATTTGACGAGGGACGGCGACGACTATGGCCCGATTGGACGATTACTACTGAATGCGGATCGTATCTAAATCCCTTCCTTCACCTGTTTTCCTTTGAATTTCAATTTGTTTTTGTTGTTAGATCCCAGATATTTGAATTTGAATTTATTAATTATGCCAATTATTTCTCATTTATTTTAGGTTTCCTTATTAACGTGAATTGTGTTATTTTTGTAATTATTTTATGGATGCACTAATAATGTAATTACTTTCTAATTATTGTATATTAGTGTTAAGGACCCAAAAAATAAGTCAAAGATTAGATTATTTAACAAACGGTTTTCATGCATTCATGTCGGGCTCTTAGCCAAGTCCATACACGGCCCATTTTTACTTTTCAGCTTATTGACTTACTTTTGTGTAATCTAAATATTTCTATAACATCAATATTGACTGTTTAAAATTTAATTTAATTTTTTTTTTAATTCTAAATTAATATGAATCAATTTAATTTTAGTAAATTAATAATATAAATATGATTAGTTATCTAAAAATACTTGTAATAATAAGATTTGAATTATATCAATTATATAAATTTTGTAATTTTATAACCTACTACAAAGGTTAAAAATTGACGGAAGATCGAAGAGGCAAGTGAATTGTGGATGGAAGAAGAGAAGGAAGATGTAGGCGGTCGCATATAGCCTATTTTCTTTTTGTAGTGGTGATGCCAACACGAAATTAACATTTATATCATTAAATTAAATATTGAGCTTGTTGATGATCCAAACTTGTTGGAAGTATTATGATTTATGCATGCATGTGGTGAACAAGATTCTTTGCAAGAATTTTCCCAATGGTATTAACATCATTTGTTGTTTTTTTGGAGGTAGTTGATCCTATTCGGACGGACGACTTGGTGAAGTTGTGATATTTGTCAACGAATAAGTTAGATGTGTATGACAGTTGCATTGTAACTTTAATAATATATATAAAATAATAAGTAAAATATATTTTTCCTGTATAAATGCAATTTTGTCTATATATATAGAATTAATTATTGCTCAAGAATACATAAAAAAATTGATAATTAAGGTCGCTGTAATGAATCTTGTTATATCAATGGTATGAATTGAGGTGAAAAACTTGGCAACCTGGCTTGTATGTATCCTGGGTTGCAGCCTGCTCAAACTTTTTAGTGGCCGCTTGCTTCATTCTCTTCTAAGCTAGTCTGAACGAAAAAGCGTATCCACCAACCCGTGCTTCGCTTTTTAGCCTTCACATGTGAATCAAATACAAAATCATGAAGTGATTTTAGAATAGGAGTACTAACCAATAAATAAGTTGATACAGCAAACTACAGCCGGAAACAGGATTAAAATGAGCAGGCCACTCTATTTTACAATAGTACTAGATTTATTATCACATGAGTTATATGCATGCAGCTGTAACAGCTCCTGTACTCCATTTGCTTTCACTTGTGGACTATGTTTGAGTGACAGGACAGGATTATTCTTTCATACCCTTCTCTAATTTAAATTAATACTATATCCTTCCCTCTTTTGTGACATTGTCAATGTAACAAACATGTTATGTAATCTTTCAAAGCAGAAGTAATAAAACTTCAGAAGGCAAGCACTTTCACTAGAAAGGCAGACCCAATTACCATTTAAAAGTGAAGTCTAAACATATAAGAATGAAGGGATAATCAGTTAAACATGTTCCTATGATTGTTAAGCACATGAGACTGAATAGCAGTGGATAGCTGCTTACCGGGCGTCCATATTTTGATGCTTCAGTAACTTTAGCTTTAAAGTGGCCTGGATAACCTATGCATGAAAAATTAAGGAATGGGAGTTTAGCAACATTAATTTCTAATTTATTTCATCAAACTGTATATACACATAGTCGATTAATTTAAGTGACATTTATTTGACAACTAAAAAGCTTGGCGATTAGATGTTTGAATAGTGAAAAAGCAGAGGAAAAGTACTTTGTAATTTTTTTGATGTATCTAGTCTCTCATTAATTAAAATAACTTACCCATTTAGTATATGACAAATGTAACTGCAGATTTCTTCATAACGACATTTAAAGTTTTCAGGAAATTACATGCGAATATAATTATACCATCAGAAGATACCCTGGCCAGTTCTGGAAGAGTCCTGTTCAGGTATTTTGGAGACAGGTAATCAAGCGCATCTGATACAATAACAAGAGAAAATGATTTTGCCCTGTATGGTAGAGAGAACTTGATATCAGCAACGCGTACATTGCCTTTGTGCACAAGTCTTCTGCAAGTTTCATCAGCATCCTCTATGTCATATGGTTCCACACCCCATGCTTCAGTCTCCTCTTCTTTTAACAGCTTAGAGACAACTGAACAAGTATCAGGTCCAACGTGCAAAACTTTGTTCATACTGCCACCATATGCTTTCTTTAGAATAGGTATTGCTCTCTGAACTTCATATGTGCATGTGAAGTCACCTACGAACATTGGAAGAATTGTCACTTTGTCAGTACTTGAGAAACTGCTCCATTAAATCACATTAACTTCCAACTGAATGTCAAATATTTACTTACACAGTTACACTTGTTTCATTCATAGACTGTATCTCATATTTTGTCACCATCTCAAGTGTGATTTTTGATGGAAGTGAAGAAACATCCCAAAGTGGGACACAATTCTTAAGGCTCTTTTAATAAGAAATTACCATTAAAAGAAATTGGCCAAACTGGAAATGGCTCAAAGACTGAAATTTAAAATGTTTCCAGAACTTGCCAACATAATGCACTTGATTCTAAAAGGTTACATTAATAGATACATCATATTTTCCAAAATAACGTATTTTGATTATTAAGATCTTCATACTAGTTTCAGTTTTGCAAAGAATGAGCCCGGGTAAAAATCTGTTTACCATTGTTGATGTGGAACCATTTGAATATTGATGCATGTTTATAAGCATTTCTAAGGCTGTTTCTTGTGGTAAAACAGATGAGACTTAATCTTTTTCTAAGGGGAGACTAACACTAGTCTGCATAGTAAGCCCATTTTAGCCACACCACATACTCTAATATACATTCCATTCTAGTTACAGCTGAAGAGAGCCTCATAGTGATATTAATCACTGTGCAAGCTATAAAACTAAGTTGGGATACTAAAGAAAACGAAACCAAAATGGTCAATAAACTTTCTACTTTTCAAAGGTAAACGAGGCAGTGGCAGTTAGCAGGTAAGACTACTGCTTGACATACGATTAACATGATGGAATAAATCATATAAAACAGACTGATGAAGCACATGCATTGTGCAACCAATAGGCCTAGGGCTCCACCCACACCAAACCTTTCTTTTTAATTTTCAGTTCTTTGGTTGTGACATTTAACTAATGTTTTACTTTATGCTAAAGAAAGGAAACATTCAGACAGCTAAATCATTGTTCCCAAATATTAACAAAATTTAAGATGTTGATATAGTTTCTCTATTTGGAAACATATCAACACGCTTAAGCTTGAATTGTGCAAGTTTAACCAACCTCCAACTTGACATTATGCTGAATACCATGTTAACAGATGAAATAAAACTGAAGGCATAGAATTCAATGAAAAAGAAGACATAAAAAAGTGAAATGAAATTAAACAACCTTACCTTCTATTCTACTAAAAACTCCTTTGACACCTGAATAATAAAAGTAACAGTAATTTCGGTCAATGCATGGAAAGAAGGAACAAACCTACATCAACTATATATAAAGAAGCTAGACCCTAGAACTTAGCAATTGGGAAAGAAGTAAAAAAATGATCACCAGCAAGAGACAAGGGGAAAAGGAATTCAATGCTCTCGAAGAGTTTGACACCTAATATCAATAGCTTTGGTCTAGAAAATGAAAGACTATCAGTACCAATATTCCATCTTTCAACAAATCAAAAACATATCTGAGCCTCTATAAAAGTAGCCAATGAAAAATATTGCACCCTGATTATCAGAAAGGAACAAACAGTCAATTGGAAAATGAAATTTCAGGATGATGTATGGTTTTACATGCTGAAGACCATAACATGAATGTTGTATTCTATATTTTTTTTGGAGGGGAGGAGAGGGGAAGACTAGTAGTCGCAGGCCGGTGTTGACATGAAAAGGGCACAAGTAGATATAACCTCATAAAAAAATAATAAAGTAGAAAGAAATAAATAAAGCATATTTTGTACCAGAAAAACAAGAACAACAGGTAATAGAGGAGAAACAGGCGATTTTGAATGAGAAAGTCCACTAAATGGAGAGATTCCACTGCTTGTAAACCGCCGAGTGGAATTCACTTGCCTTCTTGACATGACTATTGAATAGAAGTGGTGTCCCTATAAGACTTCACTCTGTTGCAAAAGAAACAAGAAGAACATGCTTGAGCACTCCTAGCTAGGCAAATATAATCTACAAGATATTATAAATAAAAAAAAAACAAATCACCCATTTAAAGCTGGATGGCAAGGAAAGCATTGACAAGTAACAACAGATAGATGTAGGAATGATGAAACATAACAGATAGTTTTATTTTTATATAACGGCCCCAATCTGCCAATCATGATTATCTTTGGAGAAAAGAAGTGCAGGAAATCTGATGTTTTTTTATTTATTTGATGTTATATACTATCGTAACTTTCTCTATAAACAAACAACACTCCCTCCTTAAATTGAAGAAACAACTTCATTTCTGTACCAAAATAAGAGTCTTAGTTTGAAAGCTGAAAATGTTCACATAGCAACAGAAGGCCAGAAGATGTGGAATGGAGATTGGGAATGTTGGGTCGTGATATTTCCTATTTTTAGGCCGGTTACATTGGGCCTATTCACATAAACAATCTATGGGGTCTCTATTATTAATCATGAAAGTCACTTTACTAGTCACCATATTATATCCGTTTTAAACCTTTTAAAAGGAATTCGGTCCGATTGGAATTGACCCATTAGATATTTTAATATCTATTACTTTGACTTGTGATGATGAAAAAGCATGACGGTTGACCAAGGCTCCTGCCATGCATTAATGAGGATGGGATCATAGTCGGCCAGTGGTAGAAAACAGTGGCCAAAAGCAGTGGATAAACCTTATACAGTCGGCAGAGCCCATCAGTCGGAGGGGTGTCAAGTAATAGTGGGTGTACGATAATTCAAGCAAAGATAGTATAACCTAGCAAAGGAAGCCATCATCAATCAGAAGTGCGTTCTCATACATATCATTTTTGATTCCCACATATATATTCATCGAGAATTATTATCTCTCTCCGGACATTAGACAATACATTCCTCCATTGTTAACCTTGTGAACACATACTTAATTTTCACGCTGAAGCTATCCCCAACGGAACCGTGCGTCAAGCTTACAGTGTTTCTGGTGTTTCTTGTGCGAGGATCGGGATGTCTTACGTGATTGGGACATGGCGAGAGAAGATCTGGCGTTAACATTGGGCGCTAGAAGGAGGGTTTTTCTAGTGTTCTTGAGTTATCAATCACAATATTTTTAGTTGTTATACATCGGAAGTTATGGCACAAATTAGGGGTTCTCGTTCGAGATCCCCGTGGCTTCGAAGATAGTTGGTCTTTCTTTGGCGACAAAGAAGAGATGATCATGGAAGAAAAGCAAGTAAAAACATCCCACTTTAGAACTAAACCTTTGAAGTGGTCGGTGATGAAGATGGTGGCCAAGCGAGATAGAGCTTTGGAGGTTCTCTTAGAAGCGGAAGCAAGGATGTGTTTGTATGGGCGAGGATGTAGGCGAGAACAAAGCATTCAATTATGTCGATCTAAAAAGGCGTGGTATGCCTAAAGATGGACAATAGTGAATTGGAAAGCGATCTATATACTTTAAAGACATGTCTCGAGGCCGTCCTTGGGATCAAGCAGACCACGACCATTTTTCGATTGATTAAGCGAGAAGGGTATTCCGCCTATTGGTCTTGGGATTATGGTCAAGCGAGTAGATGATGATCCAATGACCATTTTCTTGATTGGTGAGGAGGTACTTCACCTATTGGTCTTTGGGATTATGGTCGCAATGACATTTAATAAACCGATCCGGGAGCATGCACCTCGAGAATACAAATAAGGCATTACGCCTTGAGTATCCTCACCACAAATGATGTGAAAGTTTCATCAAGTAGATCGAGAAATCACACTCACGAGAATCTACCGAGGGCACACACACTGTAGACACTTGTCTTCGGAGATGCCCATCTAAAATTTGTCGATTTGATTCAAGCACACAAAATACACCCATATTCCTAAGCATCCAAGAAGAAGGTACCTCATCCTAGGGGTTCTCGGGACTATGGGCATGGAGACGGAGGAGTAATTCAAGAATATATTCACCCGAGAACACAAAAAGGCACTCTTGCCTTGAGTGTTCTCGCCAACAAATGAAGGACTCGTCACCAAAGCGAGATCTATAAGCCGCACTCTGAAATCCAAACACTTAGGTAAATATTTCTAAGGTCGGTTGGCATTGTGGTCCAAAGTCGATAATAGTTAAAGAGGTTTGAGAGTCCAAACAAAGCCGTTGCGATTCTTCTTGAAAGAGTTCGTGGATATTGCATGCGAGATGGATATTCTATTTTGATCATCAAGACAATGCAGGGCTATCAATCGAGTCGATCACAATAACAATTCCACATGGGTGCATTATCAAAGTTGGCCACTACAGATGCTTGTAACTCCGATGGCAGATGGCGTCTTTCCTTCGGATCAGATGCTGGCAAAGAAGATCAAGTACAAGAGTGTCAATTTTGTTCTCATTGATGAGAATCTTTGTCGAAGGACCTTTTTCGTCATCATTGCTTAAACATTTGGTTCCATCCGAAGCAGAGTATGTTCTTCGGAAAGTTCACAAAGACATTTGTGGCAATTATTTGGCCCAAAGTTGTTGACCTACAAAGCACTTCGGCAGCGATATTCTTGAAAGAACTGGGGATTGAAAGACAGAAAGACTTGATTGGCTCACCCACATTCACTTTTTTCACTATTGGTCCCTGGTCCTATTTGTCCTATGGTCACTTTATGGTGTAAGGAGGTATGGTAGGACTCGCTGGCCATTCGATGGCAGCCCATTTGTCGTTTTACCCCGAGTGGTAGACGAAGGATCCTATATTGATTTTACCAGGGTGGTAAATCAATGGTCACTATTGGTCCTAGTCCTATTTGTCCTGGTCCTATTTGTCCTATGGTCACTATGGTGTAAGGAGGTATGGTAGGACTCGCTGGCCATTCGATGGCAACCCATTTGTCGTTCTACCCCGAGTGGTAGACGAAGGATCCTATATTGATTTTACCAGGGTGGTAAATCAATGGTCACTATTGGTCCTGGTCCTATTTGTCCTATGGTCACTATGGTGTAAGGAGGTATGGTAGGACTCATTTGGCCATTAGATGGCGACCCATTTGTCGATTCTACCCCGAGTGGGTAGACGAAGGATCCTATATTGATTTTACCAGGGTGGTAAGTCAATGGTCACAATTGGTCCTTATATCTTGGTCCTTATATCTTGATCCTTATATCTTGGTCCTTATATCTTGATCCTTATATTTTGGTCCTTATATCTTGATCCGTATATCTTGATCCTTATATCTTGGTCCTTATATCTTGATCCTTATATCTTGGTCCTTATATCTTGATCCTTATATCTTGGTCCTTATATAATTGTTTCACCTCGAGTGGTAAATAAATGACCGATCTCACACTTGAGCTTGAGATGATGAGTATGTGTTACTTTATTTTTATTTAAGTGTTGAGTTCAGTCCTTTCAGTTTAGTTAAGTTAAATTCTGTCCATGAAATTCAATTCACTTCGTCTCATACATTAACTATCATATGTCTTAAACTGATTCACTGTTTAGGTTCATCTTACTGATATTGAATTATTGACAAGAAATTAATCGAAAACATAGTTCACAATTAAGGAAATTGCAGATTCATCAGGAAAACTAAAACATTCATTCGATCTATTCATTCATGAACAAAAATACACTAATATAGAAACAGTGACAAACTTCCATATATAAAGTTTTCAAAACGATCCCGAAAACATAAAAAGTTTAGACAGATAAATTTTTTACATAAAATAGAATGAAAGCAGAAAGAACATCTAGGTGCCACCTTCCGTCCTCGGAGTTGAGCAAAATTTCGATCCGATTGAAGCGCGAGACAGTTTCTCTTTGCCTCGCTCTCGGCGGTCTTCGTAGCCTTAGAATAGACCTTCATGATCTTGGCGTTAAGCTAAATCGAATCCTATACTCTTCCTCATACTGCTTTTTCAACTCTTGATCGAGGAAGAGGACCCCTTCCTCAAGCTCCTTTATTTTAAAGGCGAAGCTTGTGGCGTTTGTTCTTGTGTCTCCGCCCTTCATCATGGGCCTTTGATTGAGCCTCGCCAAGTTGAATAGCCGAGCTTCGGTTGGTAGAAAAACTCCTCATTCTTGGCCCTCGGGAAGCGGAGTTTTCTTGACCAAGCCGGCGTTGGATCGGTTAAAGTTTGTTGTTTGGCCCGGATCGCGCCAACCCCATGTGGCCCTTAGTTCATCATCGGGACGTCTTTAAGTCCATCTTAGCTCGATCCAAGTCTCGTTGGAGGCCATCAATGACATGAAGAAGCGTCTTTCTCGATCGGCCCTTTCTCGAGGCGAGGTCGATCTCGGCATGTTGATCTCTGTCTCATGAAATCTTCCTCGGCTTCCCATTTATGTGTCTTGGATAAAACGTCCAAAAACGACATAACTGCGTATGTCCAAAGCGATACTCAAGTCGATTACGGATATCCAATTAAGAACAGAAAGACAGAAAAATAAGGAAATGATTATTTACCTTAGCCAGATAGCTCATCCCTTCATCGAGCAGATTCCCGTCCGTGTGATCACTGAACCGATGATCGTCAGCGTTCCTTACGAAGGCCCCGAAGAGGTCGAACGGAAAGTTAGCATTGAATCTAGGCCACAGAGTCGGAGATCCCATGGCCTCGGCATGATAACCACGACACGAAGGGCCAAGGTCGTTCGGCGAGGTAAATCCCTTTCGAGGAAAGAGCTGGTTGCTTTCGGGAGGAGTAGGTTCAAAGCATACACGGTCTCGGGAGATGGAGATTTATTTGGGTGGGTACTTGGACGGGAGGCGGCGATCTCAGAGCTTGGATGACTGTCAGGTGTTCTTTTTCTCTTCCTGGATAGAGTTTTGATAGCATCATCCTGATCACCCTCTTCGGCAATCTGTATTTCTACAGGCGGTACGAAGGGGGGGATGATCGAAGATTGGGGCACCCTAACCTCTTCGGCGGTCAAAGGCGTTATCTTATTTTTCAATTTTTTGGTTCGGAGGATGCTTCTTCGGTCAGGGCGATCGAGTAGGCCTCCTCGTCGAGGGGTGGATGCGGTGGTTGTCTCGACTTACGGGGTGACTTGAAGGGCTTGGAAAGGGTGTTGTTACGGGTTTTCGATTGCCCTCCTCTTGGCGAGGGACGGAGGGTCTCTTAAAGCAGAGAACCTCATCGACCACGGGTTCGTCGATTGAACTCAAATCTGTGTATGTTTAAAGGGATTGGTTCGGCCGGGGGCGACCTGCCTGCTGAGTTTCAACGACTTAGAAGACTTCCCAGACAAAAAAATCTTGAACTCTTTTATCTCTAAAGAGCTCGGTTTGATCAAAGATCTTGCATAACCAATACAACTCGTGTTAGAATCCACATTATAAAAGCATTTTCAAAAAATTCAGATATACATATAAAATATCGACCGATACTTACATTTATGGTCATATAACCATGCTTTGCTTGAGAGAGTCCGTACTTTCCACTCCTCCTTGGGGAAATTGTCAAAAAGTTCCATCATTTCTATTTCTCTTTCTTGAAATGTCTCGAAGTCGTGAGAGATCTTCTCGTCGATGGCCCGATTCGGTAGGGAAGAGATTTGGGGCCTTTGACGTAGAACCACTTTTCATCATGCCACCTGTTGCTTGAAGGCGTGTTCACCAACGAACACCTCTCGAACTTCTCTCGACTTGGAGAATGCTTCTTTAATGGCCTTGAACCCTTCTCCTAGATTGTACTATTTTGTATCTTTGTGAAGAAGGAGTCAGGAGGGCTCCACGCTTGATTCATGATGTAAAGCCACGAAGGCCAAGATGTGAATGTATGAGTTCGGTCTTAGTTAGGCGAACCTCACCCCGAAACCCAATGCAAGGTTACTATGAAGAAGATATGCAAAAGAAGCGAACCCCTTCTCCAATGAGTCACGAGGCTACCAGTCAACCTTACGCCGTTGGTACATCTTTTCACCGGATCTAGGAACCCTAGCTGCATGGGTATCCGGGATGTGGTATCGAGACCGAATCCTCTTTAGTTCAGCCTCTGTGACGATCGAGGGAGTATTGGCATGCGAGAATCGCTCAGTATTCCTGTAGTATTCAGAGGGGGTTTTGGGATTTTTTGGGGGAGGGTTCTTATCAGATTTCGACCCTTTTGGGTTCAGTGTCGAGGCTCCTTCATGAACGGCAATTGGGTACACTTCAATTATCTCGTACTATGGACCTTTAGTAAATTATCTTGGGCCATTCATAGTTTTCTACTAAACATTCTGTTTAACAAAAAACTAGGGGGCAATGTTGGGTCGTGATATTTCCTATTTTTAGGCCGGTTACATTGGGCCTATTCACATAAACAATCTATGGGGCCTCTATTATTAATCCGTGAAAGTCACTGAGCCACCATATTATATCCGTTTTAAACCTTTAAGGCCGGGTCGGTCCAATGGGTCAACCCATTAGATATTTTAATATCTGTTACTTTGACTTGTGATGATGAAAAAGCATGACGGTTGACCAAGGCTCCTGCCATGCATTAATGAGGATAGGATCATAGTCGGCCGGTGGTAGAAAATAGTGGCCAAAAGCAGTGGATAAACCTTATACAGTCGGCAGAGCCCATCAGGTCAGAGGGGGTGTCAGGTAATAGTGGGTGGCACAGTAATCCAAGCAAAGATAGTATAACCTAGCAAGGAAGCCATCGTCTAGAGGTACGTTCTCATACATATCATTTTTGATTCCTCACATATATATTCATCGAGAATTATTATCTCTCTGCGGACATTAGACAATACATTCCTCCATTGTTAACCTTGTGAACACATACTAATTCTCACGCTGAAGCTATCCCCAAGCGGAACCGCGTCAAGCTTGTGGTGTTTACTAGTGTTTATTGTATGGGGATCAGGATGTCTTACGTGATTGGGACGTGGCAGAAGATCCTGGCGTTAACAGGGAAATTAAACATGTATGGATCTGCCAAGGTTTATGTTGGGTCATGATATTTCTCCGGTCGGCTAAATTGGGCTCACTTATTAATTTAATCCATTGGGCTTTTATAATTAAGCCATGGGGTTCGTTGGGCCCAGCTACTGTGTTAGCTTTATTTAATCCTATAAGACCGGGTTGGTTCATTGGATTGACCCATTGGGTCACTTAATATCTATTACTTTGACTTGTAATGATGATATAGTATGACAGTTGACCAAGATATCTGTCATGCATTAATGTGGATGGGATTATAGCCGACCGGCGGTGTGAATAGTGGCAAAAAGCAGTGGATAAGTTCCATGCAGTCGGCAGAACCCATCAGATCAGGGGGATATGTCAGATGGTAATGGGTGGCACAGTAATCCAGGCAAAGATATTATTTCTTGACGAGTAAGTCTTCACAAGGAGGTACATTTCTTGATATATACACATTCACATAACTGATAATAATCTATCTCTCTCATTACACTAGATTTTATTATCCTCTTGAGTTAACCTTGTGTGACGTACATACTTACTACTCTCACGCTTGAGCTATCCCCGTGATGCGGCCGTCGAGCTTGTGGTGTTTGTCGTGTTCTTGTCGCGGAGATCGGGGACGTCTTTCGTGATTGGGATGTTGAGAAAGATCTGGCGTTAACATTGGTATTTAGAAGGAGGGTGTTCTAGTGTTCTTGAAGTTTTCAATCACAAATTGTAGGCTGCTTCTACGTCGGAATCTATGGTGAAGAAGAGTAGAACAGTTACCTCTAAAGGATACCCGATGGCTATGACTTCGTCTACACAATGAGTATCTGTCAAGGATTGATTGGGTCCTTCAAAGAATGCTCATGCTGGTATTGCTTCCAAGCAGGTTTCTGAGGGTTCTCGTTCGAGAGCCCAGGATGATGCTGGAAGAAGATTGATTTTTGCTGCCGAGAGAAGACCTGACCATGGTCGGAAAAGGGTAGAAGGCATACTTGCTTAGAATCCTATCTCGAAAGAAGTGGTCGGACCGTGAACCGATCAAGTTAGAAAGAAGTCTACACTTTAAAGACATGTCTCGAGGCCTTCCTCGGGATCAAGCAGAACCAATGACCATTTTCCGATTGATTGGACCGAGAAGGGTATTCCATACTATTGGTCTTTGGGATTATGGTCGAAGCGAGTAGATGAAGACCCAATGACCATTTTTCCGATTGATTGACCGAGAAGGGTATTCCGCCTATTGGTCTTTGGGATTATGGTCGAGCGAGTAGATGAAGACCCAATGACCATTTTCCGATTGATTGACCGAGAAGGGTATTTCGCCTATTGGTCTTGGGATTATGGTTGAAGCGAGTCGATGAAGACCCAATGACCATTTTCACGATTGATTGGTGAGAAGGGTATTCCGCCTATTGGTCTTTGGGATTATGGTCGCGCAGCAGACGAAGGCTCACCAGTGTGTGAAAGTTTCACAAGTAGATCCGAAATCACACTCACGAGAATCCACCGAGGGCGCCACCAGACACTTGTCTTCTTGGAGATGCCCATCGGGCGTCACATCGAGTTGATTGACACAAAATGCACCCATATTCCTAAGCATCCAAAGAAGGTACCTCATCCTAGGGGTTCTCGGGACTATGGGGCAAGCAGAACGAGGAGTAATTCAAGAATATATTCACCCGAGAACACACAAAAAGGCACTTTCTGCCTTGAGTGTTCTCGCCAACAATGAAGGACTTGTCACCAAGCGGAGATCTATAAGCGCATGACTCGGAAATCCAAACATTTTGGTAAATATTTCCAAGGTCGGTTGACATTGTGGTCCAAAGCTGATAATAGTTAAAGAGAAGCTGAGGAATTCGACAAAGCCGTTGCAGTTCTTCGGCAGAAGCAGAGTTCGTGGGTATTGCATGCAGATGGATATTCTATTTCGGACATCAGTATAGCAAGCTATCAAGGAGTCGATCACAATAACAATTCCACCGTAGGTGCATTATCGGTAGCCACTACAGATGCTTATAACTTTGATGGCAGATGGCGTCTTTCCTTCGGATCAGATGCTGGCAAAGAAGACCAAGTACAAGAATGTCCATTTTGTTCTCATTGATGAGAATCTTTATCGAAGGACCTTTTTCGTCATCATTACTTAAACATTTGGTTCCATCCAAGTAGGTGTGTTCTTTGGGAAGTTCACAAAGATATTCGTGATAATTATTTGGCGAAGTTGTTGACCTACAAAGCACTTGAAATGATATTCTTGAAAGAAGCGGGGATTCAAAGACGAGAAAGACTTCGGGTATTCTACTTTGGACCTATCTCCCACTATTGAGGAATTTCGGGCGCCGTCCGAAGCTGCAAATGTTGTTTGGAGGGTTCATATGGATATTTGTCAGCCAAATGGTTCGATCCCACATCAGCCACCAAAAGGCTATATTTCGATTTTATCTCCTATACCTCTTGCTGTCTGGGGGGTAGTCGTACTGGGTCCATTGTCTAGGGATCAGGTTAACAGACGCCAACTCATGGGATCGAAGTTTAAAACATTCATGAGGAACTTAGTAGCTCATCCATATTCAGCAGCACAAAGAAATGCCACCCGGAGTTAGGAGGTTCGGGAGGACTCGTGACCATTCGATGGTAGCCTCTTCTTGTGGTCACTTTGGCATTGTCAGGCCCTTCGGGGTAGGCAATTGTCGTCACTTTGGCATTGTCAGGCCCTTCGGGGTAGGCAATTGTCGCCACTTAGACTTCGTCGGGCCCTTCGTGGTAGGCGAATGTCATCTTTTGGTTTTGATAGGAGGTTCGGGAGGACTCGCCGACCATTCGATGGTAGCCTCTTGGCGGTGATCCTTTGACTTCGTCGGGCCTTTTCGTGGTGGCGAATGTCATCTTTTGACTTTGTCAGCCCCTTCGTGGTAAGGCAAGTGTCATTCTTAGACTTTGTCGGACCAGAGTGGTGACAAAGGTCCTTATATCTTGATCCTTATATCTTGGTCCTTATATACTTGTTCTACCCCGAGTGGTGAGCAAGATCTTGATGGTACAAGGAGGATCGGTCGAATTCACTTCACATATGACGATCTCACACTTGAGTAGCGATAAGTATGCATTACTTTATTTTGTTCAAGTGTTGAGTTCGGATTATATTATCATTGTTCTTAAGCTGTTATATAGTTTGCTTAATTATTGATTAACGGTTTAAAAAATAAGAGGTAACTTTTGCAGTTTTCAAGTTGATTGATGATCCATTATTGACAAGAAATGCTCACACGTAAGTAATAAGGCATGAAGTTGATATTTCATTAAATATTAACTATTTACATAAAGTTAGAATTTTCACAGAAAGTTCTACAACTAGAGATAAGGAGAGGTCATCTTGAGAAGCTTTCCTCACATCATCATCGTCACCATCTAAAGAGTCTAGAAGAAATGGATCTACCTTGGCCCGAGCTTTTCTTGCCTTTACTTGGTGAATTTCATATCCTTTCGCATACATATGGTCGATCTCATCGTCCATTTCGTGATTTTTCGTATCTTGCTTGGATTTCTTATGAAGGTCTTGATCGTTGGCGGACTCAAATTCTTAAGGGCGAAGCTCTTTGAGCTCTTCTTCGTGCTTACGGCGATGTGCGAGATGCTTTGATCCTTTAGCTTGACAGATCGACATTTGTATCGATGATGACCCGATGAGTGGCCTTGGTCGTTTTCGATTCTTCTTTGATCTTGTCAATATCCTTAGAAGGCATTCATTGTTGAGAGAGCAATATCAAGATTGTTTCTTTCTTTTGCCAACCACGAGACTTAGGATGGCGTTATCTCTTGACGATTCTCTTGACTTCTTTATATTTGAGGACGGAGGTGCAGGAGGCAGTGTTTACTTGTAGATGACTAATATTAATCGATCGATTCAGATTGATGGTGAATCTCAACTTCCTTTAATCGGTATTTCACTCCTTCACCCATCGGTTCCATGATGGAATTATTCCGAACCGATGATCATCGGTGTCGCCACAGCCTGACTTCGAGCCTAGATTCATAAAAAATGGTTTTTGTGGCGAAGGTCCGAGAGTCGTTGAGGCGGTGAAATATTTATTGTTGTATGTCCATTTGAAGCGAGTTCTTGATTGGACTTTCGATCTTAATTTATCTTTCTTTATTTGATGTTCACCAGATGAGCTTTGGTGTAAACCGTATTTTGGTCCTTTATTGGTCTTATTATAATTCCTTTTGTCTGAACCGATGCCATTTATAGTTTCTATTAAACCTCCTGTTTAATAAAAAACTAGAAGCGATGTTGGTCGTGATATTTTCTCTATTTTGGTAGGTTAAATTGGGCTCACTTATTAATTTAATCCATTGGGCTTTTATAATTAAGTCATGGGGTTCGTTGGGCCCAGCTACTGTGTTAGCTTTATTTAATCCTATAGGACCGGGTCGGTTCATTGGATTGACCCATTGGGTCACTTAATATCTATTACTTTGACTTGTAATGATGATATAGTATGATAGTTGACCAAGATATCTGCCATGCATTAATGTGGATGAGATTATAGCCAACCAGCGGTGTGAACAGTGGCAAAAAGCAGTGGATAAGTTCCATGCAGTCGGCAGAACCCATCAGATCGGGGATATGTCGGATGGTAATGGGTGGTACGATAATCCGAGCAAAGATATTATTTCTTGGACAGTAAGTCTTCACAAGGAGAGGTACATTTCTTGATATATACACATTCACATAAGCGATAATAATCTATCTCTCTCATTTACACTAGATTTTATTATCTCTTGAGTTAACTTGTGAAATGTATTATACTTACTTCTCACGTCTCGAATTTATCCCGTGATCCGGTAATCAAGCTTGTGGTATTTGTCGTATTTCTTGCTCACGAGAATCGTGACGTTTTTTTGTGATTGGGACGTGAAGAAAGATCCTGGCGTTAACAGTTTAGATTAAAAAGAAAAATTGTTGCATAAGTATTACACAAACAATGGATGGCAAGCAATACTATAGTTAAAAAATTTATGGAAGAAAGAAACAGAATGGAATGACCTGAGATCAAGGAACGGAGATCAAGTGTTTTTGTTGCTCGTGGTGGTGTCGACTCGTGTCGCCAATTGTATGGATGTCATTCCGGCCGCGCCTTGTGGTGTACTACTCATTTAAATCAACCGACACCGCCATTCTGTCGGCGGTATCATCTTTCAAGTAAAATAAAATGAATAAAGAAATCAGTTATGTGGGCCATTGTCCTCCTTTTACACGTCTCAGCCACATGCGGATGGCACCTGCCAAGAATGTTTTCAGATGGGATCCAGTATCATCGAGTTAACTTTATAATAAATTGGTGGACGGATAAAGAGATTAACTTCTGTCGATATTATATTGATGAATTGACCAAATTAATTTTATGTTAACCACTCCTTTTCAGATCCAACCGGCCAACTGTTTTATTCGAATTAGTTAACCATGTTGGTCACCTCCCGCTGTGTGTAAACACTATTTTGATCAATTAACCAAAATTAACTTCATTCTAACTACTCCTGTTTTGTTCAATTGGTGTCATAGTGACATCATATATATATATATATATATATATATATATATATATATATATATATATATATATATATAATTATATGATTAGCTTTTAAGTGCATACCCTTTATTTTACATACTATGCTTACCATCTTTAGCGACGGACCAGGCGACGATTTGGTCCGTCGCTATAGAACAAATAAACGGTTTATATGTTATGGCGACGCTAAAAAGCTAATTTACGATTCTTCGATATATATGACAAATCGAACCGTCAGTAAATATCTGTCATTCTTTAAAGATAGT
The DNA here is from genome assembly GCA_020205605.1 of Panax ginseng. Lineage (NCBI taxonomy): Eukaryota > Viridiplantae > Streptophyta > Magnoliopsida > Apiales > Araliaceae > Panax > Panax ginseng. The sequence goes on from CM035145.1 coordinate 12,600,447, forward strand.
GAGCAATATATGTTAAATAAAGATGTATGCACTTGATGTTCTCCGTATAATTATGATCAAATGTCTTTTAAAATATGGAGTATTTAATAAATTAAAATAATAAAGTTGGGATCTAATAGGAGTACACGTTTTTTATAAAATCATTATCTGTGGTTTAAAAATCAACATTTAAACTAGTTGTGGTTTGAAAATTTTGCAAAGTCTCACTCAGTATTAAGTATTGACACCATTAAGAAGGAATTAAAGTACAAAAATTCCCTTCTTAACTCTTATTTTGCATATAATCAATCACCTTATTTGTTAATTATCTTCTCTCATCTTTTTCTCCCCTCATTTTCACCCACCAGCTTATAAATAATAATTGAACTAGTTGTATCTTAAATATAGGTTAAGGATGACATTTTTGTAATTTGCAAGGAATCTAATTGCTAGAAAACTCATCCAATTTGCAAGGAAATCTAATTGAACTAGTTTCACTCTCCATTAAATTGGATGGAAAAAGTAACTATTGCACTTTCTAACTCATAAATCATAATATACTTTGCCACTCTTTTTACTATGTGCCGTCTCCATAAATGATATATCACTCAGATCTCTTCCAAAGACTAGACTTGCATAATACGGATATCTTTATGCATCTCACAGTGAAATAAACCAAATATAAGTAAGAAGGCTAAGATTTAAATTTCAAAGATCTGATCAATCACTCTGTATCAGCAAAAAATAATAATTCATAAATGCTAGTTTATCAATCCACCCCTACTTCTCTTTAATGCAAATCATGTAGTACATGTTATGTAATCTTCTGGATTTATCAAGTCTGCTAACAAAATAGTTTTGTTAGCTATATATTCTCTCTCAGAGAGGATAATCCTACCATATCTGCACTGCACTGCAGAAGAGAGGATAAAAGAAAAATCATACCCCTGTCTGTTGCATGATCGATCCCCCTGACAACCAAACATGATCTTGGTATTTTCTTCAAACAGACAAATACCGTGTCCTGAAGGCGCAAGCTTCCAATCTGACTCGGTCCACATTTTCGATGCTAATAATTATCACTCTACCGGCCAAAACAACCTGGAACTTTTCCCCCAAGATACTGTATATATTTTCCATAAAAACAAATCATATCCTACCATGAAAAAAGATACAAATTTGAAGTACATATTAAGTAATACTCTTATATACGTACCAGGCAGGACAAAAAGAAATTCCCTTCACAGCAAATTCTATAATACAAACCTTTTCTTTTTTGTCGAATTCCACTTTGACATAATCATATGTATGACCGTCCTGCTTCCAGAATTTTGTATGATCATTTGGTCAAAGGGTCGGCAGCTGCAGTGTGTTCAAAAGTTCCCTCCCAGATAAATCATCCGAGAAACCAGACTATCCCTATCCCTATCCCACCCTCTTTTGCTTATTACTAAAAAGACACTCGAGAGTTCAGGAAAAAAAACAAAATGGCATCTTTTTTGGCAGTATAAGAATCGAATATAGTAATATTCTACACCAGCCGATTAACTTCTGCTGCAACAGTGTCATGGAATTTCTCGCCCCCAGCCTCACTCCTCATTTGAGTATATATGATGCTGAAAATGGAAATGAACACATGTTGATAAAGGTGATGAATTAACAAAGAAGAAACACAAAAATGGTAATTGAATTATTTGCAACAGAGAAAGAGATTCACAAGTACTATAACTGCTGTGGAGTACACTTCTTTTTATACATAGTAATGATTATCATGTTAGTATTGTTTGCCGGAATGATGTCTGGACTCACACTGGGACTCGTGTCTATGAGCATCGTAGATCTTGAAGTTCTCAGAAAGTCTGGAAAGCGCAGGGATCGCCTTCGTGCATGTATGTATCATATATATCACTTTATTTGTCTCTTTGCATACTCATTCCTTCGGATTTTTCTCTTCAGTGCTTATTTGATATGCTGATGTTAATGCATGTATCTTATGCAATGTACTAGTTCTAGGTCTGCTGGATGTACATCTTAATTTCTTAATATCTCATATGAATGTTAACATATCCGTTGAAACCCTTATTTTTTTTGCTTGTTTAATGTATTTAGGATTTGACCCCTGAAATTTATGTACCATGCTACTATGTACTAGAAATCTCTGTGTGCTACAATCCAATGATAAGGGATGAAGCATCTTTTGTACAAATGAATATATATATACATATATATACACACAGAGACACACATTTGTACATAGTAGTATGGACAAGAACAATACGAGTATAATGAGAACCAAAAAATTAATTTAGTCGAAAGAAAATAATTCATCTTTGAAAACTGAATGTAGAACCTTTAAGAATGTATATGTATATAAATATCTTCTTTGAAATTTTGATCATGTTAGCTATGTTTAAGATAGTAGTTGGTTGGGAACTTCTGAGAGTGGCACAAGACATAATATTTAACCTCTTACCATCTCTTCACTTTTCAGCAAAGATTTTGCCAGTTCTGAAGAGACAACATCTACTGCTTTGTACACTTCTAATCTGCTATACTGCTGCAATGGAGGTAAACAGCAGAAAGGATGATTTTAATCATTCCCATGACATAAAGCTATATAATTAAGCACTTGACGTTAACAATTCATTGTTTTCAGGCACTTCCTATTTTACTACACAATTTGCTCCCAGAGTACAGTGCCATCCTTATTTCAGTGACACTGATCCTTTTGTTTGGTGAGGTCAGTTCCCTAACTGGATAATGTTTTTAAGATATCTTCCTGAGCACATAATAAAAAAATGTATGCATTGAGTGTTTGCCGGTTTAACTGAAATAGTCTATCTAGATTCTTCCCAATTCTTCAGAAAGGACAAAAACCAAGAAAATACAATGAAATACTTGTAACAATAATAGTCTAACCTCACCTTGTTAAGTTCAAAATTAATTGTAATTTTTGTTTATGTACAGATTATACCACACTCTATTTGTTGTCGATTCAGTTTGATGGTTGGTGCAGCATTGGCTCCTGTTGTCCATGTTCTTCTTTGGACCTTGTTTCCTGTAGCATACCCAATAAGCAAGGTTTTCTTCTTTTAATTTAAATATCAGATCTGTTGCTACTGACTGCTATTTTAACATTTGCATTTTTAAGATTTTGCTTGTTAGAGGTCGATCCATATGTATAATTTTCCGAATATCAAATCCTTTATTATCATTGTTTGCTCTTGTCAGTTATTAGACTTTCTGTTGGGGAAAGGACGTGCAGCTCTCTTTCATCGAGCTGAATTGAAAACTTTGGTTGCTTTACATGCAAATGAGGTAAGAATTTTCTTCTCTGTCATCATCAGTCTTACCAAAGGGGTCATTTATTTATTTCTGTTCTCTAGTGCTTATAATATGTAGTTAAGTTCTGCATCAGTCAATTTTCTTTAGTTTCTATTATGCGTTCCCACCATTTTATGCATTTTGCCTATTGATGCATCTTCTTCTTTCTCTTGGGCAAGCAGGCTGGGAAAGGAGGAGAACTATCAGGTAAAGAGACAACAATCATCTCAGGAGCACTAGAGCTCACAGAGAAAACAGCAAGGGATGCTATGACTCCTGTGTCTGAAATATTTGCTGTTGATATTACTGCCAGACTTGACAGGTATAATGAATCTTTGTTATGGGAAACCAACTCAAGTTCCCTTCGTACATATCTTATTGCCATGGTAAGATTCATCGATTTATGTCCACACAAAAAATCACTATGCTTTATTATACGTAACTATGTGGTAGGGCTCTGTTATATTCGATATTGGAGAATGGTCATAGCAGAGTGCCAGTATACCATGAGCAGCCAAGAAACATCATTGGACTTATTCTGGTAATTGTGGTTGACTAATTCTTGCAAATTTCCATTAATCATGTAACTCAATAAAATTAGAGACTTGACAAGTCATCTGGTATCTTAAAACGGGTTGTCCCATTCTATATAACTGAGTTTCCTCAGTTTGAATTGGTTCTTCATGGGCATTGACTGTACACTGGTAAGATTTGAAAGGCTTCTATGGGAAGACATCTTTAATATGACGGAAAGATTAGTAGTTCCTCTAACTTGCAATATCTGAAGGTTACCTGTAAATAGTTTCACAATTATCATTGCCGTGTACTTTACCAGTTGGTTTAGCTAAACATCATTGATTCCTTTCTAGTTGTCTGGTACAGCAGGCCTACTAACTATCATAACCTAGTTATATACTTATCTCTTGCCTCAATTTTTTTTCTTGTATTTCAAGCATATCTAGATGCTGTCACTCGGTTGATTCTGATTACATTTTCTCTTGATATTCTACATGCAAATTGCAGGTGAAAAGTTTATTGGCCATAAATCCTGCGGATGAGGTACCAATAAAGAACATAACTATTCGTCGGATTCCAAGGTGCTTATTTCATTGTTGATGCAACACTATGACACATGACATATTAGCTTAAAAGGTCCACCAGCATATGTATGAAATTTTGAAAGAGAAGTTCCAGAATTTAGTCTTGAACCTACTACATTGTTGTTATACTGACATTCACATATATTACCCTTTTGTAAAAATTCTATGACCTTTTTGAAAAGTGGAGGCATTTTCTAGTTTATACTTTGTCCAAGAAGGGCACAACTTTCTCAGCAGCCATTGCTTGCTAAACACAAGATTTCAAGAAGTGGAACTGAGATAAAAGATGAATCTATTCTGAAAAAGTCTCAAGAGGGAAAAACTAAACCTTTCTGATCGAGATAGTACTATTTTGCCAAAAAATAAAAATAAAGGCTCTTGCTCAATCCATTTAGGATTTTTTTTGAGACAACACTGAATAATTTAAACTTTAAAGATGCGTAATATTGGATTGTTTTCAATTCACTTTACTAAATTTTTAATCCAAAGTATCAGAATTGATTACAAGGATGACCATACTAAACCAGACTAAGAGTTTCCTTTGAGTAATATAAGCAGTCTTTGTTATTTCTTGTTTTATCTGTTGTCCATTCCACTTTAAGTGTCATTTATTAAACAGTTTGTGAGAAATTTATGGACTAATGCTTGACCCTTGGCATACTAGAATTTCAGAGTCGATGCCTTTGTATGACATACTAAATGAGTTTCAGAAAGGCCTAAGCCACATAGCTCTTGTTCTAAGGTACAGAAGCGAATTGGTGGAGCATTCAACTAGTGGTGAGCACGCTTCACTTAGTAGATAGGTCTGTTGCATATTTCATATTTGGTTCTTTTCTTTTACTTAGTTCTCCTTATTTCTCGAGTAATTACCTCCTACAAATTTCAATTCAGTGAGAGAAGCGAGACTGAACATATATGGTGAAATCCATCCCCAAGATATAGGGTTGAGGAGGAGCAGAAGATCACTCAGGAAATTGAAGGGCTTATCTGGAAGTTCTAATGTTTCACGAGGAGAAACCTCAAAGAGCAGGAGGTGGTCAGAAAATTTTGATTTTGAGATCCTGCATATCAATGAGGACCCACTTCCAAGCTTCACTGAAGAAGAGGAAGTCGTTGGCATTATAACAATGGAAGATGTTATTGAACAGCTGCTAAAAGTACGGGAACATTGTATATTGTTTTTGTTTAGATATCTTTTGTAATGATTTTCTCCTGAATATTTGTGAATCTTTTATTCAACTATCATGTAGGACGAGATCTATGATGAGATGGACCATCAAGGTGAATACTCTAGCTTCAGTGGTTCTGGTACCAAGGTAAATCAGATTTGAGTGTGTAAATTGGAGAATATAGGAATCAGATCAAATTTTGAAGCAAGAACTGAAGTCAAGAAGTTGGAGTAGACTGTTAAATTGTATGGATTTGGTAGAGCACAACTGCAAATAGTTTACTCATGTCATAACAGGAACATGATTAGTAGATATTTTGTTTCTGTTACAGGGCATTTTTATATGTATAGGAATACTTTGAATGAGCTGAAGGATTTTACTCTCTTGTGGATTTTTGTTCTGGATTCAATCGGTTGTGCTTCTTATGAGGGAATTTAGGCATTACTAGTGAGAACTTATTTTTCCCCAACTGTATTAACTAGTTCAATACTTCAAGTATCTACTCTTAAATTGAACATGTGCTTCTAATCAACTACACATAATGACTTAGATATTATAATGCTATTTTACCATGCTAATATCAAGGGTACTCTAGGAACAGAAAAGACAGGAGTGAAATTTTTATTAAAAAAATATCTGACTAAACAATTTCAGATGTACAAAATTTCAGTCAGAGAGATAGATTACTGAGTTTGAATAGAACTATATTAGCCATATAACTTTCAAAATGCTCCACAACATATCCTGAACTAATGGAATCTCTAATAAATATTCCCCACTTTGATCAAGGAATGGCAGATGTGAATGCAAAGTATTTTACCTTCAGAGCAACATACGCATATCTACCTCCTCTTTGTCATGCTCTTTTCACACAATCAATAGAAGCCTCAACTATCACCAAATATTACAGGTACTTCTCTCACTTCTGACTTTATGACAGGAAAGGTGATTCTTGATGTAATCTGGATTCTGGAAACAAAATCATAGTTGAAGTTAGAAAATTCTATATTTTTCTGTAAAACATAAATTTTGGGAAATTTCAAAATTAGTAAAAGGAATATAGGAATGACTATAGTAGTTTTTCTGTACCAAGGAGTACAGTAAAGATTTTCTATAAAAAAACTCATATTTGCTTGTAAAAGTAGAATTCAGGAAATTGGAAAATTAGGAGAAGAATATATAGATTTTTTTTTAATGGACAGAAATTTAGAAGTTGTAATGACCTCATGTGAGATTCTGGATCTATTATAGGGCAGAAAAATACTAGGATAGAGAAGCAGCTACTTCCACATTGACCTTAAGTTTGATCCCAAATAAAAAAATTGTTTTCCCCATAACTCATAAGCAAAATCTACAAAAAAATATTTATCAAAAAGTACAAAGATGGTTCAGTATGATGAGTACTGAGTAGTCACTAGTCAAGAACAAAATGTACAACCTAATGTTGTTTTGCCTGTATGTATAAGCCACATAAATTTCATCAAAGAGTAGCACGACAGTCCAATATGATGAGTAGTACCCAGACAAGAACTCACTGCACAACAGTCTCCTGGACAGAATCTGCAGTGTGAAGGCATTCACTCCACAGTACTCCCTCTACCATCTCTACAAAGTGCTAGCTCTACTTCGGTTCCTGCCCCACTGGCGTCTGCGAGACCTTCTCTTCCTCCCCTCCTTTTTCTCCTTAACTTTCTCTTTCAAATCCCTTTCACCACGGCGCTTATACATCTTGAAGGTCATCTGTCTTTCCTCAGCCATCTTTTTCACCTTCTCTGTAATCTCGGCTGCAATCTGTCTGTTGTACAGTTTTCTCAGACCCCTCATCAGCTTGGCAAAAGTATCCGGCTGAGGCATGAGACCTGCATCCATCATCTCCAAACAGTATGAACATGCTTCCTTTACGTGCCCATTTGAGAAGAGTGCATGAATCCAAATCGTCCAGGCATACACATTAAGCTCGCATCCTTTCATCATGATGCAATTCCAGACATCTTTACTCATTTCAAGCTTATCTGCTCTTAATAAAGAATTTAACATATCCTTTAGGGTACCATACTGAGGACCAGACAAAAGACCTCTCCCAACCAATTCTTTAAAGTAGTCACAAGCTTCGACCAAACACTCCTGCTCAAGAAATCCATGAATCATAATAACAAAGGTGTCAAGCCCTGGACAGTGCCCATTTGCTTCCATCTCATTCCAAACTCGAACACCTTCTTTAACCTCCCCCAACTTGCAGGATAATCGGATTAATGTGTTATAGATGTTGAGATCAGGATTGCAGCCAATCTTTCGCATCTCCTGCACAAGTTCTATACACTCCTCCAATTCTTCCTTCTTCTCATGAGCCAGCAGTATGTGCAAATAAGTAGTCTCATTCGGGGTATATCCTAGCTGTATCATAGTATCCAAAAGCTCATAACCCTTCTCAATCTTACCCCACTTACAAAATCCACTTATCAAGGTAGTGTATGTCACAACATCTGCCTCACAGCCATTTCTCTGCATATCCACAAAAACCCGCATTGCCTCCTCCATTTTCTCCTGAGCACATAGCGCCTGAATCAAAATCGTGAATGACGTTGCATTCGGATCACAACCCTTCCGCCTCATCTCTTGCAAAAGATCAAATGCATCCCCCATTTTCCTTGCTACCGTGATACCCATTAAGCAAATTGTTATAAACCACAATATCAGGCTCAAAACCTACTTCCCTCATCTGCACCAAGACATACTTTGCCTCCATAAGCTTTCCTTCTTTACACCAACCATACAACAATGAAGTAAAATGTTTTATTGTCGGTGTAAAACGAATTCTCATATCTTCAAATAGTGAGGCAGCTTCTTTGACACTACCATTCTTACACAAAGCATCCAACAAACACCCAAAAACATATTCATCAGGTTGACACCCATATTTGGGCATTTCATCTAACACTTCAACTGCCTTTTTAACCATTCTTGCTGATGCAAATCTCCTCATCAATACAATAAAAACCTCGGGTGATATGAACTGCGGATTATCTCTCTTCATTTCCTCAATGAGTGCCCAAACAGCACCAAATTGCCTCATTTTCGTAAGTATTTTGATCATTGCTTTGTAAACATCATAGCTATGCCTATACTCCGGTTGCTTAGTTGCCCATACAAAAAAACTATACCCCAAGTTTCCTGCATCTCCACATCGATTTAATACGCGTTCGGTAAGACCTGGACGGACGACAACACCAGATTCTTTCAAAGCAAGTTCCAATTTTGGAGCCCTAGAGTAAAACTTCCTCAAAATTCTGTAAACCTTTTCAACATCAGCAGCAAATTCTTCGCCGTTTTGATCATGCTCAAATGCTTCTGACATCTTTTCTAGGCGGATGGGTTCAAATCTTAGTCTTGTTTCACTGAACTTGTCTGGAATTGGGGTTTTAATGTTGGAATTAATTGGTCGTTGAGTTGCGCTGAAATTGAGAGGGTTTTGATATGAACCCTTTTGAGAACGAGATGAAGAGACATGAGGTTTTGATGAATCATAAAATGGGCCAGAGGTATATGATTCTTTGGAAGTGAGGCTAAATGGGATGTTTGGCAAAAAGAGATTATATTTGTTGCGAAGAGTCGCTGATTTTTCCCAAGAGAATCTTCTCATCTTCTTCTGCGGCAAATACATTCGACAGTTTCAGCTCAATTTACTTCTATTACATTCTTGCATTTTCTTGGAAATGAAGAAAAATTAAGCAAGATGTTAGTAGAATAATATCCAGAGAGAAAAGTGGAACCTGAAGAAGAAGCACCCGATAGAGGCATAGAGCGAAGAAAGGAGGCGGCTTGTGAAGATTCCAAAGCAAAATGGGGACTTTTGCCTGATTGTCTTTATTACTACGTACTAGTATATATTACTCGTACGTCCTCTTTGTGACTTCAAGACAAATACCTGTTGGGCACCTTTTTTAAAAAATAAAATAAAATCTACCTGTTAGGTTTTATATAGTTCATGCAGTTTATATGGCCGCTAAAAGAATGACTGATGAAGTTCTTATTTTGCAAGGATAACTTGACTGCCATAACTGAAAATGCCCCCACACAACTCATTAAACTTAACTGTTTGCTCGCCAAGTTCACTCGCTCACACCAATACTCCGATGCCCTCCAACTATGCCACCAAATTCATTCTTCCCACCACCTTAAACCGGACCACTATACCCTCTCCACCACCCTCACCGCATGCGCTAACCTCCGCGACACTGCAGCTGGAAATCAGCTTCACGCCTACACCATTCGGGCAGGGTTTAAAACTTACCCCCACATTGCAAACACCCTGCTCTCCCTATATGCAAAATCAGAAAACTTAGTTTCAGTGAAACGTGTTTTTGGCGAGATTAAGACCCCTGATGTCTACTCATGGACAACCTTGTTGTCGGCATGCACGAAGCTTGGGGAAGTTGATTATGCCTGTGAGCTATTCGATCAAATGCCTAACAGAATTGTAGCAATTTGGAATTCCATAATTACGGGCTGTGCAGAAAATGGGCATGAGGATATTGCTTTTGGTTTGTTTAAGAGAATGCAGTTACTTGGGGTTAGACATGATAATTATACCTTTGCTAGTGTGTTGTCCTTGTGTTATCCAGAAATTCTGGATTTTGGGAGGGAAGTGCATTCATTGGTAATCAAAACAGGATTTTTGGCTAGAGCTAGCTTCTGTGATCAATGCTATGCTTACAATGTACTTCAACAGTGGAAGTGTTGCAGATGCATATGAAGTATTTGAAGAAGCAGAAGATGATGTGCACGACCAGATTACTTATAACGCGATGATAGCTGGTCTAGTAAGTGTAGGAAGAGATGTGGAGGCCTTCCATATGTTCAAAGATATGCAAGACATTTGTCTGAGACCTACTGAATTGACGTTTGTGAGTGTTATGAGTTTATGTTCATGTGCAAGAGTTGCCACTCAAGTACACGCCCAAGCTATAAAGATTGGTTTTGAGGTTTATACTTCTGTGAGTAATGCAGCAATAAGCATGTATTCCACTTGTGGGGATCTGGGCGCGGCTCAGATGGTTTTTGGGGAATTGAAAGAGAACGATACTGTCTCTTGGAACACCATCATAACTGGCTATGCTCAGGGGAATTTGGGTAGAGCAGCTATCTCAGCCTATCTGCAAATGCAGAGGGAAGGGGTTGAACCAGATGAGTTCACTATTGGAAGCATATTAGCAAGCACAGAGTTGCTGATAGCTGTTGAGATGATTCAAGCCATTGTATTGAAATATGGGCTTTTCTCAAATATCCAAGTTTCCAATGCGCTGCTTTCTGCCTTTTCCAAGTATGGTGAAATGAAGCGGGCCTATCAAGTATTCCGTGGCATGAGTCACAGGAATTTGATCTCCTGGAATTCATTGATATCTGGGCTCCAACTAAATGGGTTCCCAGTGCAGGGCTTAGAGGAATTTTCTGAGCTGCTGAAGTCAGAAATGAGTCCAAATGTTTATAGTTTCAGCATTGTCTTGAGCATATGTGCTAGCATTTCTTCATTGGAACATGGGAAACAGATCCATGGATACATTCTCAAATGTGGGTATTTCTTACAAACATCTTTAGGGAATGCACTCATTACATTGTATGCAAAATGTGGAGATCTAGATGGGTCTCTGAAGGTGTTCAACATGATGAATGAGAAAGACAATCTCTCTTGGAATTCATTGATTTCAGCCTATGCACAGCATGGAGAAGGGAAGGAAGCTGCTCACTGTTTTGAGGTAATGCAAGAGTTAAGTGGGATTAAACCAGATAAGGCAACCTTCACTGCAGTTCTTTCAGCTTGTAGCCATGCAGGTCTAATTGATGATGGCATTCACATTTTCAACTCTATGGTCAATAAGTACTTTTTTGAGCCTGAAGTAGATCACTTTTCTTGCATTGTCGACCTTCTTGGTAGAGCTGGTTATCTTGATGTTGCAGAAAGACTAATAACTACTAAGCTTATTGACATAGATTCTAACATCTGGTGGACATTATTCAGTTCTTGTGCAGCTCATGGAAATTTAAGGTTAGGAAGAATTATAGCCAAGTGTCTTCTTAAAAATGAAGAAAACAATCCAACAGTTTATGTGCTTTTGTCAAATATATTTGCAAATGTGGGCCAATGGGAAGAAGCAGCTAATATGAGGGTATTGATGAAGGCATATGGGGTGATAAAACAACCAGGCTGCAGTTGGATCAGTTCCTAAGACAGTAGGAGAACTTATACATATCTGAATGTAAGACTGAAAGTTTAGGTTTTTGGCTCATTAGGCATTGTAGTCTTCTGTAACAAAACACTGAACGGTGACAGACCCACGGCATTTCTTATACCCACTTGGCTGTGGGACAAGAAAAGAAGAGTCTCATTGAGGAAATTATTTGACAGCATACATTAAGGAGTACATAAAGGACAATACGAAGTTCATTCAACTGGTTAACAGGATGTAGGAAGAACTGAGAAATTTTTATAGAGCTTCAAGGCCACTCAACTGGTTGACTTTATATTGAGCAATCTATACTTGAAGTCTTGAACTACTGGTCTGAGGAAATAATCAAGAGCTGAGTTGCTAATTGTTTGACCATGAAGAGATAACCAGTAAGCTATTTTTGAATTTGTTAGCCAGTAGAAGAATACACGAACATGCTGTCCTTGGAATGTGTCCCAACCTTAAGTTATCATGGTATGCCCAGAATTCTTCTATCTCATCTTGGTTGATGATTTCGTATACTTAACATCTATTGCCCAACTTTGTTGGGATATCTTCAATATATGAATTTTTAGTGTTTGCAGAGGCAAGTAATGTAGACCCTCGAATGTTCAAATAGCTCGCTTGTGCTGTATGCAATGTTTTAGTTCGGATCAAGTCTTTTGCCAAGTCGTGATGTATCTGTAGTGCCACAGAGACTGCGGTCTTCACATAGGAATTTCCTTTGATCAAAGGTCTTTGGCCCGAGTGGTATTACTCAACTCATGGTAAATTGTCATTCATACATTTGAACTTAAATAATCAAATATTCTTTCACTTCACACAAAAAAAAGGACTACTTTGAATCTTGTCCTGCTTAATTTGATATTTCAACTGCAGCAGGAGCTCTATAATATGCTGGAACAGATGCAGGGAAAAACATTTGCCTGATACATCATTGAATAGTACATGCCAGAAGAACCATTACTCAGTCCGCAGCAAGACTTGATAGGAGAGCAAGTTCAGCACGATATCATATACTTAATACCCTATTTTGCAATTACTTACTACTGATATCAATATAACTCCAGTCCACATATCAATACTTGAAGGTAGTAGTAATTTTTATTTGACGTGACAGATTCAATTAAATTAAAGTAAAAAAATATTTTTAAAAAATTAGTTTAAAATAATTATTTATATTTAAGCCAAAAATTTAAGAATAACTTGTGTCACCATCTAAATAATTACAATTAAAATAAGAAAAAGTTAATATTTAGCTTGTTACCGCCAAACTCGACTATAAATCATAAATAAACGACTTAATTTTTTGTTATAAAATAGCGAAATATATGTAATGTCATTAATAAAAATAATTAAAAGACAAAAAATATCATTAATAAATAAGTGTTTGACTATGACAAACCACATATTCCCTTTTCACGTTAAAATAAATACTTTAAGCACAAACAATAAAGTTGGAAAATATGGAGACCACAATATTGCGTCAGTCTTCTTTTGCTCTTTTTTTTCTTTTCTTTTTTTGGTGCAAATTGCTCTTAAGTGTGTTGAAGATGATGATGATGATATTCCCTTGGTTAACAAAAAGAATATTAATTTTGGAGTTCACAGGGAGGCCTGTTACTCAAATGAACACCACCATCATATTGGATTTAGAACCTTGGGAAAAGAATATCAACTAATTGATACAAACTTGAGGGGTCTTCATAACATCAGACCAGTCTTATAAATATGGAGGTAATACAGAGTTATAAGGTGTGTTTCTTCTTGTGTTTATGGCCATTATCCCCATCTTTACCCTTCCTCTTCATCCCAACTTTTGATTGTTTTGATCCCTGGAGCCACAGAAGAGCACTTGCATAAGCAGAAACCAACTTATAGTTTACCAAATAAAAGCACAAGCCACCCAAAAATTTATTTTAACTGAATTACACTCCATTAGTAAAATAAACCATTTAGTGGTGGTAGCAATAAATATTACTCCTTCTATTCCACCAAGAGACCCATTTGTCAAATTCTTTTGTTCCGCAAAGGGTAAAAAAACTATTTTTATTTCTAATAGTATAAAATGGCAAAATATCCTCAAGTTTGCCGTCATAATTTCATTTTCATAACACCACTACTAAACTAACTACTTTTAGGGGTAAATATGGAACAAAAATATATCCTTAATATTTATAAATTTTACAAATGGGACTCCAGCAGAAATAGAGTATGAGCTCTGAACAAATCTTCAGCCAAACAATCCTGCAGCTTGTGTTGAAAGAGAATTTTCAGCCTAAAGATATGGTCCAATTATCAGATCTCTGAAGACAATAGACAGGAAAGATTTGTTCAAGCTTGCCTAGTTTAACGAGCTTAAGATAGAACTCAAGCTTGGATAGCTTAACTTATGGAGTTATGGGGCAAACTGAAATGAGCCTTTTATAGAGCATCTCAAGCCCGCCTAGATTAGTTTCAAGAAAATGATATATTGTGATGCTAATTAGTAAACAAGCCAAACTCAAACAGAGATGAAATTTTAACAAGCCTAAAAATGTGATCAAGCTCAAAACATATATCTTGAATTCTTGATTGACCGCTCAAAAGATTGGTGCTTTACAGCCATAATATCAATTTATTTATTGAAATTATGTATTCAATATATATTTAGATCTAAGTTTTATCAATTACTGAATTTATTTTCCTTAACACCATGTTTGTGAGTAGGGAAAGAAAAGAAAGGGAAGTAAAGAGAGAGGGAAGGGGAAGGGAATTGAATCTTACTATAGTTGTGTTTTGGAAGTGCAAGTTAAAGGAGTATATTACTATTTTAACCTACTGATTGAATTTCATAGATCACTGTACTTTCGGTATTTTCTAAAAATTACTCCTGTTGTTTCAAAATTAGAGCTACATTTTTGACTTTTTGAGGTCAATTTGTAAAATCCTAAAGTTCAAAACTGATACAATTTATATAATTATTATAGGCAAAACTATGTTTTTCACCACTATACTTGGCACGTTTTACTTAATACACCATTGAATTTTTAATTTTTTTAATTAGCCCACTAAACTAATTAAAATTGTAAAATTGGGTCATTCTGTTAAATTGATTGAACGTCCGTTAAATATTTTCTTATGTGGATTTATAAAATAAAAATAAAAAAGACGTGACTCATACGTGGAATTGACTTATCCTTAATACTTCTCATTTCAACGATCTTCGTTGCCTGAGAGAGTAAGAGAGAGAGAGAGCGACCGACCGACGACCGACGAGCTTAAAGGCAGGCAATCTAGGGTTTTTTTCTACAAATATATGGCTTAAATCTTCGTTTGTACAAGGTATGTACGATTTTGTGTTTGATTTTAGCTATTGATTGTTAAAAACTAGGGTTTTTGTGCGATTTATTTGGGGATTTTCAAAAGCAGTGATGGGTACCTCAATTTTGGGAAGAAATTTAGGTTTTTTCTCTCTCGTTCTCCCTCCCTTTGTCTCTGCTGGTAATTAATTTCCCTCTGTCTCTGTCTCTTTGTAATCGGTACCTTTGAAAGAAGGGGGGTTGGATTGACGATAGACTCAAGCTGAGAAAATTGCATCACTCTTGTGAAAATCCATCACTGCTTGTGAAAATCCCCAAATCCAAAATACCAGAGACAGAAGGAGAGAGAACGAGAGAGTTGTGGAATTTCAAAACCTAGAATTAAACAAACAAACGTACCCATCACAATCAATCGCACAAATACCCTTAATAATCATACATACCTTTGTACAAACGAAGATTTAAGCCAGAGATTTGTTGGAAAAAAAACCTAGAACGGCTGCCTGATGCAATCGATCGCTCGTCGCTCACTCTCTCTTTGTCGCTCTCTAGCTCTATCTGCCTTATCTGCCTTTTGGTCCGATAACTCTTGCTCCCGCTCTCTTTGCCTTCATTAGTTTTGTTGCCACGTATTCCACGTATGATAGACCCCTCTAAGCCACGTCATTTTCCTTTTCTTTTACAAATCCACGTAGGAAAATATTTAACAACCGTCCAATCAATTTTAACGGAATGACCCAATTTTACAATTTTAATTAGTTTAGTGAGCTAATTAAAAAAATTAAAAATTCAATGGTGTATTAAGTAAAACGTGTCAAGTATAGTGGTGAAAAACATAGTTTTGCCAATTATTATATATTAGCTAAAATGTTGTACTAGTTACAATATTTGTTGCTTTGCAAAACTTAAAAGAAATCATATAAATTTTGAATTTTAATATTTAGCAAGTTGACTTTAAAAGTAAAAAATGTATCCCTAATTTCAGAATGGAGGTAGTATTAGCCTTCCACCACTTTCTTCCCAAATCTTCTCATTCTTGAGAGGAAAGTTTATGGAAGAAAGTGGGAGTTACTTTCTCTACTTTTCCATTCTTACATACCCTTAAAAAAAATAACAGACAAGGAAATTGGAAAGAATGCTTTTCAAATCAACCCTTTTCATTTCTTTTCTACCCTTTTCAAACTCACAAATGGTGTAAAGCTAGTCTTGCATGAAACAATTGAAGCTGAAAATATAAGGGAGACAATAACTTTAAAATACCTCAGCAGAGAAACTCTTGAGAGGGTCTCTGTTCCTAGATTTTCCCTTGAACCCCTTACGGAGAGCAGAATTAGTATTTCTTCCCATTGCTGCACTAGAGAGCTTGACAATCTTGCTCGCTTCTTGTGTTATTGGATCTAATAGGTACTCAGGCACATCACGTAGGTGAGAAGCAGGGGCCTTTTTGCTCAGACTTTTGTCATGTTTCAGAAGATCTGCACATATACAAACACAACCTCAGAATTCAACGTTCAGATTAGCAAGTAATATCTCTACAAAATTATTCAAGAGATATGCAACTAAAAACAACTTCTTTCACCTAAATCCTTGGGATTATTCTGGAAATGGGCTTTCAACCTGACCAGACGCAAAGAGTAAAGTAAAATAAAATGTTAATCGGATAATGTTTGCACATGCAAAGCATTTAAGAGTGTAAAGCCTGTCATAAAGGTGCATGATATACATCTTAGGCCGACAAAATTCTTGTGGTACATAAACCAGATAATGACCTACATGTACACTACAGAAAATATATAGCCAAAAGTAACTCACTTCTCAGAATTAAGAATTTCATTCCTCAGATCCTGAGCTCTTGATTCTCTGACAGCAATTTTTGTCACACTTCTAGCAACATCCTGTCAAGGTCAATCCATCAGTGTCTTGACATCCCTTAGCAGTGAAACACACCGACTTACACATAAGATTCATTGCAAAATAAGTAATCTTAACATGGCAATATAGGCAAAAGGGGAATCGTGAAATAAGGAGAAGAAATCACCATCAAGATGCCTTTCACCAGGACTTGCATTGGCTTGGGTCATATGACCATAAACAGTCATTAGTAAGTTCTCAATGGCTGGGCTATTCTTAACTCAAATTTTTTTAAAGACATATCTTTGTTGTCCATGGCATTCAAAGGCACAAACAAGGACAAATGCAAACACCAGATGTAATATAATACATATATATATTCCCTTGCGCCTGGTGCATGATATACATCTTAGGCCCACAAAACTGAGGTTATACATTCAAGATAAATGTATTCCCTTTGTGCGTATAGACTGAGTCCACCAGATTCAACATTCAAATTTGATCAAACTTGTTAAAGGTCTTATTCTTAAAAGTAACTTCTCCAACCACAAGCAAAATATTTGTTCACAATATGTTGCATTTTCAGTATGCCCCAACTAGTCTGGTATAAATGACCAAATGTAAGATTCCCAACATTAGAATATCACGAGATTTAGAACTAGGGGCCTGTTTGGAAAACATTTAAAAATATGGTTATCCTGATGACTTAATGAAGCCCCTTTTGGTCTTTCTTGTGATGTAGACTCTTTGCATGGGCTGCTCCCCCTTGGGGTGTTTTTTTTGTGATATGTTTACTGGTCAGAATAAGAAATGGCATCGTTACTTCATCAATCAACATATTAGTCTCAGAATATGTACCCTATGCATTAATACCTAATATATATTCCCTATTTCTTTTTGATATCATAGGTAACATTTAGACAACCTTTTTGCAGCGTTGTTAAAGTAATATATAGCATTTTTCCAACTAAATAGTTCAACAAACTGACGTGGGCTGTGTACAGTTTGAACTATTACTCATTATGCGTGCAACATAAATTAAATAAATTCTCATCTAAACACATACACGAGTAATTGCAATTTGTGAGCTCATATTTGGTTCACATAAATATTAACAGAGGCTTTCTTGAATAGCTATCAGTAATGATATTATAAGAATTAGCAGAAAGTTCGTAGTTGTATAAAAAAGAAATTCTCAGGGATGATGTTCTTGGCATTATACAAGTGCTTCTGTCTCGAAGACATAAATTCACATCATCAGTAAAAAAGGGAAATGAGAACCAGAAAAGGTTTTCAAAGTGGCATCACCCATGCCTTTTATCATATGTCAAACCTGAAAAGCTAATATTATACTCAAGTTCAAAATTGAAGACACCTAGAGGTCTTTAAGACGCTCCGCTTCATCAACCACATTGACTATAAACCAAAAAGAATAAAACAAATTACCTCAGATCTATATCGTAAAGACTCCACAGCATTCTCAGTGGGAAAACGAAATTTAGCAATAGAATTCGAGTCCGGGCCATTTTTCCCTAACAGAACTTCAATCTCCTTAAAAACATTCTCCTCTTCTGGAGAAACCTGTTTACAGGACAAGTAATAAATTAAAATACCAATATGCCAAGAAAAGATTAGAGCTTGTCAACATCTTTATCATCATCCAGCCTAATTGTACAGGTGGATTCATTTAAATACATAGGGAAGTGAAAAGCTGGAAAAAATAAAGAAAGGAAAAGGGAATAAGCATTGAACATATTTACGCAATCAAAGTTGTCTAAACTTGGCACCAAAAAATTCTCCAACATGGACTATTTAATAAAAGTATACAAGACAGATTGCTGGATTGAAAATAAGAACCATGTCAATCAATATATACTTGTTTAAATAGCATACATCTTGAAGGGTGACAAAAACATATGCACAAAGAACAAGGCAACTCCTTGTTTGTTGTGCACCCCAATAAATAAACTCAAGATTTCTTTATAAACTTACAAGAGACACAGATTCACCCGTATCATACGCTCTCCCAGTACGTCCAATTCTGTGTATATATCCTACCACACTTTGAGGCATATCAAAATTTATAACCTGTTGAAAACAGAGGACCACAAATTACAGTGTGAACCAGTTGAAACAGCATCCTCAAGTAAGTCAGAAAATGTTTTTCAATTAAAAAACTATCAACCACATTCCCTGAAACAAAAAGATTGACAATGGGGTGGAGATAATTTTTCACTTACGAAGAGCCTCAATCTTAGTGGTAGACCCAGTAGATGAAATTACAATTTATTAGCATTTCTGCAATAGAGTAGAGGAGCTATTAGAGCTGCAAATGAATCAGGATATCCGCAAGCCCGGCCCAAGTCGGCTCAACACAAAACAAGACGAGTTCAAACAAGCTCATTTGCCCGTTTAGTTAAACAAGTCGAGCTCAAACAATGTGGTGTCCAGCTCAACCCTGGCTCGTTTAGGCATGGCTCAAGTAAGCCCGATTTGTTTAGCAATCAATTAATTACTTTTTCTTGCATTATAATAAAAAAGTTAAACGAGTTGGCCTTAACTCTACTAGGTTAGGCTAGCTTAAGCCCAGCTCGACCACAACTCGTTTACTAAATGGACCGAGTTCGTATACCAAATTTCACACTTGCTTAAAGCCCAGCTCGACTCAGCTCGTTTAAACGAGCTTGAGCTTGGCAAGTTAAAGTTCGGCTCAGCTCAGCTTGTTTACAGGTCTAGGAGCTATATTTAGCCTCATTTGGGGGTATCAAAAAAAGATAACACGTTACTACATATTAGGATGATTAGAGCTTAGGATGACATAGTAACAAAGAAAAATCTTGCACCAAACCCCAGCCAAAAGAAAAAGTAGAAAACTAAAAATAATAAACAAACAAGATACAAGATGCCAAAAGTAGCAAAAATATAGCCAATTTCAGACAGTAAATTACTATCACATCATGCTTTGTCGTGTGCCAGAAGTAATCATCCTTCTGGATATGAAAATCAGTATGTAACATTAAGAACTTTGGCTTTGCCCATTGACAATTCACAAGGCAAGTGTCCATCTTAGTTGTTTACTTAAACCTATTGAATAAGAGGGGGCAGTGGGAGTAGGTGGCTCCCTGAAAAAGCAATCTTTTAATGCAGTGGACCACTTGATGTATGAAAACAACCTTCAAATATTTGTCTGGAACAGTTTTAATGCATAAAAGATCAGGTGCTTTGAATAAGCAGTAATGCAAGACAACATTCTTAAAAATACAAAACTATTTATGTTCCAGGAAATCATCCAATACAGTTTCATATGCACTCTTGTTCTATTTTTAAGGGAAGACCAAAAGAGTCCAAATACCAATGAAAATCATAGACTAAGAATCGCAGCCTGAAAATAGCATTTTAAGAGTCAACCTATAACTGCACTTCAGTGACATACGTGGACAGAAAAATTTAGAAAATGAGAGCAAGTTTAATTAATCAAGACAAATCTTGGTAAATAAAAAATAATCGAGAAATTCTGAGGAAAAAACTCGAAATTCTGCATGCTTGCAGAAATTTTTATTACCGTATGCACATTTTTGAAGTCTATTCCTCTTACTACACCAGATTCAACGTCTGAAATATGCTTGGCACGCCTTTTAGACTTTCTTTGCTCCGCATGATTTTGACTATCAGCTTGTTCCTTCTCTTTCGGTTGACCGTCATCAGTAGCAATCATATAATCAAAAAGTCCAGCACTGAATCCCTAATAAAACCAGGACATGAAAAAAATTAGGACCAAATTCTTATATTTCTAATAATTAATTTAGTGAGGTTTAGATCATTCAAGCCAAAGTACTGCACAGAATTTATCCTTCAGAAAAATATTAAAATACTCCAAGTACATGAGAACCAAACCACTCCAAAGGCATACCTCAATGATATGTTTGCGAGAATTCAGTGGCAACTCAGAATTAAAAACTGCTGTTTTGATTCCAAACTGCCAGTAACAAAATAATTTTCACAACATTGTGGTCAGGAAAGGGATGAAGAATTTGCCCACAAGTTAGAAATCAAAAGCTGCTAATAATGTATTCCCGTAATAAAAATGATATCTTTTTCTATCAAAAAATAACAATTCAATCCTCAGTGTCAGCATGTCAAAAAGATAAGTCAGGTCAGATATAGGCAAAATTCCACTCGACTGTGCATAGAAAATAAGGTTAGCTTACCACATAAAAAGTACATTTTCAGATAAGCAAAATGATCTAAATCCACGACAGATGGTATCCCCATCTAAATCATATTATAGTTTGATGTGCCTCGCAGACATTTATTCAAAAAGAGGGCAGAACTTATTCAATTTCATATCAGGATTCAAGACTAAGAATCAACACATTCTTTCCTTGCTCTAAAACAAGGGGAAACCCTTTTCTTGACACAATCAAATAATCAGCTATTAATTTAGAGCAGTAAATCATTAATTGGTTACAAAGTCATAATGCATTGAAGAAGTCAATATACCTGCTCGAAGAATAGTTTCAGTCTAAAACTCATGTCAATTGTATTAGTAAATATTAAAACTTTTTTTTGGACCAGCTCCAACTTCAAGAGGGCAAGGATGTGGACCAGCTTATCACGAGCACTGCATTGGATCTAAAGGAAAAACAAAAAGAGAACTTAACGAAGCAGTATATTCCATCCTAAATTATATTCAAGTAGTAAGAAAATTCAAAATTATAGTTGAGAAATATTCACAAGTACAATAAAACAAAGACAGACACAAGTAACTAGCACTGGAGTATGAAAAAAGAGAACAAACAAAATCAATATCAGACAGGTACCGCAAGATTTATGTCCAACAAGCAGACAAGTTAGTGCATCCAGCAATGAAAAATCAAAAAAGATACTAAAATGGTCTAGCATCTCTTACATAATATTGCTGAATATTTTTTGAGACAATCTCATCCTTGTCTTTTCCCTGTTCCTGTAAAGTTAGGATATAGGGATTGTGTAGAAGAGGTGCTGCCAGCTTTTCAACTTCAGCACTGCAAATAATGAGAAAAGCAACCAGAATCAATATTTGTTAGCCCTACAAAAGAAATTGCAACTCCAATTCACAGGGTAACAGCTACTTTAACAAGAACCTATGCAAGTTTCATTTTTTTTCTTAAGAATCAATAAATTCTGAAATTTGGAATATAAAGAACCAAGATGTCAAAATTAAGTTTCAAAAACTATTATCCTGTTTTTAATAAATGGCAAAAAAAAAAATTCAACTTCTACTAGGACACAATAAGGTATGAACCAAATAAAATTCAAGATAACTGATAGAATATATAACTATGGACATTACATTACAACCCATCATTATAAGAATTTATGTATGTAACACACGCCAACCTTATGGTAGCAGACATAAGAAGGCAATGACAGCGCCGAGGGATGTGCGCACTGAGAGCTTTCAAATCATTTCCATGTCCAAATGACAAAAGAAGATCTGCCTGATGGAAAATATAAATTATCAATCTCAGAAATAGCTAAACATATCATCATAAGCGGTTGAAACTTGAAATAATCACAATTACATAAATAGAACCTATCACATTTCACAGCCTATGTGGATTCACTTTTCACTCAAGAAAAGAAATCAACAACAAACTATTACCTCGTCTAGAATGAGAATTGAGAGAGAATCCTGAATAGATTTTCCTTGAAGGACACCTATTGTCAAGCATTTTAGTATACCTCCCGGAGTAGACAGAAGAATATCAGGCGGCCCTGCCAATGCTGTTTTCTGCCAATAGAGAGGTTCAAACTTCAAATCTCACATAAATCCAATATATGTCATGACCTATGGGGTATTTGATATTACAGTGGAAAATGTAGGAAAAACCAACCAAGTCAGAAGCTTGTGTGTCGGTGGTGAATTGTACAACTTTGAGTTGAACTCTACATAACTCAATCAGTGACAAAACCTCATTATATACCTAAAAATAAACAATTATTTGATTATGTAAGTAAAGTGATATAAGCTGGCAGTTATGATATTAAAGGTTGAATATGAAAGTACTTGTTGACATAATTCTCGCGTAGGAACAATAATGAATGCGGTGGGAGCAAGCTTTTTTTGTGAAGAAGAAGAATCAGAAAAGAGTTTCTGAAGCATAGGAAGGAGGTAAGCGAATGTCTTTCCTGAACCAGTGTGTGCTCGAGTAACCACATCCTTTCCTTCCTAACAAATAAAACAAAATATGATTGATGAAAAAATGAAGAAAAACAAAGGGATAACAAATTGACAAATGAGTAAATCGAAACACACGAGGATTAGAGGGATTGCGGCTCGCTGGATAGGAGTGGGCTTCTCGACCCCTTTCTTAATTAGGGCTCGGATAAGGCGTGGGTCCAATCCCAGCTCTTCGAAACTCTTCTCTTCTTCTCCTTCATCCTCTCGTACTTCTATTTCGATTGGTGATTGTTCCGCTGTGTCCGCCATTGTTTCTTCTTTGGGGATTGGGGGAGTTAAGTTCTGCTAAAGATTGTTATCAGAGGTTTCCAAATTCTGAATTGGGGAAGTGAGAAAACAGAAACAGTAGTTGAGAAAGTAATGAGCGCGAACCCGCGAAAGGTTTAGGGTTTATGCTTTCGTTTACACAGCGGGTACTGGACAGAATTCGTGGGCTGTGTTTAGCTTGGATCAAACCCAAGTCGGCGGCCCGTCGATACTTATTTTAAAACAACTTACTATAAATTAAAATTTAAAGTGAATTATAAATTATTTTTAGTTTTGACTTATAAAGAGAGTGTTCGTTTGCTGTTTAACTTATAAATTAAAATAATTTATAAAAGTGTTTTACTGATAATAACTTATAAATTAAAATAAATTATAAAAATTATTTTAAAAATATTAATAAAAAAATCGGTAATAGAAATCATCATTGCAACATTAATAAAACATTAAAAAATACCAAACTTTAGTATTCATGAGTTTTATTTTATTTTATTTTTTTGACGTAATATTTATGAGTTATTAACCAATACTATTCTTTAGACATTTTATATAGTATTATTCTCTTTTTGTTATTTTTATTATTCTTTTACATTTTGAAACTTGAAAAAACTCTTAAAAGAAAGCAAAATTTAAATTATTTTTGAGAAGAAAAAAATTTAACCTAATGAATGTAAATGTAGTTTGTGACGCCCCAAAAATATGTATACATCACCCATTTTGAGTTGTCAATACATGGTACAGAAACAACTATAACTTTATTATTACAACAGTAAAACTGTGAGTTTGAATACAAATATTATCTTCTAGACAATATCTATACTCAAATAAATCATCATCACATTTATTGATACATTATTTTACAAAATGGTGAGGACTACTAAACAACTCTCTAGAACCTTCATTCCATACCCCGATTCGCACTTCGCTTATATTCTCGCCTCCCCGAGAAGAAAAAATAAACAAAAAGGAAAAGGGTGAGCTCAACTAGCCCAAGTAAAGAATATTATGACTAAGATAATATACAACAAATTATCGTTAGTATTCAATGAGAAAAAAATCTAATAGAATACAATAGACAACAAGTTTTAAATCAATATTCGCAATGAAATAATAATTCATTAGAAGAGTTAAGTAGAGAATGCAAACTACTATCTTCTATGTATGAATTTAAAAGTTCATCGTCTATTTTTTATCCCTCGTAATATAATTCAATATATATCTCGAATCAAATATTCATCTTTGCACTACAGGCCAAAGATATTCATCAGTTGGTCATGTTCATCTAAACACATGTTCATCTTCGCACTACTGGACCAAAGATATTCATCGAAATCATTCATCTTTGCACTACAGGGCCAAAGATATTCAATAATATCATCATTTAAGACTGAGGATGATGAAAAATATTTTTAAAGAAACGAATCCACTGAAACAAAATGACAAGGATTAAGGATTAAGGATTCGTACTTTGTTTTAACCATGTCCAAAAAATACCTCAAAAATAATCAAAGTGGTGTAAAATTCAAGAATGATCAAAACATGGATACAATCAAAGCTAGTATCCAGAATGGGAAAAGGGTCAAAAAAGCCCTCGATGTTTAACCCGATGTCCCACTTGCACCCTAAACTAATTTTTTTTCCAAAAGTACCCTTAACGTTACATTTTTGAATTCGTTTATTGCTCTGCCATAGATTAACGAATACAAACGGTGTTAAAATCGATGGCGTAAGCAGCCTAATTATAAAATATATTTTAAATAAAACAATATATATCATTTAATCAAAACAAAAAATGCAAAAATTCAAAATAAAAAAAAACATAACATATTTACAAAAAAATTTAAAAGCAGATTTGTTTAAAAAAATAGAATTTTTTAAAACGAACTTTTAAAAAAAAGCGGAACTTTTTAAAAGCATTTTTTTAAAAAATATAGAATTTTTAAAAATAGCTTTTAAAAAAAGTAATTTTTTAAAACAATTTTTTTCAAAAAAAACATAATTTTAAAAAATAGAATTTTTTAAAAACAAACTTTTAAAAAATGAAAGTAAACTTTTTTAAAAAAATAGAATTTATTTAAAATAACCTTTTTAGAAAAGCTAAAACAGATTTTTTTTAAAAAAAATAGATTTTTTTTAAAACAAACTTTAAAAAAACGTAACTTTTTTAAAAGCAGCTTTTTTTAAAAAATAGAATTTTTAAAAAAGTTTTTTTAAAAAAAGTAATTTTTTAGTATTTTTAGTATTATTTTTTAATTAAATTTTAGTATTATTTTTTAATTAGTATTTTAGTACTAAAATACTAATTAAAAAAATAATACTAAAATACTAAAAAAATCAAATTAAAAAATACTAAAATACTAACATTCTCTTTTTTAAAAATTCTATTTTTAAAAAGACTTTTTTAAAAAATTCTATTATACTAAAAATTGCTTTTTTAAAAAAAACATTTTTAAAAGAGTTCCTTTTTAAAAAAAATATTTTTAAAAATCTAATTTTTAAAAAAATCGCTTTTAAAAAGTTACGCTTTTTTTAAAAAGTTTGTTTTAAAAAATTCTATTTTTTAAAAATGCTTTTTTAAAAAATCTTTTTTAAAAATAATTTGTTTTAAAAATTTCGCTTTTTTTAAAGAAAACTGCTTTTAAAAACTCTATTTTTTAAAAAATTGTTTTTAAAAAGTTTCGCTTTTTTAAAGTTTGTTTTAAAAAATCTATTTTTTTAAAAAAAATCATTTTGCTTTTTAAAAAAGGTTTTTTAAAAAAATCTTTCATTTTTTAAAAGAGTTTGTTTTAAAAAAATCTATTTTTTTAAAAAAATTGTTTTTAAAAATTACATTTTTTAAAAAGCTATTTTAAAAAATTCTATATTTTTTAAAAAACCGCTTTTAAAAAGTTCCGCTTTTTTTTAAAAGTTTGTTTTTAAAAATTCTATTTTTAAAATTATGTTTTTTCAAACAAATCTGTTTTAAAATTTTTGTAAATATGTTATGCTTTTTTTATTTTGAATTTTAGCATTTTTGTTTTGATTAAATGATATATATTGTTTTATTTAAAATATATTTTATAATTAAGCTCTCGCCACGTCATCGATTTTAACACCGCTTTGTATTCTCGTTAACTGCAGGGCACAACAATTCAAAAATGTAACGCTAAGGGTACTTTTGAAAAAAAAATTAGTTTAGGTGCAAGTGGGACATCGGGTAAATATCGTGGGCTTTTTTGACTTTTCCCGTATCGAATAGATATTTTGACGAAAAGAAATTTCTATTTTTCGATGAATAAAGGTCAGATTCGTGAATAAGATCAGATATCGTGAATAGGTCAGTATCACGTGAATAGTAACTCAGACACTAAAAGTTCCAAATTTGATTAAAAGTTCAGATCAATATTTGGCGATAATGATATTAGAATAAATAATATCATTAAAAAAATATCCATTACCTCGAAAGATCAAGATTTAAATTTGAAACATCGGATATAAAGCTATGACTTGAACTTGCAATCAGTATAGCAATACTTAAAATATACTCAAAATACTCACAAGAATACATACCGATAATATAGAGAGAAAACTTGCTTTTGGTGTAATTTTCAATTCTAGCTTTAAGACCTATTTATAGAAAATTGCTTAGAACACCAAAGCAGAAAATTTATTATAATATTAATATATTTAATAATCTTCTACGCCCACTTTGACAACTGATCTTAGATCATTAAACACATGCTAGGGCTGCCCGCACAACAAAAAAACGTTTTTATTAATATAAATATTTAAAACTTTCAAAAATCAATTATTTCGGAGCTTCGAAACTTTAATAATTCATAATAAATAGCCCTTTTATCAGAAAATTCGAATCTCGCGTGTTTTTATAGGAAATTCAATTCTCTACAACTTTGCAGAAGAAAGTTTTTCCAAATTCCAAACAGAAATTGACCAAAATCCACAAAAGCAGGATTTTTACAAGTTTATAATCAAATTTCAATAATAAATGGGGTCCAACCGACATGTTTAACATGTTTTAAACTTTTTTTGGTAACAAAAATACTCCTCCTCCACATATACTCATATATCCCACATTCATCGTAAAAATATCATCATTATTATATTATTAAAATATAATAATATATTTAAATGAATTATTTTATCAAAAAAAGATAAAATTTCAATTTTCAACAATTGTCACTATAAAAATTTTCTCCATCTATATCCACATAAAATCAATATTTTCCTCATCATATGAATCAATAATTAATTATTCACAAATAATATTACAGAATCACAATATTGACAACTGTGATTCCTAGAAAAGAGGGCTTTCCAATAAGAATTTCTCCTTACCTACAAGCAATTGATTAGGTGACCAAACCTCTCCTTAGATGTAACTTTCTAGACATTGTCAATAATGTTATCTAATAATATTATTCAGGATAATATGAATTATTGCTTCGATAATGAAAAAAATCTTGTGTAATGACAATTATTAAAACAACAACAATATAAAATATCAACGCAACAATTATTGAATCAATAAAATAAAATATTGAATAAGTAATTATCGTAACCATTATTGAGTAGTGCCTTCTTTACGTAAGAATCAATAATTGTGCAATACCGTGTGCCATCGTGCTGCAACAACGCAGACATCGTGATTTAACCACGGGTATTTTAACAAAAGATAATTGGTGAATAACTACGCCAATTATTTTTAAACAACTTATTTTTGTCGTTTTCTTCCTCCAATCGCTTTCCGTTATAGGCTCCACACATGGTCGCTACTGGTCGCATTTAATATTCCCCGACAGCATTTAATATTCAACGACCAAACGAATATTCCCCGACAATAAAGAATATTTTATAACCATTTGCTTATTTTGAAATACTTGCGTATTTTACCCATAACTATCCACATTAATCAAATCAACCCTTACTATTTCAAAATAATAAATAGAGAAAATTTTATTTTATTAATAAAAAGTCGGGGTCTTACAACCTCCCCTCCTTATGAAATTTCGTCCCTCGAAATCGACGACGATTACACAGTGTTTGAAAAGATGAGGATACCTAGCTTTCATTTCCGTTTTCAACTCCCGTGCCATTTCTATATAGATGGTTTCTCCACAAGACTTTAACTTGTGGTACAACCTTCGTCGTGTAGGACATCTCCCTTTTATCCAAGATCTCGACAGTACCTCCTCACACGTTAAGTCTTCTGGCTATCTCGTCCGGTTCTAACTCAATAACGTGGTTCGGGTCTTTCACATATTTAATAAGTATGAGATATGTGAAACACATTATGAACACGAGACATACTTTCGGAGGTAACGCGAGTCTATAAGCTACATTTTCTACTCGATCAAGAATTTGAAATGGACCAATAAATCGTGGATCGAGCTTTCCATTTCTTCCCAAATCTTGTAACTCCCCTTCCATGGAGCAACTTGCAACAATACATGATCCCCTATACTAAATTCCACGTCCTTTCGATGAAGATCCGCGATAACTCTTTTGTCGATCTTGTCTGCCGCTTTTATATCGTTGTCGAATCATTTGAATCTTTTCGGTAGTACATACGTCTAACTTTCGGGTCCCAACAATGTTGTTTCACCCACCTCATCCCAACATATTGGAAGCGACACTTTCGTCCATATAATGCTTCAAATGGAGCCACACCTATACTTGCTCGATAACTGTTGTTGTAGGAGAATTCCACCAATGGTAAATACTTATCCTAACCGCCTCTTGAAATCTAGGACACGTAGTCTTAATAAATCTTCAAGAGTTTGAATAGTCCTCTCGATTGTTCGTCTGTTTGAGGATGGTATGCCGAACTGAATCGTATATCCGTACCCATAGCTTTTTGCAAGCTAACTGTGACACCCCCAAAATAGGTCTACATCCCCATTCGAGTTGTCAATACACTGCATGTAAACAACTACAACTTTATTATTACAATAGAAAGCGTGAGTTTAAATACGAGATATTGCCATCTAGACAATATCCACATACAAATAAATCCTCATCATAATTATTGATACATTATTTTACAACAATGGTGAGGACTACTAAACAACTCTCCCTAGAACTTTCATTCCATACCCCGACACGCATCGCATCATTATATTCTCGCCTCCCGAGAAGAAAAATGGAACAAAAAGGAAAAGGGTGAGCTCGACTAGCCCGATAAAGAATATTATGACTAAGATAATATACAACAAAATTATCGTTAGTCTTCAACGAGGAAAAATATAATAGAATACAATAGACAACAAGTTTTAAATCAATATTCGCAATGAAATAATAATTCATTAGAAGAGTTAAGTAGAGAATGCAAACTACTATCTTCTATGTATGAATTTTAAAGTTCATCGTCTATTTTTATCCCTCGTAATAACAATCATATATATATCTCGAATCAAATATTCATCCTTGACTACGTGCCGAGGACATTCACCATTGGTCATGTTCATCTAAACACTGTTCATCTTCAGACTACTACCAAAGATATTCATCGAAATCATTCATCTTTTGACTACGGGCCAAAGATATTCATCGAAATCATTCATCTTTTGCACCATCGGCCAAAGATATTCATCATAAATCATTCATCTTTTGCACTTTCTGGTGCCAAAGATATTCAATAATATCATCATTTAAGACCGAGGATGATGAAAATATTTTTTAAAAAACGAATCCAAAGTGAATCAAAATGACAAGGATTAAGGATTTAGTATTTTTTTTATCCACGCCCAAAAATACCTCAAAAATAATCATAGTGGCGTAAAATTCAAGAATGATCAAAACATGGATACAATCAAAGCTAGTATCCACAATAGATATTTTGAACGAAAAGAAAAATTTTATTTTTCGATGAATAAATCTTGCCGTATTCGTGAATAGTATCGTAGACGTGAATAAGGCTGAGATATCGTGAATAGTAACTCAGACACCAAAAGATAGAAATTTCACAAAAAACATCTTCACGCTTTCGTGAATAAGACTTTCGTGAATAATAAATCGTGAATAAGAACTCATGAATAAGAATCTCATGAATAAGAACCCCCATACATGAAAAAGTTCCAAATTTGATAAAAAGTTCCAACCAATATTTCAAAGATAATGATATTGAAGAAATAATATCATTCGAGAAGAAAATAACATCCCTTACCTCGAAAGATCAAGATTTAACCTGGAATATCGAATATAGACTATATCTTGAACTTTCACCGATATAGCAATACTCAAAGTATACTCAAAATACTCACAAGAATACGCCGATAATATAGAGAGAGAAAACTTGAGTTTCGTGTGATTTTCAATTCTAACCTAAGACCTATTTATAGAAATCGCTTAGAACACCAAAGCAGTAAAATTTAATATAATATTAATATATATAAAAATATTATACGTATTCCTTGAAATCTTAATCTCAGCAATTCACACATGCCAACCTTCTAGAAAAAAAAAAAAAAAAACGTTTTTCTAATTTAAAATAATTTAAACTTCCAAAATCAATTATTTTGAACTTGAACTTCAATAATTCATAATAAATAGCCCTTTTATCAGAAAATTCAAATCTCGCGTGTTTTTATAGGAAATTCAATTCTCTACAACTTTTCGTAAGAAAGTTTTTCCAAATTCCCAACAAAAATTGACCAAATCCACAAACGGGTGATTTTAGAAATTTATAATCAAATTTCAATCAATAAATGGTGTCCACAAACATGTTTAACATGTTTTAAACATTTATTGCAACAAAATACTCTTCCTCCTCAGTATACTCATATATCCCACATTCGTTGTAAAAATATCACCATTATTATATTATTAAAATATAATAATATATATTTAAATGAATTATTTTATCGAGAAAAAGATAAAATTCAATTTTCAACAATTGTCACATTAAAATTTTCTCCATCTATATCCACATAAAATCAATATTTTCTCATCATATGAATCAATAATTAATTATTCACAAATAATATTACGTAATCACAATATTATGACGGGCATAGCCCAAGGAAAGAGGGCTTTCAATAAGAATTTCTCTTCTTGGCGCCATGCAATTAGGTGACCAAAGCTCTCCTTAGATGTAACTTTCTAGACATTGCCAATAATGTTATCTAATAATATTATTCAGATAATATGAATTATTGTTTGATAATGAAAAATCTTGTGTAATGACAATTATTAAAACAACAAAGAATATAAAATATCAACGCAGAATTATTGAATCAATAAAATAAAACACTGAGCGATAATTATCGTGAACCATTATTGAGTAAAGGCCTTCACGTAAGAGTCAATAATTGGTGCCATACCGTGCTACCGATTCAACAACGCCAGACATCTTGTGTTTTAACCACCGGGTATTCCAACGAAGGTAAACTGGTAATAACTACTGTAGTTATTTTTAAACAACTTATATTTGTCATTTTCTTCCTCCAATCGCTTTTCGTTATGGGGCCCTACATGGTCACTGCGCCGTCGCATTTAATATTCCCCGACAAAGATTTAATATTCCACGACCAAACGAATATTCCCAAACAACAATGAATATTTTATAACCACTTGCTTATTTTGAAATATTTGCGTATTTTACCCGTGAATTATCCACATTAATCACATCAACCCTTACTATTTCAAAATAATAATTAGAGGAAATTAAATTTCATTTATTAATTATTTGGGATCTTACAACCTCCCTCCTTATGAAATTTCGTCCTCGAAATTGACGACGATTCTGTGTTTCAAAAGATGAGGATACCTCGCTTTCATTTCCGCTTTCCAACTCCCGTGTCATTTCTCTATAAGATGGTTTCTCCACAAGACTTTAACTTGTGGTATGACCTTCGTCGTAGGACATGCTCCTTCCTATCCAAGATCTTGACAGTACTTCCTCATACGTTAAGTCTTCATGCTATCTCGTCCGGTTCTAACTTAATAACATGATTGGTCTTTCACATATTTACTTAAGTACGGATATGTGAAACACATTATGAACACGAGAGACACTTGGAGATAACGCGAGTCTATAAAGCTACATTTCTACTCGGTCAAGAATTTGAAATGGACCAATAAATCGTGGATCGAGCTTTCCTCTCTTCCCGAATCTTGTAACTCCTTCCGTGGGGCAACACGCAACAATACATGATCCCTATACTAAATTCCACATCCTTTCGATGAAGATCCGCATAACTCTTTTGTCGATCTTGTGCCGTTTGTATCGTCATTGTCGAATCATTTGGATCTTTTCAAGAGTCATACGCATCTTAACTCGGGTCCCAACAATGTTGCTTCACCCACCTCATCCCAACATATTGAGAATGACACTTTTCGCCCATATAATGCTTCGAATGGGGCCACACCTATACTTGCTCGATAAGCTGTTGTTGTAGGAGAATTCCACCAATGGTAAATACTTATCCCAACATGACCCTTGAAGTCTAGGACATGTAGTCTTAATAAATCTTCAAGAGTTTGAATAGTCCTCTCGATTGTCCGTCTGTTTGAGGATGGTATGCCGAATCGAATCTTAAATCCGTACTCCATAGCTTTTTTGCAAGCTAACCCAAAATCTTGAAGTGAATCTTGGGTCATGATCCAAAACTATGGATATTGGCATGCCATGCAATCTCACAATCTCATTTACGTACATTTGAGCAAGACGTTCAAGGAATAAGTCTCCGTATTGGCAAAAATGAGCAGACTTGGTTAATCTATCAACAATAACCCAAATAGCATTTATGCCTTGAGAAACCGTGGGAAGTCCCGTGAACGAAATCCATGGTAATGTGTTCCCACTTCCATTTCGGAATCTCAAGTGGTTGCAATGGTCCCTTAGGCACTTGATGCTCCGCTTTACACGTTGACAAGTTAAACATGTTGAGATAAACTTTGCAATCTCTCTCTTCATATTGTTCCACCAAAATGTATGTGAAGATCACGATACATTTTAAGTACTTCCGGATGGATCGCAAATGGTGTATTGTGTGCCTCCATCATAATCTTGTACTTCAAATCGTAATCGTTAGAACACAAAGTCCGGAGTGGACTCAAGTATTCCTTCTTCATCAATTCTCGCTTAGGAATAGCTCCTTCTTGTACTTTCTTCTTCATATGCATCACTCTCCGATTTGGGTGGCGAAAGCAACCTTAACTTTTTCTATTAAAGTTGGCTCTACGCGTATACTTGACATCATCGCACTCGTTCCTACATATGATCTTCTACTCAACTCGCGCGTCCGCCTACCACGCTCGGGCTTTCGGGATGGTATTGAATAGTGTGGTCGTAGTCTTTCAATAGCTCGAGCCAACGTTGTCGCCGCATGTTAAGTTTTTTTGAATGAAGAAATATTTAAGGCTTTTATGGTCTAAATATATCTCCACTTCTCTCCATATAGATAGTGCCTCCGGATCTTTAAATAAAACGATCACGCTAACTCTA
The DNA here is from genome assembly GCA_020205605.1 of Panax ginseng. Taxonomy (NCBI): domain Eukaryota; kingdom Viridiplantae; phylum Streptophyta; class Magnoliopsida; order Apiales; family Araliaceae; genus Panax; species Panax ginseng. The sequence continues at coordinate 12,634,327 of CM035145.1, forward strand.
GATCACGAGTAGGATAATTCCTCTCATATTCTTTAAGTTGTCGTGAGGCATAAAGGCTATGACTTTCCCACGTTGCATGAGAACACATCCTAACCCTTTGCTCAAGCATCATCAGAGATAACAAATCCATCCGAACCGGATGGTATTGTTAGAAACAGTCTTAGAAATAAGTCTCCTTTTAAGCTCTCGAAACTCTTCTCGCATTCTTCGCTTCCAAACGAATTTTGTATCCTTCCGAGTCGATGAGTTAACAGAGTAGCGATTCGAGAAAACCCTTCCACGAATCTCCGAGATAATAACCAAATTTAAGCCCAAAAGCTACGTGATTTGACCACCGACTTGGGTTGTTCTAACTTTGTATTGCTTCAATCTTCACGTCAACAGATACTCCATGTTTTGACACCACATGCCCAAGAAATGCTACTTCCTCGAGCCGAACTCGCATTTCTTTAACTTGGCATAAAGCTTGTTTTCACGAAGCCTTTGGAGTACCAAATTTTCAAATGGTGCTCATGATCTTCACGGCTTTTGGAATATATGAGGATGTCATCAATAAAGACAACAACGAATCGATCCAAATACTCTTTGAATACTCGGTTCATCATATCCATGAAAGCCGCAGGAGCATTAGTCAATCCGAAAGACATAACTAAGAATTCATAATGCCCGCATCTTAGTTCTAAAGCGCGTCTTTGGAATATCCTCGCCTAATCTTCATTGATGATATCCGGTAAGCGAAGATCGATTTTGAAAAGAATTGTGCTCCTTGCAAATGGTCAAACAAGTCATCAATACGAGGTAGATGATACCTATTCTCGATAGTGACATGGTTCAATTCCCGATAGTCAATACAAAGTCGCATACTCCCCGTCTTTCTTCTTTACAAATAAAACAGAACACCCCAAGGAGATGTACTTAGGACGAATGAAACCAATGTCCAACAACTCTCGTAGTTGGACCTTTAACTCCTGAAGTTCATCAGAGCCATTCGATATGGGGTTTTAGAAATGGGCTTTGTACTGTGTTCAAGGTCAATAAAGAATTCAACTTCACGTTCGGGGTGATCAGGGAAGTTCTTGAAATACGTCGGAAAGTTAATAACAACAGAATATTATTCAATTTTGACGTGTCTTTATTCAAATCCATAACATGGGCTAAGAAAGCTTGACATCCGTTTTTTTAATAAACGAATAGCTTTATGATTAGATATAACAATGATTGATTTTAATGGTTTAGTTGCTTGAATTGAACAACAAAGTTGTTTAGGAATATGAAAGCTAACAACCTTACGAAAAACAATCAATTTTGGCATGATGAGTAGTTAACCAATCAATCCCTAAAATCACATCAAAAGCAAGTATCTTTAAAGAGATAAGGTCAAATGGTAAAGATAAGGGTGCCAACATGGATTGACAAGATTTATAAACGATTGGATGTGATGAAAGTTTCTCTAACTGAGTTTCCACAGATAGGTCAAAGTCTAATTTCTCCTGAGTCAAGTTTAAACGTTGAGCACAAGGAGAGAGATAAATGAATGGGTAAGACCCCAGATTCAGTAAAGTATAAACTTCACAAGAATTTATAAATAGCTTACCGTGATCACCTCGTTTGGGTTCTCGATTTTGACCATCACAACAAACGCTTCTTCCAGAACAGATTGACTTTGACTTTTTCCGGGACGGTCTTTTTGAGTCAAATCCCCCATTGAACTAGGTTTCGCTACTGCGTGCAATCTCGAGCGATATGTCCTTCCTTTCCATAATTATAGATACCGAAAGGCTATTGGGGCTTTGATCGATATGTCCCTCTTTCCCGTCATTTATAGCATATGACCGGTGGTCGTTCTCCTCCCTTGGAACCAGTTGCTGCTGGCACTGTCGTCTTCACATGGTCGTTGTTGAATCTCCTCTTTTTAAAATCTCCTCCTGACTCGCTTCTTCTATTTTCATGGCCATGATTACCACCAGAGTGGTTACCATTTTTGTTCGCCTTTTTCTTTTCTCCAGCTGGTTATTGTTGTTTTGTTGATCGCTATCTCCCAGATGATCCTCGATTGTGGTACCTCGGTTGACCTGTACTCGTTATCTCGCTTCTAACAATTGAGCCTCGTTAACAACATCCGAATAGAGAAAATTTATGAGAGATGAGATATCGACGCGTATCGGGTTTCAAACCCTCGTAAACATCCGCGTCATATGTTCCTCATTCTCCACCAAATGAGGTGCAAAACCGATAACTCGCAAACTTCGCCTCATCGAGACACCGTCATGTTGTTCTCGCTCCAGCCTAATAAACTCCACTTCCTTCATACGATTTAACACTTTCGTGAAAGTATTTGTCATTAAATAGTTTGAAATGTCTCCCAAGACATGTTGAGTCTTGGTTGGATGGGTACGCTTCACGACTCCCACCAAAGTGGTCTCGCTCGCCACGGAACATAAAGGTGGTGAATGGAACCTTCATTCTTCTCCGTGCATCCCAATACATCGAATATCTTGGTAATTTGCTTGACCCATATTTACGCCATGATCGGATCCGCTTTCCTTAAATTACGGTAGTCCCAACTCTTTGAATCGCTTGCCACGTGACAACCCGTGAATTGCTATCATTTCTCCTATGTTTTGAACACGAGTCTCCTAAATCGATTTTGCATGAATCGCAAAAAGCTTCTAAATATCCCTCGCTCATCATCTCGCCGGTGGTGTTGTTCACGGGAGGAACATTGTCAACCGTTGACGTTTCTCCTCTCGTTGGTGAGTACAAAGCGTCTCCACACGGCCTCATTTCCATTGTTAATATTCTCACGACATTCTCAAATACTGTCATAAAACAAGGGTTAATTAAGGAAATCAATATATCACATAATATCCCTAAGCTCTGATACCAACTGTGACACCCCCAAAATAGGTCTACATCCCCCATTCTGAGTTGTCAATACACTGATGTAAAACAACTACAACTTTATTATTACAATAGTAAAACTGTGAGTTTAAATACATATATTGCCATCTAGACAATATCCACATACAAATAAATCCTCATCATAATTATTGATACATTATTTTACAACAATGGTGAGGACTACTAAACAACTCTCCCTAGAACTTTCATTCCATACCCCGACTCGTACTCGCTATATTCTCGCCTCCTGAGAAGAAAAATGGAACAAAAAGGAAAAGGGTGAGCTCACTAAATTTAATAAAGAATATTATGACTAAGATAATATACAACAAAATTATCGTTAGTCTTCAACAGGAAAAATATAATAGAATACAATAGACAACAAGTTTTAAATCAATATTCGCAATGAAATAATAATTCATTAGAAGAGTTAAGTAGAGAATGCAAACTACTATCTTCTATGTATGAATTTTAAAGTTCATCGTCTATTTTTATCCCTCGTAACATCAATCAATATATATCCGGAATCAAATATTCATCATCAGACTACAAAGCCAAGGACATTCACTGATTGGTCATGTTCATCTAAACACTGTTCATCTTTGCACTACTACCAAAGATATTCATCGAAATCATTCATCTTTGCACACTACGGGCCAAAGATATTCATCGAAATCATTCATCTTTGCACCATGGCCAAAGATATTCATCGAAATCATTCATCTTTTGCACCACAAAAGCCAAAGATATTCAATAATATCATCATTTAAGATCGAGGATGATGAAAATATTTTTTAAAAAAGCGAATCCAGTGAATCAAAATGACAAGGATTAAGGATTCATACTTTGTTTTATCCACGCCCAAAAATACCTCAAAAATAATCATAGTGGCGTAAAATTCAAAAATGATCAAAACATGGATACAATCAAATTTAGTATCCATGATAGATATTTTGAACGAAAAGAAAAATTTTTATTTTTCGATGAATAAGTCTTGCCGATTCGTGAATAGTATCAGATATCGTGAATAGTGCGTATCACGTGAATAGTAATCTCGACACCAAAAGATAGAAATTTCACAAAAAAACATCTTCACGCTTCGTGAATAAGACTAATGAATAGTAACTTCGTGAATAAGAACTCATGAATAAGAACTCATGAATAGTAACCGGAGACATGAAAAAGTTCCAAATTTGATAAAAAGTTCCAACTAATATTTCAAAGATAATGATATTGAAGAAATAATATCATTTGAGAAGAAAATAACATCCCTTACCTCGAAAGATCAAGATTTAACCTGGAATCTGAATATAGACTATATCTTGAACTTTCACCGTATAGCAATACTCAAAGTATACTCAAAATACTCACAGAAATACTCGATAATATAGAGAGAAAACTTGATTTACGGTGTGATTTTCAATTCTAACCTAAAGACCTATTTATAGAAATCGCTTAGAACACCAAAGCAGAAAATTTAATATAATATTAATATATATAAAAAATATTATACGTATTCCTTGAAATCTTAATCTCAAAGAATTCACACATGCCAACCTTCTAGAAAAAAAATAAAAAAACGTTTTTCTAATTTAAAATAATTTAAACTTCCAAAAATCAATTATTTCTGAGCTTGAACTTCAATAATTCATAATAAATAGCCCTTTTATCAGAAAATTCAAATCTCGCGTGTTTTTATAGGAAATTCAATTCTCTACAACTTTTCAGAAGAAAGTTTTTCCAAATTCCCAACAAAAATTGACCGAAATCCACAAACGGGTGATTTTAGAAATTTATAATCAAATTTCAATTAATAAATGGTGTCCACCGACATGTTTAACATGTTTTAAACATTTATTGCAATAAAAATACTCTTCCTCCTCAGTATACTCATATATCCCACATTCGTTGTAAAAATATCACCATTATTATATTATTAAAATATAATAATATATATTTAAATGAATTATTTTATCGAGAAAAAGATAAAATTCAATTTTCAACAATTGTCACATTAAAATTTTCTCCATCTATATCCACATAAAATCAATATTTTTCTCATCATATGAATCAATAATTAATTATTCACAAATAATATTATGAGAATCACAATATCGACATTGTGACAGGACGGTTCCAAGAAGCAGGGCTTTCAATAAGAATTTCTCTCTTCTTGGTAGCATGTAATTAGGTGACCAAAGCTCTCCTTAGAGCGTAACTTTCTAGACATTGCCAATAATGTTATCTAATAATATTATTAGGATAATATGAATTATTGTTTCGACAATGAAAAATATCGTGTAATGACAATTATTAAAACAACAAAGAATATAAAATATCAACGCAAACAATTATTGAATCAATAAAATAAACACCTTTGAGCGATAATTATGTAACCATTATTGAGTAGTGCCTTCTTACGTAAGAGTCAATAATTGGTGCCATACCGTGTCTACTGCTCAACAATGGCAGACATCGTGTGTTTTAACCACCGGGTATTCCAAGCGGTAAAGCAGTAACAACTACGCCCAGATTATTTTTAAACAACTTATATTTGTCATTTTCTTCCTCCAATCGCTTTTTCGTTATGGGGCCACACACGGTCGCTACCGTCATTGCATTAATATGCGAATATTCCACAAGCGATTTAATATTCCACGACCAAACGAATATTCCCAAACAACAATGAATATTTTATAACCACTTGCTTATTTTGAAATATTTGCGTATTTTACCCGTAGAATTATCCACATTAATCACATCAACCCTTACTATTTCAAAATAATAATTAGAGGAAATTAAATTTCATTTATTAATTATTTGGGATCTTACACTAACCCAAAATCTTGAAGTAAATCATGGGTCACGATCCAAAACTATGGATCTTGGCATGCCATGCAATCTCACAATCTCATTTACGTACATTTGAGCAAGACGTTCGAGGAATAAGTCTCCGTGATCGGCAAGAAATGAGCAGACTTGGTTAATCTATCAACAATAACCCAAATAGCATTGATGCCTTGAGAAACCGTAGGAAGACCCGTGAATGAAATCCATGGTAATATGTTCCCACTTCCATTTCGGAATCTCAAGTGGTTAGCAACGGACCCCTTAGGTACTAGAAGCTCGCCTTTACACGTTGACAAGTTAAACACCTTGAGATAAACTTTGCAATTTCCCTCTTCATATTGTTCCACCAAAATGTATGTCGAAGATCACGATACATTTTGGTACTTCCAGGATGGATTGCAAATGGTGTATTGTGTGCCTCCATCATAATCTTGTACTTCAAATCGAGTCGTTAGGAACACAAAGTCTAGAGTGGACTCAAGTATTCCTTCTTCATCAATTCTCGCTTCGAATAAGACCTTTGTACTTTCTTCTTCATACGATCCATTTCCGGATTGGTGGCTTGAAAGCAACCTTAACTTTTTCTATTAAAGTTGGCTCTACGCGTATACTTGACATCATCGCACTCATTCCTGCATATGATCTTCTACTCAACGCGTCAGCTACCACGTTCGTCTTTTCCAGGATGGTATTGAATAGTGTGGTCATAGTCTTTCATTAGCTCGAGCCAACGTCGCTGCCGCATGTTGAGTTCTTTTTGAGTGAAGAAATATTTAAGGCTTTTATGGTCTGAATATATCTCCACTTTCTCCCCATATAGATAGTGCCTCCGGATCTTTAAGCGAAAATGATGCCGCTTAACTCTAGATCATGAGTGGGATAATTCCTCTCATATTCTTTATGTTGTCGCGAGGCATAAGGCTATGACTTTCCCACGCGTTGCATGAGAACACATCCTAACCCTTTGCTCAAGATCATTTGTAGATAACAAATCCATCCGCATCTTAGATGGTATTGTTAGAAGCAGCCGAAATAAGTCTCTCTTAAGCTCTTGGAAACTCTTCTCGCATTCTTCGCTCCAATCGAATTTTGTATCCTTCCGAAGTTATTTGGGTTAATGGAGTAGCGATTCGAGAAAACCCTTCCACGAATCTCCGATAATAACTAGTTAAGCCCAAAAAACTACGTACTTGATCCGACTTCTTGTTGCTCCTAACTTTGTATTGCTTCAATCTTCGCCGGATCAACAGATACTCCATGTTTCGACACCACGTGCCCAAGGAATGCTACTTCCTCAAGCCAGAACTCGCATTTCTTTAACTTGGCATAAGGCTTGTTTTCACGAAGCCTTTGGAGTACCAACTTCAAATGGTGCTCATGATCTTCACGACTTTTGGAATATATGAGGATGTCATCAATAAAGACAACAACGAATTGATCCAAATATTCCTTGAATATTCGATTCATCATATCCATGAAAGCCGCAGGAGCATTAGTCAATCCGAACGACATGACTAAGAATTCATAATGCCCGTACCGAGTTCTGAAGGCAGTCTTTGGAATATCCTCAGTTCTAATCTTCAGCTGATGATATCCAGAACGAAGATCGATTTTTGAAAAGAATTGTGCTCCTTGCAACTAGTCAAACAGGTCATCAATACGAGGTAGAGGATACCTATTCTTGATGGTGACATGGTTCAATTCCCGATAGTCAATACAAAGTCGCATACTCTCCGTCTTTCTTCTTCTTTACTTAATAAAAGCAGAGCACCCCGAGGAGATGTCTTGGGGCAGAATGAAACCAATGTCCAACAACTCCTGTAGTTGGACCTTTAACTCTCAAGTTCAATAGGAGCCATTCGATATGGGGTTTTAGAAATGAGCTTTGTACTGTGTTCAAGGTCAATAAAGAATTCAACTTCACGTTCGGGGTAGGCCAGGAAAGTTCTTTAGAAATACGTCGGGAAAGTCAATAACAACAGAATATTATTCAAATTTGACGTGTCTTTATTCAAATCCATAACATGGGCTAAGAAAGCTTGACATCCGTTTTTCAATAAACGAATAGCTTTATGATTAGATATGACAGTGATTGATTTTAATGGTTTAGTTGCTTGAATTCTTACAACAGGTTGGTTAGGAATATGAAAACTAACAACCTTACGAAAACAATCAATTTTGGCATGATGAGTAGTTAACCAATCAATCCCTAAAATCACATCAAAAGCAAGTATCTTTAAAGAGATAAGGTCAACAGGTAAGGTGATAGTGCCAACTTGAATCAAACAAGATTTATAAGCAAGTGGATGTGATGAAAGTTTCTCTAACGGAGTTTCCACGAGATAGGTCAAAGTCTAATTTCTCCGAAGTCAAGTTTAAACGTTGAGCACAAGCGGGAGAGATAAATGAATGGGTAAAGACCCCAGATCAAGTAAGGTATAAACTTTGCAAGAATTTATAAATAGCTTACCCGTGATCACCTCGTTTGGGTTCCTCGCATTTTGACTAGTCACAACAAACGCTCTTCCAGGAACCATTGACTTTGACTTTTCTGAGACAGACTTTTGAGTCACCGTCCCCGCTGAACTAGGTTTCTCTACCGTACAATCTCGAGCGATATGTCATTCCTTTCCATAATTATAGCATACCTTGAACTGTTGTGGGCGGTTGACCGATATGTCCTCTTTTTCGTGATTTATAAGATACGACCGGTGGTCGTTCCCTCCTCCCTGGAACCGATTCTTTCACGCCAGACTGCTGCCTTCACGTGGTCGTTGTTAAATCTCCTCTTTTAAAATCTCCTCGTGACTCGCTTCTTCTATTTTCATGGCCATGATTACCACCAGAGTGGTTACCATTTTTGTCCGCTCTTTTTCTTTCTCCATTTGGTTATCGTTGTTTTGTTGACTTCTATCTCCCAGATTATCTCGGGTTGTGGTCCTTCTATTGACCATACACGTTATCTCGCTCTAATAATTGAGCCCCATTTATAACATCCGAGTAGAGAGAAAATTTATGAGAAATGAGATCTTCGACGTACTGGGTTTCAAACCTCTAAGAAACATCCACGTCATCGTTCCTCATTCTCCACCAAATGAGGTGCAAACTCGGATAACTCTGCAAACTTTGCCTTGTCTTTGGGACACCGTCATGTTATTCGCTCCAGTCTAATAAACTCCACTTCTTCATATGACAAACACTTTCGGGAAAGTATTTGTCATTAAATAATTTCAAATGTCTCCCAAGACATCTTTGAGTGAAATTTGGATGGGTACGCTTCATGAGACTCCCACCGATAGTGCGCTTTCGCCACGGAACATAAAGGTGGCGAATGGAACCTTCTGTTTTCTCCGTGCATCCCAAGACATCGAATGTCTTGGTAATTTGCTTTGACCCATGTTTCCGCCATGATCGGATCCGGCTTTCCCTTAAATTCTGGTGGTCCCAACTCTTTGAACTGCTTGGCTGTGACAACCCGTGGATTGCTATCATTTCCTCCTGTATTTTGAACACGAGTCTCCGATTTTGCATGAAGCGCAAAAATCTTCTAAACATCCCCTCGTTCATCATCTCGCTTCAAATTGGTGTTGTTCACAGGAGAAACATTGTCACGACTGTTGCACGTTCTCCTCGTTGGTGAGTCTGAGCATCTCCACCGGATCTCATTTCCTTTATTAATATTCTCACCAACATTCTCAAATCATCATCATCAAACAAGGGTTAATTAAGGAAATCAATATATCACATAATATCCTATATCTTGACCAACTAACAAATAAGCTTAGGTAGGACACACTAGCGAAGGATTTACTCTGCTCTCCCTCCTAGTTCTATTCCCGATCTCCGCCAGAGATCATATCCTAAGCTCGATACCAACTATTACGCCCCCAAAATAGGTATACATCACCCATTTACGAGTTGTCAATACATGGTATGTAAACAACTACAAACAACTTTATTATTACAAGTTATGTAACGACCCCAAAATAGGTCCATTCCATCCCACCCATTCTCGAAAGTCGCCAAATACATGGTATGAGAAAACAACTACAACTTTATTACAACAATTGTGGTAAAAAATACAACAACACATATGTTGTGAATTTGGATACAAATATATATCAATCTGTGACTCATGTCTCAACCGTGGACAACACCTCATAATGACACCTTACATAAAGGTATAGTCGAAAAAAGCATTTTAGAAATTAAAATCTTTGGGAAGTCTTTCAAAGAACCTTCGTACATGGGAGGCCCGTGCGTATAGGTTATGATAGATATCATATGGCCACAAAATTATCCTTGGTTGACCCAATAGACCCCAAAGAAAAATGAGAAGATTACTATCATATTCTTCCCAATGGTGAGTTTTCTCTTGACATATCATTATCTCTACTGTCTCTAATTGAGAGTTAAATTTCAAATAGACTCCAAGATCATATAGGTAGTGCTGGTAGATATACTCAGCAAGTGGATGAGCACAACCCTGTCTTATGATGACACGAGGTTGTATGTCATTAGACATCTTGTATGATAGTGGCAAAACACCCTTCCAAGTTAAATTCACCTCACCCTCAACATCTATAGACCATGAATTCTATTCCTTTGTTATTCCCGCTCGACCCAATTTACACTTTTATTACCCGAAAGGAATTGTGAAGCAAAAGGGTGAAAGACAACTAACTTCGATAAAAAAATATCATGACTAAAGATAAATAAATTATCAATAGCCTTCAACAGTAATAAATCAGAGATTTAGAACATATGGTAGATGATAAAACTTTTCAACCATAGTTGCAGCGGAACGAGCAATCCATTAGAAGAGTCAAATAGACTATAAAGTCTATTATCTTCTCCATGTTAAAAGTCCACCAACAATGTTTTATCCTCTCGTGACATCAATCAACAATTTCATCACAATCACATGTATAACTCATAATCGTAATTGTAGTTCTAAATTCCTTTTTCTCATCCAGACAAAGATAATTTTATCACCGAAACATCAAAGATCATGGTTATACCAAATCACAGTTCTGCTCATAATCATCTTAATAAATTTATCTTTTGCACTACGGGCCAAAGATATTCATCAACAGTTCATCTTTGCACTACAGGCCAAAGATATTCAACAACAGGTCATCTTTGCACTACGACCCAAAGATATTCATCAATTTTGGAATTAACCACAAGGAGTTATAAACGATTACTTTTAAAATAGTCTTTCCTCATAAAATTCATAACTCTTAATCTATACATCCAAAAATCGTCATTTTTGGACACAATCAACAAAACTCATCAAATTATCATTTCAAATTTTTACAGAATTTTTGAAGGTTCGAGAAGAATTTGAAATAATAACCCTTAAAATCCCTTATTATCCCTTTACTCGAAAAAAGAGCAATACTTGATTGGAATAATAACGAATTTAACGAACTTGCACAGTATAGCAATACTCAAAGTATACTCAAAATACTCACAAGAATACGCTCGATAATATAGAGAGAGAAAACTTGATTTACGGTGTGATTTTCAATTATAACCTAAGCACCCTATTTATAGAAATTGCTTAGAACACCAAAGCAGAAAATTTATTAAAATATTAATATATATATATATATATAATCTTCTACGCATGCCTAGAATTAAATTTTCAGCCATCAAACACATGTTAAAGATGCCCCCAAACATGTCAAAAACGTTTTTCTTAATTAATTAATTAAAAACTCCAAAAAATGATAATTAATTAATCCAAAACTTCAATAATTCATAATAAATAGCCCTTTTATCAGAAAATTCGAATCTCGCGAGTTTTTATAGGAAATTCAATTCTCTACAACTTTGCAGAAGAAAGTTTTTCCAAATTCCAAACAAAAATTGACCAAAATCCACAAACGAGCAATTTTAAAAGCTATAATCAAATTTCAGTCAAGAAATGGGGTCCACCGACATGTTTAACATGTTTTAAACATTTTTGGTAACAAAAATACTCCTCCTCCTCATATACTCATATATCCCACATTCACTGTAAAAATATCACCATTATTATATTATTAAAAAATATAATAATATATTTAAATGAATTATTTTATCAGAAAAAGATAAAATATTAATTTTCAATAATTTTCACATTAAAAATTTTCTCCATCTATATCCACATAAAATGAATATTTTCCTCATCATAAAAATCAATAATTAATTATTCACAAATAATATTACATAATCACAATATTGACAACTGTGCAGCGGTTCTGGAAAAGGGGCTTTCAATAAGAATTTCTCCTCTTTGGTAGCCTTGATTAGGTGACCAAACCTCTCCTTAGATGTAACTTTCTAGACATTGCCAATAATGCTATCTAATAATATTATTCAAATAATATAAATTATTGATCGATAATTAATGAAAAATCTTCGTGTAGTGACAATTATAAAATATCAACGCAAAGAATTATTGAATCAAAATAAAATATTGAGCGGTAATTATCGTAACAATTATTGAGTAGTGCGCTTTTACGTAAGAATCAATAATTGGTGCAATCATCGTCTCACCGTATTTTAACCACCGAGTATTTTAATAAAGATTAACGGTAAGTTAACTACGTAGTCATTTATAAACAACTTATATTTGTCGTTTTCTTCATCCAATCGCTTTCCGTTATGGGGCCCACACAAGGCTGCGCCGTCGAACGGATATTCCCGACAAAAAGAATATTCTACGATCAAACGAATATTCTCCGACAACAATGAATATTTTATAGCCACTTGCGTATTTTTGAAAAAATTTCATATATCACCCTTAACTTTAATTTTTTATCAATTTAACCATTTACTGAATTGTAATTATAAAAAAAATTGAATACTTTTATTTCACAAAATTCGGGGTCTTACAACAACAGTAAAACTGTGAGTTTGAATACAAATATTATCTTCTAGACAATATCTATACTCAAATAAATTCTCATCACATTTATTGATACATTATTTTACAAAAATGGTGAGGACTACTAAACAACTCTCTCTAAAACCTTCATTCCATACCCGACTGCATTCGCTTATATTCTCGCCTCTTGAGAAGAAGAAAAAATAGAAAAAAAAGAAAAGGGTGAGCTCAACTAGCCCGAAGAAGAATATTATGACTAAGATAATATACAACAAATTATCATTAGTCTTTAACAGAAAAAATCTAATAGAATACAATAGACAACAAGTTTTAAATCAATATTCGCAATGAAATAATAATTCATTAGAAGAGTTAAGTAGAGAATGCAAACTACTATCTTCTATGTATGAATTTAAAAGTTCATCGTCTATTTTTTATCCCTGTAACATCAATCAATATATATCTGGAATCAAATATTCATCTTTGCACTACAGGCCAAAGATATTCATCAGTTGGTCATGTTCATCTAAACACCTGTTCATCTTTGCATTACGGGCCAAAGATATTCATCAGAAATCATTCATCTTTGCACTACAGGCCAAAGATATTCAATAATATAATCATTTAAGACTGAGGATGATGAAAAATATTTTTAAAGAAACGAATCCACTGAAACAAAATGACAAGAATTAAGGATTAATGATTCGTACTTTGTTTTAACCATGTCCAAAAATACCTCAAAAATAATCAAAGTGGTGTAAAATTCAAGAATGATCAAAACATGGATACAATCAAAGCTACTATCCAGAATAGATATTTTGGACGAAAAGAAATTTCCATTTTTCGATGAATAAGGCTAGTATTCGTGAATAAGATCAGTATCGTGAATAGTCAGATATCGTGAATAGTAACTGGTTACACTAAAAGTTCCAAATTTGATTAAAAGTTCAGATCAATACTTGGCATAATGATATTAGAATAAATAATATCATTAAAAAAAAAAATATCCCTTACCTCGAAAGATCAAGATTTAAATTGAAACATCGGATATAAGGCTATGACTTGAACTTGCAATCAGTATAGCAATACTTAAAATATACTCAAAATACTCACAAGAATACGCCGATAATATAGAGAGAGAAAACTTCAGATTTCGTGTAATTTTCAATTCTAACCCAAGCACCTATTTATAGAAATCGCTTTAACACCAAAGCAGAAAATTTATTATAATATTAATATATTTAATAATCTTCTACGCCCATTTTGACAACTGATCTCAGATCATTAAACACATGCTAGGGCTGCCCACACAACAAAAAAAACGTTTTTATTAATATAAATATTTAAAACTTCCAAAAATCAATTATTTCGGAGCTCTGGAACTTCAATAATTCATAATAAATAGCCCTTTTATTAGAAAATTCGAATCTCATGAGTTTTATAGGAAATTCAATTCTCTACAACTTTGCAGAAGAAAGTTTTTCCAAATTCCAAACAGAAATTGACCGAAATCCACAAACGAAGCGATTTTACAAGTTTATAATCAATTTTTGATCGATAAATGGGGTCCACCGACATGTTTAACATGTTTTAAACATTTTTGGTAACAAAAATACTCCTCCTCCACATATACTCATATATCCCACATTCATTCATCGTAAAAATATCATCATTATTATATTATTAAAATATAATAATATATTTAAATGAATTATTTTATCGTAAAAAGATAAAATTTCAATTTTCAACAATTGTCACTATAAAAATTTTCTCCATCTATATCCACATAAAATCAATATTTTCCTCATCATATGAATCAATAATTAATTATTCACAAATAATATTACGAGTAATCACAATATTGACAACCGCATAATTCTTAGGAAAGAGGGGCTTTCAATAAGAATTTCTCCTCACTTACAGCCTTGCAATTAGGTGACCAAACCTCTCCTTAGATGTAATTTTTAGACATTGCCAATAATGTTATCTAATAATATTATTCAGGATAATATGAATTATTGTTTCGACAATGAAAATATTGTGTAATGACAATTATTGAAACAACAACAATATAAAATATCAACGCAACAATTATTGAATCAATAAAATAAAATAATCGAATAAAGAATTATCGTAACCATTATCGAGTAAAGTGCTTCTTTACGTAAGAATCAATAATTGGTGCAATACTGGTGTCTTCATCGCAACAACACGACATCGTGATTTAACCACCGGGTATTTTAAAAGATAATCTGTGAATAACTACGCCTGTTATTTTTAAACAACTTATTTTTTCGTTTTCTTTCCTCCAATCGCTTTTCAGTTATGGGCCCACATGGTGGTTCATGCGTCGTCATACGAATATTCTCCCGACGAAGCATTTAATATTCCACGCCCAAACGAATATTCCACAAACAATAAGGAATATTTTATAACCATTTGCTTATTTTGAAATACTTGCGTATTTTACCCATAACTATCCACATTAATCAAATCAACCCTTACTATTTCAAAATAATAAATAGAGAAAATTTTATTTTATTAATAAAAAGTCGGGGTCTTACATAGTTATTATTTTTTAAAATTTAATATTAAATTTAAAATAAAAATAAATGTAGGGAGAGAGAAAAAGGTGAGAGACATAAGGGGAGAGAGGGAGATAGAGAAATAACGAGAATTAGATGTAATTTGTATTAAAAAAATTAAGGATAAAATTGTTATTATATTTGGTCAAATTTATTTATTTAAAATTATTTATAAGTCAATTTTTTAAAACTGAGATATTGTCACTTTTCAAAAAAATTTATAAGTCAATTTATAAGTTAAAAATTAAGTCACAATATAAAATGACTTATAAGTCATGAGACTTCTAATCCTACTCGTGACCCCATGACGCAAAAAAATTATAAAATTTGTAGAGTAAATAGAAAGATAAAAAAAGTAATATAAAAATTACAAAATATCAATATAACAAAATTTGTAAAAGCAAAAAAAAAAATGAAAATGACAATTGAATACAGTTTTTTATGCAGTAAGACATTAATGATATTAAAAACCAAAGAAATGATTTTAAAGGAGAACAAAGGCTTTGATATTTCAAAATTTCAATTTTATCTTTCTTTATTGTTTTAAATACTGAATAGCAAACCTCAAATATATCTTTCTGTGTTAGTTTCTCATTTAAAATACTCAACCCTAATGTCAAGTATTAATAGTAATATTTTTAATGTCATAATTTGCCCAAATAATTGACTTAAATAAATATAGTACTTAATATAAGTGTGGTAACATGTGGGGAGATATCGGTACTAAAAATTGTACATGTAATTTTTAAAATTAACCATAAATCTATTCTCAGATTGGTTAAAGCGTGGTGGGAAGTACTACTAATAAGATAGAGAGGGGAAAACACTCCCAACTTCCATGGCAAGGTGGTGAGAGCAAAAGGCCAACACCAAACACCTTTCTCAGGCCCAGGAATCACATGAAATGTCATACTACAATTACAAAGCACGAGAGAGTCAATGGAATCACTCAAATCATCAAATAGAACACGAATACCACTTATAAACAAAACAAAGGTCCCATATATCAACTATACATACATATATATTGCATGCCATTCTTGGAGATGCCATTAATGTGGAGTTAAAAAGCAAACTTTGACTAAGCTTTTACTTTCGGTTGAGTTTGAATTTTTCATTTTTATGTTTTCTTTAAATTTAAGGTACATCAATCAATAATCAATGCTATAAATTTAAAATTATATTTACAACAGATTTTGATCGTCTAATCGTAAATCTAACTGTAAAAATTATCACTCGTCCGCACTTTAATTTGAGAGACTCTGCAAAACTAAAGTGCGGACTCAAAAGAGACCAAAATCCCTTCAAAAATCCGTACTTTAGTAGGGCAAGACGGTAAGTTTAAATATGTTTTTTGTAATGACATTTTTTAAACCGAAACAACTCTCTTACCATTTCTATCTCCTTTTTTTTTTGGTCTACTTCACTTTTAAGCAAACGGAAACAAACTCTAGCATTTCTCTTAACAAACTGAAACTTTCTCGAAACACCCCATTCTCAGAAATCATAGAATTCCAAGAAACCAAATTCCTCTCGGGCATAAACTCAAACACCTTAACTGCTTTCTCAACAAGCTCACACATTCCATACATTGCAATCAGTGCATTACCAACAAACACATTAGAACCCAAACCCATTTTCAATCCCAATCCATGGACATTGTGCCCCAAACCCAAATCCAAAATCCCACCACTCATACAAAGGAAAAGTGAAATTATCCGGCTTATACTCAGACACCAACAACAATTCACAAAAAGTCACTGCATCAAACCAAAGCTCATCCACCCACTAACAAGTACAAGTCCTCGCCACCACAACCGCACATCATCGTTCATCAAAGGGAGTACTTATCAACGCTTATCAAAGTTTATTTTATACGCTCATATATAGACATAATTTTTAAAAACTTTAATATGCGTAAGAGAAAAAAAGTTGAAGTTGTTATAACAATTTTTATATGTAGTAGTATCAATAATGGTAGCTGGCATTTGGTGGGCGGCCCATTATTTAGTAAGAAGAAGTCAATGAGTTGATCAATATATATTGAGATTATTTTTTGACATACTTACCTACAATGTATTAATTGATTGATTAAAATTAATTTCATATTAATCACCCGCTAAATTAAGACCCCAAAAACAATAGATACGCATATGCTAACTATTGACATCTTTATAGTTGTTAAAAGTCGTTGACATGGAGTACATGTCTTGCACTCTTATTTACATTTTTCTTATTGGACAAATCAAATTAGAAAAGAATCTTTAATAGTTAAAACCTATTAGTATTATGAATTAATTTTAACCGGTTATTATGAAATTAATTTCAAAGTAAATTAGTCAATTGACTAATACAATAATAACACGCAGAGAGAGATTACCTCACGACATACGTGTCGATACTGTATTAATTAATTGATCAAAGTTAATTTTATGTTACTCACTCCCATTTTTTCATATATTAGCGTCAAGTTTGTGATAACATTTACATATAAAACTTAAATATATATTCAATATGTTTTAAATTTCATGTCCACTAATTCGAATTGGCAAGACATATTTAAAATAACGTATTTGATTGGAAGATTGAAGTTGAGATGAGTGAATATGAGAGACCGGATGTGCCTTATATTTATAGAGGTTGTTTGTTCTTTAAAATATAGTAGTTGGAATATGATCATTAGAATTTTTTAAAATTTAATAATTATTTTAATCTTTTTATATTATAGTATATGGAATAGTTTCTCCTAAAAAAATTGAAAATTAAAGAACATATGTTGATGTCATATGAACTAAATATATTTCAGGAATAGAGATGCTCTAAATATATGAAAATATAATGTACTCCCTAATAATGATTTATAAAGAACTTTGATCTCATTTTATAATTCATAAATAAAAATATATATCTAATTTTGAATTTAAATAGAAGCCATTTCATCTCCCAAATTCTATACCAATAATTTAATTTATACCATAGAGTATAATTGATACATGTGCCCCTTTGATTACCGAGTCCCCTGTCCACCCTTGCAAGTGAGTTGTATGTATTTTAGCCCACCCACCGGAAGACAAAATACCACAGTTCTACCACAGTTCAGTGCTTCACCCCCTACATTTTCAACTTGCCCCACAGACACAGAAAAAACAGGGAGGTACACAAATGTAAGCAGCAAACTGACTGTACCATGTATAATCAGAGAGAACATATATATCACCAAAAACTCATATCTATATACATTGATTGTTAATGGTTGAAAAAACTGAAAATTATGAAGGGAACCGAAAGAAAATAAAGAGGAAAAAGCTAGTTAAGCAACAGAATAAGGAAAAAAGAAAGAAAAAAAAAATTCCCAGGATCAGTAAAAGGACAAGACCTGATCAAGAAACCCATCAACATCAACAAAATTTTAAAAAGAAAAAAAACTAGCTCACACCTCTAATTGGGGTACAAAGTTTAAATTAAGTTGTACAGACCTGTAATTTGGAGCAGTGAATTACTAGTGGGGATAGTATTTAATTCTCAATAATCTGGCATTAGCTGACTAATTTTGCCTTCTTGATCAGCTGCCATTTTGTGTTCGGTAACTCTCAACCATATACACACTGCAGTAAAACTGAGGACCAAACTCAAGAACCCACTTCCCAATCCGATCCCAACAATGGCTAAAATCGACAACCCTTTATTCTTCATCGGCGGCAAAGGGTACCCATAAAGATCCTTATTTCCCTCGTACGACGTCGCATTGAACCTCGGCAAGTTGGCACTCCGGTTCCCGAGCGTGGCCGGAATCTGGCCGGCAAGCCGATTGTTGGACACATCAAAAACGGAGAGCCGAACGAGGAGACCCAGCTGCTGAGGGATGGGACCCTCGAGGATATTGTCGTGGAGATCTATGACGTTGAGGTAAGCGCACAGGGCGAGCTGCGGCGGGATTTGGCCGGAGAGGCGGTTGGCGGAGAGATTGAGGACGGCGAGATTGACGAGGAACTGGAGGTCAGTGGGGATTGGGCCAGAGAGGGAGTTGGAGGAGAGGTCTAGGGCTTGGAGATTGGTGCAATTAGCAAGGTAAGGTGAGATGGAGCCTCTTAGAGCGAGATTAGAGAGAGAGAGTTTGTAGATGCGGCCATTGTTGCAGGTGGCGCCTTGGAGGTAGGAGGTGAAGCCCAGACAAGGATTAACGAAGGTTGATTTAGTCCAGTTTTGGAGGTTCTTATTTGGGTCTTGGAGTGATTGGCTCAAGTGGGTCAAGCAAGATTCATCATTTGGATCTGATTTGGTGGATCGGAGGCTGCTAAATGTTACAAGTGTACACAACAAGAGTAGCCTCCAAGTACCCATCATCTATATATACTGTTAAACCCAGTTGTTAATCTCTGTATTTATTTCTTCTGCTGCTGCTGTTTTGTATCGACTCTGCAGATTAGTAGTGAGGGGAGAGAGGCCCTCTAAAGTATACTACTGTACTTTTTAAGGAATGTGGCTTTTTTGGGGTAACAGTTATTTTGGGGAGAAAGTTATAAAGGTAGGGGCGGTAAAGAAATGTGAAGAGAGAGAGAGGTGGTGATGGTTATGAATATATTTTTTTCTCCTCCGTCATGTCAATAATCGCGGCGCAAGTTATCATCAAGAGAGAGATAGAGAGAGGGAGGGGAACTGAAGAAGGTGACTCTGTTTAGAAGTCTTCCATGAATTTAATTTATGTAGGCAGGCAGAGGCAGTAATGGGTTTTGGCCAATTGGTTGGGAGGACAGGGCAGAGAGAGATTGGGGAGGAAGGGGAGGGGGCATTCACTGGGTTTTGAGGAAAATGAAAGAAGAAGCTTTTAGTATATTTATGAATAATGAATGAATATTCATGAGAGAGAAAATGTGGGGAGCGGTCACCTGCACGACTGCACATATCGGGGTGCGATAGTGACAACACATAATCGGACAACTTTGGATTTTTCTTCATCGCCTCTCATTTTTTAGACTAAAAAATAATTTGCACCCTAAATTTTATATTGTTGTTGACTTTTGCATTTCAAATCGAAAAAGATGTCTAAATACACCCCAAACTTCATTATACGTAATAAAACGCTCATTTTTTTTACTTAATCGATCAAAAGTGACCGGCTAAGATTGTAACACAAGTTTGGGGTATAAATTGTCTTTTAGTCTTAAAAATTAGCAAAAATAATTAATTTTAAATAAAATAAAATAATTTTAAAATAGTTAATTTTAAAAATAAAAATAAAATAATTAATTTTAAAATAAAATAATTAAAAAATAAAACAGATTTTTTTTTTGTAAAAATTCTGTTGTCACAAAAAAAATTTAAAAATTTTTGTTTTTACAAAATTGTAAAATAAATTTGTGTTTACAAAATTGTAAAATACAATTTTTATATAAAAAAAAATCTGTTTTTACAAAATTGTAAAATAAAATTGTGTTTAAAAATAGAATTTTAAAAACTTGTAAAAGCAGATTTTGTAAAACAGATTTTTTTTTTTTGTAAAAACAGAATCTTTTTGTAAAAATAGATTTTTTTGTAAAAATAGAATTTAAAAAAAATTTTTTTTAAAAAAATTGTCTAAAACAGAATTTTTAAAGTTTGTAAAGTGTCTAAATTTGAAAATTTGTAAAGTGTCTAAAATTTGAAAAAGTTTGTAACGTTTTTAGACAAATTTTTTTAAAAAAATTTGTTTTTAAATTCTATTTTTTACAAAAACAAATCTGTTTTTACAAAAAAATAATTTTAAAATCTATTTTTACAAAAATTGAAAAAAATATGCTTTTACAAGTTTTTAAAAATTCTATTTTTAAACACAATTTTATTTTACAATTTTTGTAAAACAGATTTTTTTTTATATAAAAATTGTATTTTACAATTTTATAAACACAAATTTATTTTACAATTTTGTAAAAACAAAAATTTAATTTTTTTTGTGACAATGAAATTTTTACAAAAAATCTGTTTTATTTTTTTAATTATTTTATTTTAAAATTAATTATTTTATTTTTATTTTAAAATTAGTTATTTTATTTAAAATTAACTATTTTAAAATTATTTTATTTTATTTAAAATTACTTATTTTTGCTAATTTTTAAGACTAAAAAGACAATTTGCACCCCAAACTTGTGTTACAGCTTTAGTCGGTCACTTTTGACCGGTTAAGTGAAGAAAGTGTGTGTTTTGTTACTTATAATGAAGTTTGGGGCAGATTTTGTAATAATCTTTTTTCGATTTAGAAGACAAAAGTCAACTACTTATATAAAATTTCAAAAACAAGAAATTGTCTTTTAGTCCATTTTTTACTAGTACAAGTATTACCACCAAGTGTCCCCCATATAACTTTGTTCAAAGCCTACAATTCACACATAAAAATAGTGGATTTTGTTAATCAGAAAGAGTCATTTGGGTAACTCATGCGCAAAGCACTAGATAAGTCTAACAGAGTATGATTGTAACTTACTTGGTTGGCACCAAAAAGTATAGCCAAGTGCCAAAGTATGATTGTTATACCACAAAACTTTTATGATACTGCTCCTCGATCGCTTTGAGCATGCGCAGATATATTAAAAAGTAAGATTAATTAGCATTGTGTTGGTAATACATACTAGTACTATTCTTTTTTCAGTTGGTGTCATGTGAGATTAGGTTGGGCAATTATAGAACGCATTGCTGGTGAAGTTTGACCAAACTATATATATATATATATATATATATATATATATATATATATATATATATATATAATTTTATTAATCTAGCTTTTAAGGTTACTTTGTCAAACCTAATGACTCTCTAAATTGACATAGTAGTCCTCGCACACCAAGGTTAATTTTCTCAAGAATATATATCTAGTTTCATTTATTTGTTGAAAAGTCTATATATAATTTTACCAAATGGACCTGTCCTTTCTGAAATGTACTCCCATGGGCCATAGCTATTTAACACTAGTGTGATTTATCTTAAATGCACAAGTACGTACAAACATAAATAAACTTGTGAGTCTACTTATTATTTGGTGAAATTCAACAAATTAATAGTACTATTAAATAAGTAGATAAATATTGTGTGCAAAATCTTGAGAATTTCAACAAACCAACTGCCCTACACGGAACTAGATCTCCTCCTAATTGAACTAGTTTGAAGCTCTCGGGTTTTCCTTTTTGGGTGGTTAAATTTATTTATCGGTTGGACATGAATTAGGTCCTTAATGAGTAGCTGCCTTTGGGGCCTTGTGCGCGTGAGTGCCTACAAACCAACCAACATACTGCACCCTGCTGGGGTCCGATTGACTCGAGGCCGGATCTTATTTCTAATCTCTATTGGGCACCACAGGGTAGGGGATCCGCAACGAAGTTAGGGGGGACAACAGCAAATTTCGACACCACACAAACACAATTTATAAACGAATTGGTGTTATAAACAAGTGTCATAACTATTATCTTAAACATGTATCATTTTTTAGTATGAACACGATTTATAAACCGATTCGTGTTATAAACACGCATATACACGAATTTCGAAACAACATTGTTGGGTCGTGATATTTCTTATTTTGTAATTTGCTATTCATTCGGCCTATTCACATAAACAATCTATGGGGCCTCTATTATTAATCCAGTAGTGAAAGTCACTTGGTAGGTCTACCACCATATTATATCCGTTTTAAACCTTTAAGTGTAATTCATCCATTGGATCAACCCATTAGATATTTTAATATCTGTTATTTTGACTTATGATGATGAAAAAGTATGACGGTTGACGACTCAAGGCCCGCCACGCATTAATGAGGATGGGATCATAGCTCGGCCGGTGGTAGAAAATAGTGGCCAAAAGCAGTGGATAAACCTTATATAGTCGGCAGAGCCCATCAGGTCAAAGGGGTGTCAGGTAATAGTGGGTGGCACAGTAATCCAAGCAAAGATAAGTATAACCCAAAGCAAGGAAGCCATCGCGATACAGAGGTGCGTTCTCATACATATCATTTTTCATATTCCTCATATATATTATCTGAGAATTATTATCTCTCTCTGGACATTAGACAATACATTCTTCCATTGTTAACCTTGTGAACACATACTAATTCTCACGCCGAAGCTATCCCCGACGGAACCAGCCGTCGAGCTCGTGGTGTTTACCGTGTTTATTGTCTTGAGGATCGGGGACGTCTTACGTGATTGGGGACGTGGCGTAAGATCCTGGCGTTAACATCGGCGGCCAGAAGAGGGGTTTTCTAGTGTTCTCGAGTTATCAATCACAATATTTTTAGTTGTTATACATCGGAAGTTATGGCACAAATTAGGGGTTCTCGTTCGAGATCCCGTGAAGCTCAAGATAGTTGGTCTTTCTTTACCGACAAAGAAAGCATGATCATGGTCGAAAAGCAAGTAAAAGGCATCCCGCTTTAGAACTCTAAGACCAAAGTGGTCAGCCGACGAAGATGGTGGACCAAGCGAGATAGAAGCTTTGGAGGTTCTCTTGGAATCGGCGGAGAGAGGATGTAAATTTGTCATGATGGTGAGGATGATATGGCCGAGAACAAAGCATTCAATTATGTCCAGTCTAAAAGACGTGGTACGCCTAAAGATGGACAACCGTGAATTGGAAAGCAGTCTATATACTTTAAAGACATGTCTCGAGGCCGTCCTTGGGATCGAAGCAGAACCAACAACCATTTTCCTGATTGATTGAGTGAGAAGGGTATTCCGCCCTATTGGTCTTCGGGATTATGGTCGAAAGAGAGTAGATAAAGACCCAGCGTACCATTTTCCGATTGATTGATCGAGAAGGGTATTCCGCCTATTGGTCTTGGGATTATGGTCAAGCGAGTAGATGAAGATCCAACACCATTTTCTCGATTGACCGGGGAGGTATTTCACCCTATTGGTCTTTGGGATTATGGTCGCAATGCATTTAATAAACCGATCCGGGGAGCATGCACCTCGAGATCACAAATAAGGCATTCTCGCCTTGAGTATCCTCACCACAAATGATGAAAGTTTCACCAAAGTAGATCCAGAAATCACACTCACGAGAGAATCCATCGAGGCACACCGCCGCAGACACTTGTCTTCGGAGATGCCCATCTAAAAGTGTCGATTTCAGATTCAAAGACACAAAATGCACCCATATTCCTAAGCATCCAAGAAGAAGGTACCTCATCCTAGGGGTTCTCGGGACTACCATGGCAAGTTTTGACGAGGAGTAATTCAAGAATATATTCACCCGAAAACACAAAAAAGGCACTCTTCTGCCTTGAGTGTTCTCGCCAACAATGAAGGACTCATCACCAAAGCAGATCTATAAGTTCGTGACTCGGAAATCCAAACACTTAGGTAAATATTTCTAAGGTCGGTTGGCATTGTGGTCCAAAGTCGATAATAGTTAAAGAGAAGTTCGAGAGTCCGACAAAGCCGTTGCAGCTTCTTCAGGAAGCGAGTTCGTGGATATTGCATGCAGATGGATATTCTATTTTTGGCCATCGATCTGTTGATTTATCAAGGAGTCGATCACAATAACAATTCCACCACGGGTGCATTATCAAAGCTGGCCACTACAGATGCTTGTAACTTCGATGGCAGATGGCGTCTTTCCTTCGGATCAGATGCTGGCAAAGAAGATCAAGTACAAGAGTGTCAATTTTGTTCTCATTGATGAAAATCTTTGTCGAAGGACCTTTTTCGTCATCATTGCTTAAACATTTGGTTCCATCCGAAGCAGAGTATGTTCTTCGGAAAGTTCACAAAGACATTTGTGGCAATTATTTGGCCCAAAGTTGTTGACCTACAAAGCACTTCGGCAGCGATATTCTTAAAAGAACTGGGGATTCAGCACAGAAAGACTTCGGTGGCTCACCCACATTCACTTTTTCACTATTGGTCCTGGTCCTATTTGTCTATGGTCACTATGGTGTAAGGAGGTATGGTAGGGCTCATTTGGCCATTCGATGGCGGACATTTTTGTCGTTCTACCCCGAGTGGTGAGGCGAAGGATCCTATATTGATTTTACCGGTGGTAAATCAATGGTCACTAATGGTCCCGGTCCTATTTGTCCCGGTCCTATTTGTCCTATGGTCACTATGGTGTAAGGAGGTATGGTAGGACTCACCGCCATTCGATGGCACAACCCCATTTGTCGTTCTACCCCGAGTGGTGAGCGAAGGATCCTATATTGATTTTACCAGGTGGTAAATCAATGGTCACTATTGGTCCCGGTCCTATTTGTCCTATGGTCTTTATGGTATAAGGAGGTATGGTAGGACTCATTTGGCCATTCGATGGCAGCCCATTTGTCGTTCTACCCCGAGTGGTAGATGAAGGATCCTATATTGATTTTACCAGGGTGGTAAGTCAATGGTCACAATTGGTCCTTATATCTTGGTCCTTATATCTTGATCCTTATATCTTGGTCCTTATATCTTAATCCTTATATCTTGGTCCTTATATCTTGATCCTTATATCTTGATCCTTATATCTTGGTCCTTATATCTTGATCCTTATATCTTGGTCCTTATATAATTGTTTCACCTTGAGTGGTAAACAAATGACCGATCTCACACTTTCGAGAGGAGTAAAGTATGTGTTACTTTATTTTTATTTAAGTGTTGAGTTGATCCTTTCGATTCGCTTAAGTTAAATTACATCCATGAAATTCAATTCACTTCGTCTCATACATTAACTATCATATGTCTTAAACTGATTCACTGTTTAGGTTCATCTTACTGATATTGAATTATTGACAAGAAACTAATCGAAAACATAGTTCACAATTAAGGAAATTGCAGATTCATCAGGAAAACTAAAACATTCATTCATGAACAAAAATACACCAATATAGAAACAGTGACAAACTTCCATATATAAAGTTTTCAAAACGATCCCGAAAACATAAAAAGTTTAGACAGATAAATTTTTTACATAAAGTAGAATGAAAGCAGAAAGAACATCTAGGTGCCACCTTCGTCCTCGGAGTTGAGCAAAGTTGGATCCAATTGAAGCGCAGACGATTCTTTCTGCACCTCGCTGCTCAGCGATCAGAGCCTTCCGAATAGACCTTCATGATCTTGGCGTTAAGCTCGTCCAGAATCTGCATCTTTCTTCAGATTCGCTTTTTCAACTCTTCTACGAAGAGACCCTTCCCCAAGCTCCTTTATTTTAAGCACGAAGCTTGTGGCGTTTGTTCTTGTCTCCGTCCTTCATCCTGGGCCTTTGATTGAGCCTCGCCAAGTTGAATAGCCGAGCTTCGGTTGGTCAAGAAAACTCCTCATTCTTGGCCCTCGCGAGCGAGTTTTTTTCGACAGCCGCTGCTCGATCGGTTAAAGTTTGTTGGCGGCCGGATGCGCCAACCCATCCTCATGGCCCTTAGTTCATCATCGACGTCTTCAAGTCCATCTTAGCTCGATCCAAGTCTCATTGGAGGCCATCAATGACATGAAGAGCGTCTTCTCAATCGGCCCTTTCTCGAGCCAAGGTCGATCTCAAAGATATTGATCTCTGTCTCATGAAATCTTCCTCGGCTTCCCCATTTATGTGTCTTGGGATAAACGTCAAAAAGACAAAGATTGCCCTCAAGATATGTCCAAACAAAGACTCAAGTCAGTGCATCGGATATCCAATTAAGAACAGAAAGACAGAAAAATAAGGAAATGATTATTTACCTTAGCCAGATAGCTCATCCCTTCATCGAGCAGATTCCCGTCCGTGTGATCACTGAACCGATGATCGTCAGCGTTCCTTACGAAGGCCCCGAAGAGGTCGAACGGAAAGTTAGCATTGAATCTAGGCCACAGAGTCGGAGATCCCATGGCTCGGCAGATGATAACCTCGACCGAAGGGCCCGGGTCGTTCAAAGGTAGGTCTCGCCCTTTCTCGAGGAAGGAATTTGGTTGCTCGGGAGGAAGAGTTCAAGATACACGGTCTCGGGAGATGGAGATTTATTTGGACTGGGTACTTGGACAGGAGCGGCAGATGCAGAGCTTGGATGGCTGTCAGGTGTTCTTTTTCTCTTCCTGGACAGAGTTTGGATAGCATCATCCTGATCACCCTCTTCGGCAATCTGTATTTCTACAGGCGGTACGGAAGGGGGGGATGATCGAAGATTGGGGCACCCTAACCTCTTCGGCGGTCAAAGGCGTTATCTTACTTTTCAATTTTTGGTTCGGAGGATCTTCTTGGTCAAGGCGATCGAGTAGGCCTCCTCGTCGAGGTGGATGCGGTGGTTGTCTCGACACAGGGTGACTTCGGAAGGGCTTGGAAAGGGTGTTGTTCGGGTTTTCGATTGCCCTCTCTTCCGGGCGAGACGGAGGTCTCTTCCGAAACAGGAACCTCATCGGCTTCTGGTTCGTCGTTTTGAACTCGTCATGTATGTTTCCGGATTGGTTCGGCCCGAGCAAACTTCACTGCTGAGTTTCAACAACTTCAAGACTTCCTGGATAAAAAATCTTGAACTCTTTTATCTCTAAAGAGCTCGGTTTGATCAAAGATACTGCATAACCAATACAACTCTGTGTTAGAATCCACATTATAAAAGCATTTTCAAAAAAATCGTATACATATAAAATAGACCGATACTTACATTTATGGTCATATAACCATGCTTTGCTTGAGAGGAGTCCGTACTTCCACTCTTCCTTGGGGAAATTGTCAAAAAGTTCCATCATTTCTATTTCTCTTTCTTGAAATGTCTCTAGAAGTCAGCAGAGATCTTCTCGTCAGTGGCCCAGTTCGGTAGGGAAGAGATTTCGGGGCCTTTAACGTAGAACCACTTTTCATGCCAAATTTCTTGAAGGCGTGTTCACCAAATGAACACCTCTCGAACTTCTCTCCGACTTGGAGAATGCTTTATAATGGCCTTGAACCCTTCTCCCTAGATTGTACTATTTTGTATATTGTGAAGAAGGAGTCTGGGGAGGCTCCACGCCCAATTCATGATAGAAAGCCACGAAGGCCAAGATGTGAATGTATGAGTTCGCAGATTAGTTGGTGAACCCCACCCCCGAAACCCCAAAGAAGGTTACTATGAAGAGATGCAAAGGAAACGAACCCCTTCTCCAACAGAGTCACAGAACTAGTAGTCCAACCTTCTCGGGTTGTTGGTACATCTTTTCACCGGATCTAGGAACCCCTAAATTGCACGGGTATCCGGATGTGGTATCGAGACCGAATCCTCTTTAGTTCAAATTTCTGTGACGATCGAGGAGTATTGGCACGCGAGAATCGCTCAAAGATTCTGTAGTATTCAGAGGGGGTTTTGGGATTTTTTGGGGGAGAGTTCTTATCAGATTTCGACCCTTTTGGGTTCAGTGTCGAGGCTCCTTAATGAACGACAATTGGGTACACTTCAATTATCTCCTACTATGGACTTTTAGTAAATTATCTTGGGCCATTCATAGTTTTCTACTAAACATTCTGTTTAACAAAAAACTAGGGGGCAATGTTGGGTCGTGATATTTCCTATTTTTAGGCCGGTTACATTGGGCCTATTCACATAAACAATCTGTAAGACCCCGATTTTTTTTTTTTTTATAAATAAAATGGAATTTCCTTTATTTATTATTTTGAAATAGAAGGGTTGATTTGATTAATGTGGTTAGTTATGGGTAAAATGTGCAAAGTTTACAAAATAAGCAAGTGGTTATAAAATATTCATTGTTGTTTGGGAATATTCGTTTGGTCGTGGAATATTCTTTTTTGTCGGGAATCTCCGTGACGACGCAATATGCGATCATTGTGGGCCCCATAATGAAAAACGGTTGGATGAAGGAAAACGACAAAGATTGAGTTTTATAAATAACGACGTAAATTGTTACAGATTAATACCTTTGTTGGGTTACCTTGTGGTTAAAATCTGATGTCTGGCGTGGTTGCTTAAAGATGATACTACGGTATTGCAAGATTATTGAATTATTGATCCTTACGTGAAGAAGGCACTACTCAATAATTATTACGATGAATTCTTCGTTCAATATTATATTTTATTGATTCAATAATTGTCTGCGTTGATATTTTGTATTCTTTGTTGTTTCAATAATTGTCATTACACGGTATTTTCCATTATCAAATCAATAATTCATATTATTTGAATAATATTATCGAGATAACATTATTGGCAATGTCTAGAAAGTTACATCTAAGGAGAGGTTTGGTCACCTAATCATGCGGCCAGGTAAGGAGAAATCCTTATCGGAAAGCCCTCTTTCGAGGAGCTACCGGTTGTCGAAGATGTGATTACGTAATATTCTTTTTAAATAAGTAATTATTGATTATTATGATAAAGAAAATATTTATTTTATGTGGATATAGATGGAGAAAATTTTAATGTGACAATTGTTGAAAATTAATATTTTATCTTTTTCCGATAAAATAATTCATTTAAATATATTATTTTAATAATATATTAACGGTGATATTTTATAATGGATGTGGGATATATGAGTATATGAGGAGGTAGAGTATTTTGTGGCATTAAATGTTTAATATATGTTTTGTGTGTCGGTGGACACAATTCTTAATAGAAAATTGATTATAGATCGTAAAATCGCTTCGTTTGTGGATTTCGGTCAATTTCTGTTTGGAATTTGAAAAAATTTTCTTCTGCAAAGTTGTAGAGAATGGAATTTCCCATGAAAAGTCGCGAGTTTCGAATTTTTCTGATAAACGAGCTATTTTCTACGAATTATTGATTATAGACTGTAAAATCGCTCATTTATGGATTTCGGATAATTTCTGTTTGGAATTTGGAAAAACTTCCTTCTGCAAAGTTGTAGAGAATTGAATTTCCTATAAAATGTCGTAAGATTCAAATTTTCTGACAAAAGGGCTATTTATCATGAATTATTGAAGTTTCGGAGTTCCGAAATAATTGATTTTTGAAAATTTTAATTATTTTATATAAAAAAAACGTTTTCGTGGTTGTTGGCACATGGGTGGCTGATGTTTTTGACCAAAGAAGGCATGCTAAAGTTTTCAAAACATGTGGGTAGGAATTTTGAATAAATAATAATATATTTTATTAATTTTGTCTCTTTTGCGTTCTAACATTTTCCTATAAATAAGGCTAAGTTAGAATTGAAAATCACACCGTAAACTAAGTTCTCTTTTCTCTCTATATTATCGAAAGTGTATTCTTGTGAGTATACTTTGAGTATTGCTATACGGTGCATGAGTTTCACAAGACTATATCTGAAATTCACCAAGAAATACGGTTATTATTTTGAGGTAAGGATGTTATTTCTTTCAGTAAATGATATTATTTTCTTTAATATCATTATGCCAAAATATTGGTTGAACTTTTTATCAAATTTGGAACTTTTTTTCATGTAAGGGTTACTTATTCATGAGTTCTTATTCACGAGTTACTATTTATGAGTTCTTATTCACGAAAGTCTTATTCACGTAAGCGTGAAGATGTTTTTTTGTGAAATTTCTATCTTTTTGTGTTCAAGTTACTATTCACGTATACAACTTATTCACGATATCTAAGACTATTCACGAATCACGACACTATTCAATCAAAAATGAAAATTTTTCTTTTGTCCAAGATGTCTATTTTGGCTACTATCTTTGATTGTATCCATGTTTTGATCGTTATTTTTGAGTTCGCTTCAAAATTGTTTATTATGAAGTATTATCGATCTTGGATAAACTGTTGTATTTAATCCCTAATATTTGTCCTTCTATCTCATGGATTCGATTCTTAAAAATATTTTTCATCATCCTCGGTCCTTAATGGTGATACTTGATGAATATCTTTGGCACAAAAAAAAGATGAGCAGTGTTGAGATGAACATGACCAACCTGGTGATTTAAATGAATATCTTTGGCTTCAGTGCAAAGATGAATATTGATTGTTGTTCTGAGGGATAAAATATTGATGATGGACTTTTAAACCTTAGAAGACAGAGAGAATTCTTTCTCTACGACTCTTCTAATGGATTTTTATTTCATCACATTTGTTGATCTAAAACTTGTTGTCTATTGTATTCTATTAGATTTTTCCTGTTGAAGACTAACGATAATTTGTTGTATATTATCTTAGTCATAATATTCTTTTTGGGCTAGTTGAGCTCACCCTTTTCCTTGTTGTTCCATTTTCTTCTCGGGAGGTGAGAACATAGCGAGGATCGAGCCTGGGGTATGGAATGAAGGTTCTACAGAGAGTTGTGTAGTAGTCCTCACCATTTTGTAAAATAATGTATCAATAATTATGATGGGGATTTATTTGTGTGGATATTGTCTAGACGACAATATCTGTATTTAAACTCACAATATGTATTGTCGTATTTCACACGACATTTGTATTATTGAAGTTGTAGTTATTTCTGTACCATGTATTTGGCGACTCAGAATGGGTTGGGTGGAATGGACCTATTTTGGGGGCGTCACAGTTGGTATCAGAGCTTAGGGATATGATCTCTGGCGGAGATCGGGGAATAGAAACTAGGAGGGAGAGACGAGTAAATCCTTTCGCAAAGGTGTCCTACCTAAGCTTATTTGTTGGTCAGTCATAATATAGGATATTATGTGACATGTTAATTTGTTTAATTAACCCTTGTTTTATGTGATGATTTGAGAATGTCGATCGAGAATATTAATGATGGAGTAAATGAGACCGTGAGACGCCGCAGTCTCACCAACGAGGAGAAACGTTCAACAGTGGCAATATTCCTCCCGTGAACAACGCCATGAAAGCGAGATGATGAGCGACGGATATTTAGAAGCTTTTGCGCAGTTCATGCAAAATCGCACGAGGGAGACTCGTGTACAAAATCTGGTGGAAATGATAAGAATGCTAGCGGTTTGTCACTACCAAACAATTCAAAGAGTTGGGACCACAGATTTCCATGGAAAGCGGATCCGATCAAGGCGTAAACGTGGGTCAAGCAAATTACCAAGATATTTGATGTCTTGGGATGCACGGAGGAATGAAGGTTCCATTCGCCACCTTTATGTTTCGTGGTGAAGCAGAGACTTGGTGGGAATCATGAAGCGTACCAACCAGATGCACTCAACATGTCTTGGGAAAGATTTTAAACTGTTCAATGATAAGTACTTTCCGAAAGTATTCATTATATGAAGGAGGTAGAGTTTATTAGACTCGAGCAGAACAACATGCGGTGTCTCAAAGACGAGGCAAAGTTCGCAGAGTTATCCGGTTTGCACCTCATTTGGTGGAGAATGAGGAACGAATGACGCGTATGTTTACGAGAGGTCTAAAACCCGAGATTCGTCAATACCTTATCTCTCATAAGTTTTCTCCGTATTCAGATGTTGTCAATGTGGCTCAATTATTAGAGCGAGATAATGAGTCATTCAACCCAAGCGACCAACAACACGATAAAAATCATCTTTGGTAAAGAATTCTACCATCGGACAATGATAACCATCGTGAAAGAAATTATCAGTAAGAAATGGTAACCACTTTGGTGGTATTCATGGCCAAGATAATAGAAGAAATAATTCAAGTGGAAATTTCAAGAAGAAAGATTAAGCGATGGCGGGAAGGCGTGGAGCAAAGATCAACACCAAAGAACAAATTCTAGGGGAGGAGAACGACCGTCGGTTAGATGTTACAAATGTGGAGAGGAGGACATATAAGTCCAAACTGTTCCTGACCTTCCAAGGTATGTTTTAGTTGTGGAAAGAAGATCACATAGCTCGATTTTGTCTCAGAAGCGAAATCAAGTCCAATTTGGAGCGGTGGCACCAAAGGCGGATACGAAAAAGACAAAGTCAACGGTTCCTGGAAGAGCGTTTGTCGTGACCGGTCAAAATGCGAGGAACCCGAATGAAGTTAGCAGGTTAGTTAATTATAAATTCTTGGGAAGTTTATACCTTACTAGAGAATCTGGTTCTACCCATTCTTTTATCTCTCTTGCTTTATTTCAACGTTTGAACTTGACTACGGAGAAATTAGACTTTGATTTATTTATGGAGACTCAGTTAGGAGAAACTTTCATTACATCCGTTGTTTAGAAATCTTGCTTGATTCAGTTGGCACCATCACATTTACATTGATCTTATCTCTTTAAAGATACTTGTTTTTGATGTGATTTTAGGGATTGATTGGTTAACAACTCATCATGCCAAATTGATTGCTTTCGTAAGGTTGTTAGTTTTCATATTCCTAAGCAACTTGTTATTCGAATTCAAGCAATCAAACCATTGTAGTCAAACATTTTTATATCAAGCCATGAAGTCATTCGTTTATTATGGATGTCAAGTTTTCTTAGTCCATGTTATGGATTTGAATAAAGACACGTCAGATTTGAATAATATTCCTGTTGTTATTGATTTTTCCTGACGTATTTCTTGAGGAATTTCTTGGCCTACTCCCAAAGTGTGATATTGAATTTTGTATCGACTTTGAACCCGGTACAAAACCCATTTCTAAAATCTCATATCGAATGGCTCCTATTGAACTTCAGGAGTTAAAAACCCAAGTACAAGAGTTAGTACCCGAGCCTTTATTTGGTGACTTCCTTTGTGGAATACAAAAGCCGCACTCTCCGTGGGGGGACGCCATATTCGTCGCGAGAGTAAACCGATAGGTGTCATTGTGACGTCTTTATCCAAGATTGGGATATGAGTTACGATTGAGAGAAACCTAAGTCAAGAATCGAAATACATAGCTTTCAGCTTAGTTGGTTATTATCGAAGATTCGTGGAAAGATTTTCTCAAATCGCTACTCCATTAACGCTTGGTGACTCGTAGAGATACAAAATTCGAATGAAGCAAGGAATGTGGAAAGAGCTTCAAAGAACTCAATAGGAGACTCATTTTAGCACATGTTCGATCATACCATCCGGAAAAGCGAGCGTGGTAATTGACGTGTTGAGTAAAAGATCGATACTGAGACGAGTACGATATTGTCAAAGACTCATCTCGTATAACTTACTAAATGATGAAGATAGAGTTAAAGACTCTAGGGACTCACGTGATGATATACTGAGTAGAATCGACTTTTTATCGATAAAGTTAAAATTGCTCAGGCTACACACCGGATCTGATGAATTTGAAGAAGGAGGTGCAAGAAGTTGTTACTCCAAAAAGCGAGAATCGGTGAGGTGAGGAAAGCTCAAACCTTCGATTTATTAATCCATTTGAAATTCTCGATCGAATCAGAACTGTGGCCTATAGACTCGCTTTCACCGCCAAGTACGAATGGCGTGTGCATAACATTTTTCATGTATCGATGTTACGTAAATATGTGGACGACCGAACCACATTATTGAGTTAAACGCAGACGAGATAATAGAAGACTTAACATACGAAGAGGTACCTATCAAGATTTTGGATAGGAAGAAGCATGTGCTACGTAAGAAGGTCATACCACAAGTTAAAGTTTTGTGGAGAAACCATGTTATTGAGGAAATGACCTGGGAGTTGGAAATAGAAATGAAAGCGAGGTATCCTCAATCTATGGGGCCTCTATTATTAATCCGTGAAAGTCACTGGGCCCAGTCACCATATTATATCCGTTTTAAACCTTTAAGGCCGGGTCGGTCCAGTGGGTCAACCCATTAGATATTTAAATATTTGTTACTTTGACTTGTGATGATGAAAAAGCATGACGGTTGACCAAGGCTCCTACCATGCATTAATGAGGATGGGATCATAGTCGGACGGTGGTAGAAAACAGTGGCCAAAAGCAGTGGATAAACCTTATACAGTCGGCAGAGCCCATCAGGTCAGAGGGGGTGTCAGGTAATAGTGGGTACAAATAATCCAAGCAAAGATAGTATAACCTAGCAAGGAAGCCATCGTCTAGAGGTACGTTCTCATACATATCATTTTTCAGATTCCCTCACATATATATTACTGAGAATTATTATCTCTGTAAGACCCCAACTTTTTATAAATAAAATGGAATTTCCTTTATTTATTATTTTGAAATAGTAAGGGTTGATTTGATTAATGTGGTTAGTTATGGGTAAAATGTGCAAAGTTTACAAAATAAGCAAGTGGTTATAAAATATTCATTGTTGTCGGGGAATATTCGTTTGGTCGTGGAATATTCTTTTTTGTCGGGAATCTCAGACGATTTGACGGTAGCGATCATTGGTGGGCCATAATGTAAAAAACGGTTGGATGAAAGAAAGCGACAAAGATTGAGTTTTATAAATAACGACGTAAAATTACAATTAACACTTTGTTGGGTTACCTTGTGGTTAAAATACTGAATACGCGTGGTTGCACAAAGAAGACACACGGTATTACACGATGATTATTGAATTATTGATCCTTACGTGAAAGGCACTACTCAATAATTGTTACGATGAGTTATTATTCAATATTATATTTTATTGATTCAATAATTGCTGCGTTGATATTTTGTATTCTTTGTTGTTTTAATAATTGTCATTACACGATGATTTGTGACACCCCAAAATAGGTCTACATCCCCCATTTCGAGTTGTCAATACACTGCATGTAAACAACTACAACTTTATTATTACAATAAGTAAAAGCGTGAGTTAAAATACGAGATATTGCCATGCAGATAATATCCACATACAAATAAATCCTCATCATAATTATTGATACATTATTTTACAACAATGGTGAGGACTACTAAACAACTCTCCCTAGAACTTTCATTCCATACCCCCGACTGCATTTCATTTATATTCTCGCCTCCCGAGAAGAAAAATGGAACAAAAAGGAAAAGGGTGAGCTCTCGATAAAGCCCAAGAAGAATATTATGACTAAGATAATATACAACAAAATTATCGTTAGTCTTCAACAGGAAAAATATAATAGAATACAATAGACAACAAGTTTTAAATCAATATTCGCAATGAAATAATAATTCATTAGTAAGAGTTAAGTAGAGAATGCAAACTACTATCTTCTATGTATGAATTTTAAAGTTCATCGCCTATTTTATCCCTATAACATCAATCAATATATATCGGGATCAAATATTCATCCTTGCACTACAAAAGCCAAGGACATTCACCAATTGGTCATGTTCATCTAAACACTGCTCATCTTTGCACTACGGCCAAACATATTCATCAGAAATCATTCATCTTTGCACTACGGGCCAAAGATATTCATCAGAAATCATTCATCTTTGCACTACTGGCCAAAGATATTCATCATAAATCATTCATCTTTGCACTACAGGCCAAAGATATTCAATAATATCATCATTTAAGACTGAGGATGATGAAAAATATTTTTTTAAAAAAACGAATCCAGTGAATCAAAATGACAAGGATTAAGGATTCGTACTTTGTTTTATCCACGTCTAAAAATATCTCAAAAATAATCATAGTGGCGTAAAATTCAAGAATGATCAAAACATGGATACAATCAAAGCTAGTATCCACAATAGATATTTTGAACGAAAAGAAAAATTTTTATTTTTCGATGAATAAGTGCCGTATTCGTGAATAGTATCGTATACGTGAATAGTGCCGTATACGTGAATAGTAACTCCGACACCAAAAGATAGAAATTTCACAAAAAACATCTTCACGCTTCGTGAATAAGATCGTGAATAAGAACTCGTGAATAGTAACTCATGAATAAGACTCATGAATAGTAACCTCGACATGAAAAAGTTCCAAATTTGATAAAAGTTCCAACCAATATTTCAAAGATAATGATATTGAAGAAATAATATCATTTGAGAAGAAAATAACATCCCTTACCTCGAAAGATCAAGATTTAACCGGAATATTGGATATAGACTATATCTTGAACTTTCACCGATATAGCAATACTCAAAGTATACTCAAAATACTCACAATAATACGCTCGATAATATATAGAGAGAAAACTTCATTTCTTGTGTGATTTTCAAATCTAACCCAAGACCTATTTATAGGAAATCGCTTGTAACACCAAAAAGCAGTAAAATTTAATATAATATTAATATATATAAAAATATTATACGTATTCCTTGAAATCTTAATCTCAGCAATTCACACATGCCAACCTTCTAGAAAAAAAAATAAAAAAACGTTTTTCTAATTTAAAATAATTTAAACTTCCAAAATCAATTATTTTGAGCTTTGAACTTCAATAATTCATAATAAATAGCCCTTTTATCAGAAAATTCAAATCTCTCTAGTTTTTATAGGAAATTCAATTCTCTACAACTGCGTAAGAAAGTTTTCCAAATTCCTAAATGTAAATTGACCGAAATCCACAAACGGGTGATTTTAGAGGCTATAATCAAATTTCAAATAATAAATGGTGTCCATTTTACATGTTTAACATGTTTTAAACATTTATTGCAACAAAAATACTCTTCCTCCTCAGATACTCATATATCCCACATTCGTTGTAAAAATATCACCATTATTATATTATTAAAATATAATAATATATATTTAAATGAATTATTTTATCGTAAAAAGATAAAAATTCAATTTTCAACAATTGTCACATTAAAAATTTTCTCCATCTATATCCACATAAAATCAATATTTTCCTCATCATATGAATCAATAATTAATTATTCACAAATAATATTACGTAATCACAATATCGACAACTGTGCAGCTCCCAGAAAGAGGGCTTTCCAATAAAAATTTCTCCTTACTTGGCCACATGCAATTAGGTGACCAAACCTCTCCTTAGATGTAACTTTCTAGACATTTCCAATAATGTTATCTAATAATATTATTCAGATAATATGAATTATTGTTTCGATAATGAAAAATAATCGTGTAATGACAATTATTAAAACAACAAAGAATATAAAATATCAACGCAGCAATTATTGAATCAATAAAATAAAACACCGAATAAAGAATTATCAGAACCATTATTGAAAAGTGCCTTCACGTAAGAGTCAATAATTGGTGCCATACCGGTGCTACCGCTCAACAACGCCAGACATCGTGTTTTAACCACCGGGTATTCCAACAAAGGTAAAATTCAGAATAACTACGCCTGCTATTTTTTAAACAACTTATATTTGTCATTTTCTTCCTCCAATCGCTTTTTGTTATGGGGCCCACACATGGTCGCTATTGCCGCATTTAATATTCCCGATACGCATTTAATATTCCATTTACCACCAAACGAATATTCCCCGACAACAATAAATATTTTATAACCACTTGCTTATTTTGAAATATTTATGATTTTACCCCAGAATTATCCACATTAATCACATCAACCCTTACTATTTCAAAATAATAATTAGAGGAAATTAAATTTCATTTATTAATTATTTGGGATCTTACAACCTCCCTCCTTATGAAATTTCGTCCTCTAAATTGACGACGATTCTGTGTTTTGAAAAGATGAGGATACCTCACTTTCATTTCCGCTTTCCAACTCCCGTGTCATTTCCTCTATAAGATGGTTTCTCCACAAGACTTTAACTTGTGGTATGACTTTCGTATGTAGGACATGCTCCTTCCTATCCAAGATCTTGACAGTACTTCCTCATACGTTAAGTCTTGCTATCTCGTCCCGTTCTAACTTAATAACATGATTCGGTCTTTCACATATTTATTTAAGTAATATATATGAAACACATTATGAACATTTAGACATACTTGAGGTAACGCGAGTTTATAGGCTACATTTCTACTACTTTGGTCAAGAATTTGAAATGGACCAATAAATCGTGGATTGAGCTTTCCTCTCTTCCCTAATCTTGTAACTCCTTCCATGGGGCAACACGCAACAATACATGATCCCCTATACTAAATTCCACATCCTTTCGATGAAGATCCGCATAACTCTTTTGTCGATCTTGTGCTTGCTTTTGTATACGTTGTCGAATCATTTGGATCTTTTCAAGAGTCATACGTATTTAACTCGGGTCCCAACAATGTTGCTTCACCCACCTCATCCCAACATATATGGAGAGCGACACTTTCGTCCATATAATGCTTGAATGGGGCCACACCTATACTTTGCTCGATAATCTGCGTTGTTCTAGGAGAATTCCACCAATGGTAAATACTTATCCCAACCGCCTTGAAGTCTCAGGACACGAGTCTTAATAAATCTTCAAGAGTTTGAATAGTCCTCTCTCGATTGTCCGTCCGCTTTGAGGATGGTATGCCGAATCGAATCTTAAATCCGCACTCCATAGCTTTTTTGCAAGCTAACCCAAAATCTTGAAGTGAATCTTGGGTCACGATCCAAACTATGGATACTTGGCATGCCATGCAATCTCACAATCTCATTTACGCACATTTGAGCAAGACGCTCAAGGAATAAGTCTCCCGTGATTGGCAAGAAATGAGCAGACTTGGTTAATCTATCAACAATAACCCAAATAGCATTTATGCCTTGAGAAACCGTGGAAGTCCCGTGAACTAAATCCATGGTAATGTGTTCCCTACTTCCATTTCGAATCTCAAGTGGTTGCAATGGTCCTTAGGCACTTGATGTCTCGCTTTACACGCTGACAAGTTAAACATGTTGAGATAAACTTTGCAATCTCTCTCTTCATATTGTTCCACCAAAATGTATGTCAAGATCACGATACATTTTAGTACTTCCGGATGGATTGCAAATGGTGTATTGTGTGCCTCCATCATAATCTTGTACTTCAAATCGTAATCGTTAGAACACAAAGTCCGGAGTGGACTCAAGTATTCCTTCTTCATCAATTCTCGCTTAGGAATAGCTCCTTCTTGTACTTTCTTCTTCATATGCATCTCCCGCCTATGGGCTCGAGCAACCTTAACTTTTTCTATTAAAGTTGGCTCTACGCAGATACTTGACATCATCGCACTCGTTCCTACATATGATCTTCTACTCAACGCATCGCCTACCACGCTCGCTTTTCCGGGATGGTATTGAATAGTGTGGTCGTAGTCTTCAATAGCTCGAGCCAACGTCGCCGCCAGATGTTAAGTTCTTTTGAATGAAGAAATATTTAAGGCTTTTATGGTCCGAATATATCTCCACTTCTCTCCATATAGATAGTGCCTCCAGATCTTTAATGGCTTCATCGGCCGCTAACTCTAGATCATGAGTAGGATAATTCCTCTCATATTCTTTTAAGTTGTCGTGAGGCATAGGCTATGACTTTCCCACGCTTGCAGCATGAGAACACATCTTAACCCTTTGTTCAAGCATCATCAGATAACAAATCCATCCGAACCAGATGGTATTGTTAGAAACAAGTCAAATAAGTCTCCTTTTAAGCTCTTGGAAACTCTTCTCGCATTCTTCGGCTCCAAACGAATTTTGTATCCTTCCGAGTCGGATGAGTTAATCTGAGTAGCGATTCGAGAAAACCCTTCCACTAATCTCCGATAATAACCAATAAGCCCAAAAAGCTACGACTTCAACACCACCGACTTCATTGTTCCCAACTTTGTATTGCTTCAATCTTCCGTCAACAGATACTCCATGTTTTGACACCACATGCCCAAGAAATGCTACTTCCTCAAGCCGTAACTCGTGATTTTTTAACTTGGCATAAAGCTTGTTTTCACGAAGCCTTTGGAGTACCAAACTTCAAATGGTGCTCATGATCTTCACGCTTTTGGAATATATGAGGATGTCATCAATAAAGACAACAACGAATCGATCCAAATACTCTTTGAATACTTTGGTTCATCATATCCATGAAAGCCGCAGGAGCATTAGTCAATCCGAAAGACATAACTAAGAATTCATAATGCCGCATCGAAGTTCTAAAGCGATCTTTTGAATATCCTCATTCTAATCTTCAAATTGATGATATCCGTAATCGAAGATCGATTTTTGAAAAGAATTGTGCTCCTTTGCAACTAGTCAAACAAGTCATCAATACGAGGTAGAGGATACCTATTCTTGATAGTGACATGGTTCAATTCCAGATAGTCAATATAAAGTCGATACCCCGCCTTTCTTCTTTACTTAATAAAACAGAGCACCCCAAGGAGATGTACCAGATTTAATGAAACCAATGTCCAACAACTCCGTAGAGTTGGACCTTTAACTCCTCAAGTTCAATAGGAGCCATTCGATATGAGGTTTTAGAAATGGGCTTTGTACTCAGTTCAAGGTCAATAAAGAATTCAACTTCACGCTCGGGGGGGTAGATCGGAAGTTCTTCAGAAATACGCCAGAAAGTTAATAACAACAGAATATTATTCAATTTTGACGTGTCTTTATTCAAATCCATAACATGGGCTAAGAAAGCTTGACATCCGCTTTTTTAATAAACGAATAGCTTTTATGATTAGATATAATGTTGATTGATTTTAATGGTTTAGTTGCTTTGAATTGAACAACAAAGTTGTTTAGGAATATGAAAGCTAACAACCTTATTTAAAACAATCAATTTTGGCATGATGAGTAGTTAACCAATCAATCCCTAAAATCACATCAAAAGCAAGTATCTTTAAAGAGATAAGGTCAACAGTAAGATAAGTGGTGCCAACATGGATTAGACAAGATTTATAAATAAAGTGGATGTGATGAAAGTTTCTCCTAACGGAGTTTCCACAGATAGTCAAAGTCTAATTTCTCCTGAGTCAAGTTTAAACGTTGAGCACAAGTTAGAGAGAGATAAATGAATGGGTAAGACCCAGATTCAAGTAAAGTATAAACTTCACAAGAATTTATAAATAGCTTACCCGTGATCACCTCGTTTGGGTTCTCACATTTTGACCGACCACAACAAACGCCTTCCAGAACCGCTGACTTTTGACTTTTTCGGGATGTCTTTTGAGTCACCATCCCCATTGAACTAGGTTTCGCTAGTGTAATCGAAAGCGATATATCCTTCCTTTCCACAATTATAGCATACCGAACTCATTGTGGGCGCTTTGGATCGATATGTCCCTCTTTTCCGCATTTATAAAGATATGACCGGTGGTCGATTTCTCCTCCTTGGAACCCGCTTGTCAGCGGGCATCGCTGTCTTCACATAGTCGTTGTTGAATCTCTCTTTAAAATCTCCTCCCGACTCGCTTCTTCTATTTTCATGGCCATGATTACCACCGAGTGGTTACCATTTTTGTTCGCTTTTTCTTTCTCCACCGGTTATTGTTGTTTTGTTGATCGCTATCTCCCAGATGATCCTCGATTGTGGTACCTCGGTTGACCGCATTCGTTATCTCGCTTCTAACAATTGAGCCCCTCGTTAACAACATCCGAATAGAGAGAAAATTTATGAGAGATGAGATATCGACGATGCCGGGTTTCAAACCTCTAGTAAACATCCGCCATATGTTCCTCATTCTCCACCAAATGAGGTGCAAAACCGATAACTCGCAAACTTCGCCTCGCATCGAGACACCGCTCATGTTGTTTCGCTTCCGCCTAATAAACTCCACTTCCTTCATATGAGGAACACTTTCGTGAAAGTATTTGTCATTAAATAGTTTCAAATGTCTCCCCAAGACATGTTGAAGTCTTGTATTGGATGGTACGCTTCATGCACTCCCACCAAGAAATCGCCGCCATTTCGGAACATAAAGGTGGCGAATGGAACCTTCGTTCTTCTCGCGCATCCCAAGACATCGAATATCTTGGTAATTTGCTTGACCCATGTTTCGCCATGATCGGATCCGCTTTCCTTAAATTTCGTGGTCCCAACTTTGAATCGCTTGGCACGTGACAACCCGTGAATTGCTATCATTTCCTCCTATGTTTTGAACACGAGTCTCCTCATCTCGATTTTGCATGAATCGCAAAAAGCTTCTAAATATCCCCTCGCTCATCATCGCGCCAGGGGTGTTGTTCACGGGGAGGAACATTGCCACTGTTGACGCTCTCCTCGCTGGTGAAGACAAAGCGTCTCCACGGCCTCATTTCCAATGTTAATATTCTCACGACATTCTCAAACATCGTCATAAAACAAGGGTTAATTAAGGAAATCAATATATCACATAATATCCCTATATATCGACCAACTATCAAATAAGCTTAGTAGGACACACTAGCGAAGGATTTACCTGCTCTCCCTCCTAGTTCTATTCCCCGATCTCCGCCAGGAGATCATATCCCTAAGCTCGATACCAACCGTGACACCCCCCAAAATAGGTCTACATCCCCATTCGAAGTTGTCAATACACTGCATGTAAACAACTACAACTTTATTATTATTACAATAAGAAACTGTGAGTTTAAATACGAGATATTGCCATCTGCATAATATCCACATACAAATAAATCCTCATCATAATTATTGATACATTATTTTACAACAATGGTGAGGACTACTAAACAACTCTCCCTAGAACTTTCATTCCATACCCCGACTGCACTCGCTATATTCTCGCCCCGAGAAGAAAAAAATGGAACAAAAAAGGAAAAGGGTGAGCTCGACTAATTTAATAAAGAATATTATGACTAAGATAATATACAACAAAATTATCGTTAGTCTTCAACAGGAAAAATATAATAGAATACAATAGACAACAAGTTTTAAATCAATATTCGCAATGAAATAATAATTCATTAGAAGAGTTAAAGAGAATGCAAACAACTATCTTCTATGTATGAATTTTAAAGTTCATCGCCTATTTTTATCCCTCGTAACATCAATCAATATATATCCGGGATCAAATATTCATCCTTGACTATGTGCCAAGGACATTCACCCATTGGTCATGTTCATCTAAACACCTGCTCATCTTTGCACTACGGGCCAAAGATATTCATCGAAATCATTCATCTTTGCACTCATCGCCAAAGATATTCATCATAAAAATCAAAGATATTCATCTAAATCATGCACTACGTGCCAAAGATATTCAATAATATCATCATTTAAGACCGAGGATGATGAAAAATATTTTTTTTTAAAAAAACGAATCCAAGTGAATCAAAATGACAAGGATTAAGGATTAAGGATTCGTACATTGTTTTATCCACGTCTAAAAATACCTCAAAAATAATCATAGTGGCGTAAAATTCAAGAATGATCAAAACATGGATACAATCAAAGCTAGTATCCACAATAGATATTTTTGACAAAAAGAAAAATTTTTATTTTTCGATGAATAAGTGCCGATTCGTGAATAGTATCAGATACGTGAATAGTGCCGTATACGTGAATAGTAACTCGACACCAAAAGATAGAAATTTCACAAAAACATCTTCACGCTTCGTGAATAAAGATCTTTGAATAAAGAATCTCGTGAATAGTAACTCATGAATAAGAACTCATGAATAAGAACCCCGACATGAAAAAGTTCCAAATTTGATAAAAAGTTCCAACCAATATTTTAGCATAATGATATTGAAGAAATAATATCATTCGAGAAGAAAATAACATCCCTTACCTCG
This sequence comes from Panax ginseng, assembly GCA_020205605.1. NCBI lineage: Eukaryota > Viridiplantae > Streptophyta > Magnoliopsida > Apiales > Araliaceae > Panax > Panax ginseng. The sequence goes on from CM035145.1 coordinate 12,678,746, forward strand.
AAAGATCAGTACTTCTAACTGGAATACTGGATATAGACTATATCTTGAACTTTCACCGTATAGCAATACTCAAAGTATACTCAAAATACTCACAAGAATACACTCGATAATATAGAGAGAGAAAACTTCATTTCTTGTGATTTTCAATTCTAACCCAAGACCTATTTATATGAAATCGCTAGAACAACCCAAAAGTTAGTAAAATTTAATATAATATTAATATATATAAAAATATTATACGTATTCCTTGAAATCTTAATCTCAGCAATTCACACATGCCAACCTTCTAGAAAAAAAATAAAAAAAAACGTTTTTCTAATTTAAAATAATTTAAACTTCCAAAAATCAATTATTTCGGAGCTTCGAAACTTCAATAATTCATAATAAATAGCCCTTTTATCAGAAAATTCAAATCTCGCGAGTTTTTATAGGAAATTCAATTCTCTACAACTTTTCAGAAGAAAGTTTTTCCAAATTCTCAACAGAAATTGACCGAAATCCACAAACGGGTGATTTTAGAGGCTATAATCAAATTTCAGTCAATAAATGGTGTCCACCGACATGTTTAACATGTTTTAAACATTTATTGCAACAAAAATACTCTTCCTCCTCGTATACTCATATATCCCACATTCGTTGTTAAAATATCACCATTATTATATTATTAAAATATAATAATATATATTTAAATGAATTATTTTATCGTAAAAAGATAAAAATTCAATTTTCAACAATTGTCACATTAAAAATTTTCTCCATCTATATCCACATAAAATCAATATTTTCCTCATCATATGAATCAATAATTAATTATTCACAAATAATATTACAGTAATCACAATATCGACAACCGTGCAGCTTCCTGTGAGCAGGGCTTTCCAATAAGAATTTCTCCTTACTAGCTACCAATTAGGTGACCAAACCTCTCCTTAGATGTAAATTTCTAGACATTGCCAATAATGTTATCTAATAATATTATTCAGATAATATGAATTATTGTTTCGATAATGAAAAATCTTGTGTGTAATGACAATTATTAAAACAACAAAGAATATAAAATATCAACGCAAACAATTATTGAATCAATAAAATAAAACACCGAACAAGAATTATCGTAACCATTATTGAGTAGTGCCTTTCACGTAAGAGTCAATAATTGGTGCCATACCGTGTGCTACCGCTCAACAACGCAGACATCGTGTTTTAACCAACGGGTATTCCAACAAAGGTAAATTCAGAATAACTACGCCGTTATTTTTAAACAACTTATATTTGTCATTTTCTTCCTCCAATCGCTTTTTGTTATGGGGCACACATGGTCGCTATTATTGCATTTAATATTCCTCGACAAAGATTTAATATTCCACGCACCAAACGAATATTCCCCGACAACAATGAATATTTTATAACCACTTGCTTATTTTGAAATATTCATGATTTTACCCAGAATTATCCACATTAATCACATCAACCCTTACTATTTCAAAATAATAATTAGAGGAAATTAAATTTCATTTATTAATTATTTGGGATCTTCCAAAGATTAAATAATGGGTGGGACCCACTCTTGTTTGAACATGTAATGTAATACTTTGGAAATTGGGTCGAGGTTGTTAATGGTGGTCAAGTGTTCAAATGGCATGCGAGAAATGTAATTTTAAATAATAATAATTTATTAATTTAGTCTCCTTTCATGTTCTAACATTTTCCTATAAATAGAGGCTAAGTTAGAATTGAAAATCACACCGTAAACAAAGTTTTCTCTTTCTCTCTAAATTATCTAAGCGATTCTTGTGAGTATACTTTGAGTGTTTATATATATGCGGGTTTCACAAGACTATAATGAAATTCAATCGGAAATACGGTTATTTTGAGGTAAGTGGGTATTATTTTCTTCTTAAATGATATTTTTCTTCAATATCATTATGCCAAGTATTGGTGAACTTTTTTATCAAATTTAGAACTTGTTGTTGTGTTCTGGGGTTACTTATTCACGATATCAAGACTATTCACGATACGACATTATTCACTTAATATTTAAGACTATTCACCGAAAAATAAAAAATTTTCTTTTTGTCCAAAATATCTATTTTGGATACTAGCTTTGATTGTATCCATGTTTTAATCATTCTTGAATTTTACACCAATCTGATTATTTTCGAAGTATTTTTGGACATGGGTAAAACAAAGTACGAATCCTTAATCCTTAATCCTTGTCATTTTGTTTCAATGGATTCGTTCCTTTAAAAATATTTTTCATCATCCTCGCCCCTAAATGGTGATATAAATGAATATCTTTGGCTCAGTGTAGCAAAAGATGAACGATTAATCGATGAATATCTTTGGCCTCAGTAGTGCAAAGATGAACAGTGTGTTGAGATGAACACGACCAACCTGGTGATCTAAAATGAATATCTTTGGCTCAGTAGTGTAAAGATGATTAAAGATGTATATTGATTGTTATTACAGGATAAACTATTGATGATGGACTTTTAAACCTTGTAAGACAATAGAATTATTTCTACGTGACTCTTCTAATGGATTGTTGCTCACGTGATTTGTTGATCTAAAACTTGTTGTCTATTGTATTCTATTAGATTTTCCTCGTTGAAGACTAACGATAATTTGTTGTATATTATCTTAGTCATAATATTCTTCTTCGGGCTAGTTGAGCTCACCCTTTTCTTTTTGTTCCATTTTTCTTCTCGAGGAGGTGAGTACATAGCAGGATCGAGCCGGGATATGGAGTAATGGTTCTAGGAAGATGTTTTAGATGTCCTCACTATTTTCGTAAAATAGTGTATTAATAATTAATGAGGACTTATGTGGGTGTGTATATTGTCTCAGATGACAATATTTGTATTCAAACTCACATTTGTATTGTCAGATTCTACACTTACATCCAGATTATCAAAGTTGTAGTTTGCTTTCTTTATACCATGTATTTTGGCGACTCAGAATGGGTGTCAGATATACCTATTTTGGGGCGTCACAAATTGGTAAGCAGAAGCTTAGGGATATGATCTCTGGCGGAGATCGGGAATGTAACTAGGAGGGAGAGACGAGTAAATCCTTCGCTAATGTGTCCTACCTAAGCTTATTTGTTGGCTCATTCATAATATAGGATATTATGTGATATGTTAATTTGTTTAATTAACCCTTGTTTTTATGGCAATGATTTAAGAATGGTCACGAGAACGTTAACAATGGAGTTTATGAGACCGTGGAGACGCCAGCTACTCACCAACGAGGAGAACGTGCAACAGTGGCAATGTTCCTCTCCCGTGAACAACGCCATCGAGCAAATGATGAACGACGGATGTTTGTAAGCTTTTGCGATTCATGCAAAATCGCACGGAGGAGACTCGTGTACAAAATACGGAGAAATGATAAGAACGTGCGGTTTGTCACTACCAAACAATTCAAAGAGTTGGGACCACCAGATTTCCATGGAAAGCCGGATCCGATCAAGGCGTAAACGTGGGTCAAGCAAATTACCAAGATATTCGATGTCTTGGGTGCACGGAGGAATGTAAGGTTCCATTCGCCACCTTTATGTTTCGTGGTGAAGTTAGACATTGGTGGGGAATCGTGTTGCACTCCAAACAGATGCACTTAACATGTCTTGGGAAAGATTTCAGAATCGTTTCAATGACAAGTACTTTCAGAAAGTATTCGCTATAAGAAGAAGGAGGTAGAGTTTATTAGACTAAATGTAACAACATGACGGTGTCTCAAAGACGAGGTAAGGTTCGCAGAATTATCCAGTTTGCACCTCATTTGGTGGAGAATGAGGAACGAATGACGCCAGATGTTTCGAGAGAGGTCTAAAACCGTAGATTCGTCAATACCTTATCTCTCATAAATTTTCTCTCAGATTCAGATGTTGTCAAGCAGGCTCGCTTATTAGAGCGAGATAGTGAGTATACTCAACCGAGGGACCACAATCAGGTAGTCATCGAACGATGATAACCAAATGAGGAAGAAAGAATACGGACAAAGGCAGAACCACTGTGTGGTAATCGTGGACATGATAATAGGAGAGGTGACTCAAGTGGAAATTTTAGAAAGAGAAGATTCAACAATGACGGAAGATATCAACGACAAAGACCAAAGACCAACAACAAATGCTGGGGAGGAGAACGACCGCCATTAGATGTTACAAATGCGGAAGGAGGGACATATCGTCATCAAATCGCCCATAACAATCCAAGGTATGTTATAACTGTGGAAAGGAAGGCCACATCGCCGAGATTATACTATCGCAAAACCAAGTTCAAGAGGGAGTGGTGATTCCAAGGGTCGTTCCGGATAAGTCGAAATCACGGTTCTCGGAAGAAGCGTTTGTCGTGGATCGACAAAACGTGAGGAACCCAAACGAGGTGATCACGGGTAAGTTTAATCTTGAATTCTTGCGAAGTTTATACCTTAGTAGATACCGGTTCTACCCATTCTTTTTATCTCTCTCGCTTGTGCTCAACGCTTTAAACTCGACTCAGGAGAAATTAGATTTTGATTTATCTCGTTGAAACTCCGTTGGGTGAAACCTTCATTACATCTACGCTTATAAATCTTGCCTCGATCCAAGTTGGCACTATCACATTACCGTTGATCTTATCTCTTTAAAGATACTTGCTTTTGATGTGATTTTAGGAATTGATTGGTTAACCACCATCATGCCAAAATTGATTGTTTTCGTAAGGTTGTTAGTTTTCATATTCCTAACCAACCTCGCTATAATTAATTCAAACCACTAAACCACTAAAATCACCATCATCATATCAAGCCACAAAGCTATTCGCTTATTAAAAACGGATGTCAAGCTTTCTTAGCCCATGTTATGGATTTGAATAAAGACAAGTCGATTTGAATAATATTTCGTGGTTGAGAATTTCTCGATGTATTTCTGAAGAGCTTCCTGCCTACCCCGTAACGTGATGTTGAATTCTTTATTGACCTTGAACCGCACAAAGCCCATTTCTAAAACCCCATATCGAATGGCTCCTATTGAACTTCAGGAGTTAAAAGTCCAACTACAGGAGTTATTAGACATCTCGGTTTCATCTGCCCCTAAGACGCCTCCTGGGGTGCTCCCTGTTTTATTCAGAAAGAAGAAAGACGGGAGTATGCGATTTTGTATTGACTATCGAGAATTGAACCATGTCACCATCAAGAATAGTATCCGCTACCTCGCATTGATGACCCGTTCGACCGCGCCATAAAGGAGCAATTCTTTTCAAAGATCGATCTTCGATTCGGATATCATCACCAAGATTAAAACCGAGGATATTCCAAAGATGGCATTCAGGACTCGACACGGCATTATGAATTCTTGGTCATGTCTTTTGATTGACTAATGCTCCCCGCCGATTTCATGGATATGATGAACCGTGTATTTAAGGAATATTTGGATCGGTTCGTTTGTTGTCTTTATTGATGACATCCTCATCTATTCCAAAAGCCGTGAAGATCATGAGCACCATTTGAAGTCGGTACTACAAAGACTTCGTGAACACAAGCTTTATGCCAAGTCAAGAAATGCGAGTTCGCTCGAGGAAGTAGCATTCCTTGGGCACGTGGTGTCAAAACAAGGAGTATCTCGTTGAATTTGCCAAGATCAAGCAATACAAAGTTGGGAGCAACCTAAGTTGGTGATCAAGACGCAATTGACTTTATGGGCTTAATTGGTTATTATCTGAGATTTGTGGAAGGATTTTTCGAATCTATACTCCGTTAACTCAAACCGACTCGGAAGGATGCAAAATTCTTATGGAGCGAGGAACGCGAGAAGAGCTTCCAAGAGCTCAAGAGAGACTCATTTTAAGACATGTTTCGGACAATACCATCCGGTTCGGATGGATTTGTTATCTACAGCCGATGCTTCCGCAAGGGGTTAGGATGTGTTCTCATGCAACATGGGATAGTCATAGTTTATGCCTCACGATAACTCAAAGAATATGAGAGGAATTATCCTACTCACGATCTCTGAGTCAGTAGTAAAGATCGTGTTTCGCGTTGAAGATATGGAGACACTACTTCAGACGGGAGAAAGTAGAGATTTATACGGATCATAAAAGCCTCAAATATTTCTTCACCCAAAAAGAACTCAACATGCTAAGAACGACGTCATTGAGTCGTTAAAAGATTACGATCACACTATTCAATATCATCCCGGAAAGTTTAACGTAGAGTCGACGATTAAGTAGAAGATCATACGCAAGCACGAAGTGCGATATTGTCAACGCAAAGGCCCATTTTGTATGACTTGCAAAGGATGGAGGTAGAATTAAAGACTCAGTGGACCCACATAATGATGGCAAATATATAAGTAGAACCGATTTAATCGATAAAGTTAAAGTCGCTTCAAGCTACGGACCAAATGATGAGTATGAAGAAGAAAGTGCGAAGGAGCTATTTTGGAAGCAAGAATTGATGAGGAAGGAATACTTGAGTCAATTCTAGACTTTGCGTTCTAACGATTCTCGACCAAGCATAAAATCATGATGGAGGCACACAACACACCGCTTGCAATCCATCACCGGGAGTACCAAAATGTATCATGATATTCGACATACATTTTGGTGGAACAATATGAAAGAGAGAGATGCGGAGTTTATCTCAAGATGTTTAACTCGTCAACGTGTAAAAGGCGGAGCATCAAGTGCCAAAAGGTCCATCAGCAACCACTTGAGATTCCGGAATGGAAATGGGAACACATTACTATGGATTTTGTTATGTGTCTTCCCAAAGTTTCTCAAGGCGTAGATGCAATTTGGGTTATTGTTGATAGATTAACCAAGTTCCGCCCATTTCTTACCGACACGTGAGACTTATCCCTCGAACGCCTTGCTCAGTATGTACGTGAATGAGATTAGACGATTGCATGGCATGCCAAGATCCATAGTTTTGGATCGTGACTCGAGATTCACTTCAAGATTTTGGGTTAGCTTGCGTAAAGTTGCGGGCAGCGATTTACGATTGGCTTCAAAGATACCATCCTCAAAACCGGACGATTTGACAATCGAGAGAGACTATTCAAACCCTTGAAGATCTATTAAGACTCGTGGTCCTAGATTTCAAAGGAAGTTGGGATAAGTACTACCATCTGGTGGAATTCTCCTACAACAACAGCTTATCGCAAGTATAGGCATGGCTCAATTTGAGGCGTTGTATGGATTTAAAATGTCGCTTCCAAAGATATCTTTGGGACGAGGTGGGAGAAGCAACATTGTTGGGACCATAATTAAGACGCATGACTACGTAAAAGATCCAAATGATTCGACAACGATTCAAACTTCACAAGATCGATAAAAGAGTTATGCCGATCTTCATAGAAAGGACGTGGAGTTTAATATTGGAGATCATGTATTGTTACGTATTGCTCCATGGAAAGGAGTTACAAGATTTGGGAAAAGAGAAAGCTCAATCCAAGGTTTGTTGGTCCATTTTGAGATTCTCGACCGAATAGGAACGTGCTTTATAGACTCGCGTTACCTCCAAATATGTCTCGTGTTCACAATGTATTCCACATATCTATGCTTCGTAAATATGTGAAAGACCGAACCACATTATTGCATTAGAACCGCACGAGATAGCTAAAGATTTAACCTACGAGGAGATATACTGTTGAGATTTTGGATAGGAAAGAAAGATGTCTTTACGACGAAGGTTATACCACAAGTTAAGGTTTTGTGGAGAAACCATGCAATTGAGGAAATGACATGGGAGTTGGAATCGAGATGAAAGCGAGGTACCCTCACCTTTTCGATATACCTGTACGTGACGTCAATTTCGAGGATAAAATTTCATAAGGAGGGAGGTCAGTAAGACCCGAATTTTTTTTTATAAATAAAATGGAATTTCCTTTATTTATTATTTTGAAATAGTAAGGGTTGATTTGATTAATGTGGTTAGTTATGGGTAAAATGTGCAAAGTTTACAAAATAAGTTAAAGTGGTTATAAAATATTCATTGTTGTTGGGAATATTCGTTTGGTCGTGGAATATTCTTTTTGTCGGGAATCTCCGACGACCTGTATGATCATTGGTGGGCCCCATAACGGAAAACGGTTGGATGAAAGAAAACGACAAAGATTGAGTTTTATAAATAACGACGTAAATTATTACCGTTAACACTGTTGGGTTACCTGGTGGTTAAAATACAGTAATACGCGTGGTTGCACAGTAGCACACGGTATTGCACAGTATTATTGAATTATTGATCCTTACGTAAGAAGGCACTACTCAATAATTGTTACAGTAGTTACTGTTCAATATTATATTTTATTGATTCAATAATTGCTGCGTTGATATTTTGTATTGCTGTTGTTTCAATAATTGTCATTACACAGTATTTTCCATTATCAAATCAATAATTCATATTATTTGAATAATATTATCAGATAACATTATTGGCAATGTCTAGAAAGTTCTGTCTAAGGAGAGGTTTGGTCACCTAATTGGCCAAGTAAGGAGAAATCCTTATCGAAAGCCCTCTTTCTGAGGAACTACCGGTTGTCAATCTTTGTGATTTCGTAATATTATTTTTAAATAAGTAATTATTGATTATTATGATAAAGAAAATATTTATTTTATGTGGATATAGATGGAGAAAATTTTTAATGTGACAATTGTTGAAAATTAATATTTTATCTTTTTTTGATAAAATAATTCATTTAAATATATTATTTTAATAATATATTAACGGTGATATTTTTATAATGGATGTGGGATATATGAGTATATGAGGAGGTAGAGTATTTTGTGGCATTAAATGTTTAACATATGTTTTTGTGTGTTTGTGGACACAATTCTTCGATAGAAAATTGATTATAGTACGTAAAATCGCCTGGTTTGTGGATTTTGGTCAATTTCTGTTTGGAATTTGAAAAATTTTCTTCGCAAAGTTGTAGAGAATGGAATTTCCCATGAAAAGTCGCGAGTTTTGAATTTTTCCGATAAACGAGCTATTTTCTACGAATTATTGAAGTTTAGGAAGATAAAATAATTTTTATTAAATAATGTGAAATTTCTTTGGAAATTGGGTCAAGGTTAATTTGGTGGCTGAAGTGTTCAAATGGTATGCGAGAAATGTAATTTTAAATAATAATAATTTATTAATTTAGTCTCCTTTTATGCGTTCTAACATTTTCCTATAAATAGAAAGGCTAAGTTAGAATTGAAAATCACACCGTAAACAAAGTTTCTCTCTTTCTCTCTAAATTATCGAGCGTATTCTTGTGAGTATACTTTGAGTGTTGCTATACGGTCGGGTTTCACAAAGACTATACCGAAATTCAACAAGATTTACGGTTATTTTGAGGTAAGGGTATTATTTTCTTCTTAAATGATATTTTTTCTTCAATATCATTATGCCAAGTATTGGTGAACTTTTTATCAAATTTGGAACTTGTTGTGTCTGGGAGTTCTTATTCACGATAATCTGACTATTATTCACGAATCTGAGACTATTCATAGAAAAATAAAAATTTTCTTTTGTCTCAAAATATCTATTCGGATACTAGCTTTGATTGTATCCATGTTTTGATCATTCTTGAATTTTACACCAATATGATTATTTTGAAGTATTTTTGGACATGGGTAAAACAAAGTACGAATCCTTAATCCTTAATCCTTGTCATTTTGTTTCAATTTGGATTCGATTCATTTAAAAATGTTTTTCATCATCCTCGTCCTAAATGGTGATATAAATGAATATCTTTGGCTCAGTAGTGCAAAGATGAACGATTAATCGATGAATATCTTTGGCAGTAGTGCAGAAGATGAGCAGTGTTGAGATGAACATGACCAATTGGTGATCTAAATGAATATCTTTGGCACCAGTAGTGCAAAGATGATTAAAGATGTATATTGATTGTTATTACGAGGATAAACTATTGATGATGGACTTTTAAACCTTAGAAGGCGGTAGAATTATTTCTCTACGTGACTCTTCTAATGGATTCTTCATTTCATTTGCATTTGTTGATCTAAAACTTGTTGTCTATTGTATTCTATTAGATTTTTCCCGTTGAAGACTAACGATAATTTGTTGTATATTATCTTAGTCATAATATTCTTTATCGGGCTAGTTGAGCTCACCCTTTTCCTTTTGTTCCATTTTTCTTCTCGGGGAGGTGAGTACACAAAGCAGGATCGAGTCGGGGTATGGAGTAATGGTTCTAGGAAGATGTTTTAATTACGTCCTCACTATTTTCGTAAAATAGTGTATGAATAATTAATGAGGACTTATGTGGGTGTGTATATTATGCAGAAGACAATATTTGTATTCAAACTCACAGTTGTATTGTCGTATTCTACACTTACATATCAGATTATCAAAGTTGTAGTTTGCTTTCTATACCATGTATTTTGACGACTCGGAATGGGTGTTGTATACCTATTTTGGGGCGTCACAATCTCTCTCTGGACATTAGACAAATTCCTCCATTGTTAACCTCATGAACACATACTAATTCTCACGCCGAAAAGCTATCCCCTGATTGGAACCGCCGTCAAGCTTGTGGTGTTTACTCAGTGTTTCTTGTATGCGAGGATCGGGGACGTCTTTACGTGATTGGGGCGTGGCAGAAGATCACAGCGTTAACAAACAACATGAATTCGTCTAACAAGCACGATTGTCACCCATACAATGAATAACCTCATTCATTTCACATGTTTTATAATAGTATAAGATCTAATTTGAATTTTTAAAATTCGTTATCAGATATTTTTAAATTTAAATTTAATATTATAAAATAACGTTTGAAAATATTTGATAAGTTCAAAAAATAAAGATATATTAGTGGTGGTGGTGGTGGTGGCAGCTGAGGCAGCGGCAATGAGTGAGGTCCTGAACTTAAATGAACCCCTCGGCGCGCTGGCTGGTCCCTCAAACAACACAAATCTCCTAGTTTCTTTCATTAGTCAATAGCATCTTAGTTCAGATTTTGTCACTTGAACACATTATGCGGGTATATGCTAGACAAGATTATTATTATATGAATATATGTTTTTATATATATATATATATATATATATATATATATATATATATATATATACACATATATTTGTGCGTGTGATTGTGAGTGAGAGAAGGATGATTATGACAGATGTTCAATGGTCTTCAACAAGTAGAGACAGTATAGTATAATGCTTCTCTTGGTTGAATGCTACCCCTTACATTTGTCCTCTATTTCTCGGTAGGGGTGGACAATTTATGCTTTTCTTTTTCCTTCCCTCGTTCCATAATTCAGTCCAAATTTTATCAACTTTACCGTTATGGCATCCACATTACGGTAGGTAGTTGTCATTGAAAACATTTAAGGTCCCCCTAAGATACCAAATCTTTTCTTCTCTTTTTTTTGCCACTGATTAATTACTGGTTAAGCCAACCAAATTATTACTACTACTTATTACTTAATTTGTATATTTAGCTTACACGTTGGTGCTGTTACTAATTTGTGGAATATTACTATCCTCTAGTCCTTAATTTTGAATAAACATTGTTTTGTAGTTTATTCAAGCCACGCGGCTATGTAATGTGAAAGTAATAATTATCCGGACAAATCATATCCCTAATTACCTATAGATATAATATAAATCAATTGACTTTGTTTTAAGTTGGTATTTTATATGTTTTTTTCCTTAAAAAAATATTCACTCATCTAACTTTATTTTGTTATAAGAGACGTGTATTGTTACATCTTATGTTAGGGTTAAAGTTTAGGATAATGAAGCAGTTTGGCGTTTTAACCAATTGTATGTAGTCGGTAAAACTACATTTAAACACCGACCTTTTGAGTTGAAGTGAAAAAGTCACCTTTTTCCGTTCAACTTAACCAATGGCGTGTATGTCGACGCAAAAAGCAGCGTAAGAAGGAGGTGTAACGATCAAAAACAAATCATTAAATGTCCAAAAAATAGCCTTCTTCTTCCTCAAACCACAATCCTCTCTCTCATTTCTCACTCAAACCATGGATCGTGTATTTGAGATTACGAAGCGGTGGATCGGTGGATCGAGCTTCAATTTCTAACCGAAAGCGCTTATCAATCCGCATTATCAATCCCTCTTCATCTTCTTCACTAATTTTTCATTAGCTTCATGGGTATGTGTATTTGTGATTTTTGTTTCATGGGTTTGCTCAAAATCGAATTGGGTCTGTGATTCGGAGGCTAATTTGTTCAACAACGAAATGGGTCTTGGATCAGTCCCTTCTTTTTCTTCTCAATCTATCCCCAAACCGTAGTAGGATTCCCAGTTCTTCCCCAATTTCAAATCCATCCAAAGAAGCTGAAAAATTTGAAGGTATTAAAGTAGTTTAAATAAGGGTTTAGTGATGGATTTAGCTTTTCCCTCTTTGGGTATGAGCTTCACATAGCTGATATTTTGGAATTTTGATTCGCAAACAGGCTAAAGTAAGGCTCCCATGGAATGGAAATGCTGACAAATTCTCAGATCAGATTTATTAATTGTTACGCCTTTCATTTCTGCTTTATTTGTTAATATTAACTAATACTTTATTCATCTGTCAAGTGGGTCTACGATTTTCGATTTATCTGACTTGTGCCTTTCATTTTCTGTTTGTGTCGTGGGTTTGGCTCTCTGTATTTGGACTTTCCTTTCGTCCCTCCACTCCAGATTCTTACTACTTGTAGACATTTCTTACAATCATTCCCAATCTTCCGATTCAATTTCGATTAGATTTCAATTTCTATCTCGCTTTCTCTTGCCATTCATCGGAGACTTCATGAGCCTCACAGGGGCTATCGACGCTTCCCCTCACATTTATCCTTGCAAATCACATGTACTTGGTCGCTAAGAGGAAGAAATTAACTTCTTTATCAAAGGTCTGGCACTGGGTCAATGTCTTCAAAGTTTTTATTTGGGGGAGAATTTCATTCACCGAGTCTAAAGTTAGTTAGTCTAAAATAAATTCTTTAAAAATAAGGCGAATAGTAGGCAACATAGATTCTACCATGAGAAAAATATTCATTATAATCATCATGCCCCTAACTCTCCTATTACTTTACCTTTTCGTCCTAGCCTCATCTCATAATCAGATAAGAATAAAGAATCTGATTATCATGAAATTAATTTCATGGTAAGTTAGTCAATTGACCAATACAGTGTTGACACGCAGAGAAAAATCACCTCCAGTCTATGTATTGACACTGTATTAATAAATTGACCAAAATTAACTTCATATTAACCATTTTTCGTACATTCCATTACAACTAAAATTGTTGCATTATTTACACTTCCCCACTGCTTTATATATTGGTATCTTCCAATGGTGTGTATATGTATACAGACCTAGAGTGCTCCTCAAAAACCCCCCAACGGCTTGTACAGAGTTTAACAATTTTAAACTCTGAGCAGAGTAAATTGTTTTCTATAGCTTTTTTTTTTTTTTTGGTTTAATTGTTTTATATAGCCTTAAAGAAGCCTCAACTCATGACAAGCGGCCCAATCATAGCCTTTTGGGCTTCAGCCAATAAAAGTTATTGGGCTCTGTTTTGGAGTTGTTTGGTCCCTACTGTCAAACATGCTGCCGGGCCCTTGATGAAATGTAGTTGTAATTATTTCAGTGTGGTACGCGATCAAGTTGACACCTATTAAAAATGTCTCATTTTTTTCTTTTAAAGAAAAACAGTAATTAATGTGAATTAATCTTGCTTTTTGTAAAACTAAAAGAATTCAAGGAGATGGGCAAAATACAGTTGGTTACTGTTAGTACTCTGCATTTGAATTGCAGGAAATAACTAATTCTTATGAAATATAAAAAACTGTGTTCGGTTGTTTCATTGAAATGGAATGAATCATTTTCATTCGTATCAATTTCGTGAATTTCATTCTTTGTCGGAGGAAGGTATAATGGATAGAATGATTTTAATATCTATTATATTTTCTTTTCTATTTCTTTCTTTCACTAATTCCATTACTCTCATTCAACACATGCAGCAACGTGATGTTCTACAAAAAAGAGTCTTATTTATAAAATTTATAAACATCAACAATCTATTTTTTTAATTTCATTTTTACCCCTATAACAATAAATTTTTATTGATTAATTAAATTTTGATGGCAAAATTAAACTATAGTATTATTTAATAGTACTGGCAATAAAAAGAGGGTCGTTTTGTGGAAACTTTTTTTGATATATATATTCATGGTCTGCCCGGGGTAGCTGAGGCTCTGTATAAAACTTGATCTTGAATGTTATGAAAAGACGCATTGAATAATGAAGAAATCATATCACGGGCATATTTTCCATCAAGCCTCTGCTGGTGTGGTGATTAGAAGTAAATGTAAAACTTTCCAACGACATACTCATTAGTCGGTATTAGTAATATTTTCAACGGAGACACGGCAGATTCTTTTTTGTATCTTAATAGTTCATTTTTTACTTGTAAAGAACTATAAAATTGTTTGATAATTTTTTTTTTCTGAAAATTAAATCTAAACAATTCAGAGAATCTTTTGAACAAAAATTATCTTTTTCTGAACCAAAATAACTTATTCAACCATGGCCTTTTTGTTGTAATTAGATTTCAACCAATTACTTTAACTTTAATTATGGATTCTATAATGAAGGAGGTATAATTACTTGCGATAATTCAAAAATTAAGGAGTGGGTTTTTAATAAATTTGGCTTAAATAGTTTAAATGGTTAAAATTGTAAAATAGTGTTATTTAGACATTTTAAAAATACTAGTTATCAAATAATATAAATATCGTGGTGTGGTGGGATGAAATTCAACGAGTTTATAACTGTCCATATAAATGCATTTTTCACTTTGTGAATATATATATTCACCAACCTACAACATTTTCTATACTCCCTTGGTCTGAGTGGGCATAATATTAATTTATTAGTACTATAGATGATAGGGTTGGAATGTCCATCAACTTTGGAGAAAGCTTACATAGGAAAGAAATATGGTAATGATGATGATCATATATACTCCCTAAAAGAAAAGGAGACAGATAAGAGATAGAGTGGTCAAAGGCTACCGGTAAAGACCATATTCGAATTATTGGAAAACTTTGAGCTGGTTTCTCTTCTTAAAGGACAAAGAAAAGCAAAAGTAAATTTTAAAACAAGGAAGTGAACTAGTGATTAAAAGGAAAATTTTCAATCATCATATGCTTTATAGCTTCCGTCCACCAATTCTTTCAAGATCTTCATAATTACTAATACATAGAAAGGATTGAGTTTGAAAATTTGGAAACCTTGTTGCATGCAATTTTAAGGTCCCACCCACCCAAAATTCATAGTTAAACCCCTCCATTCAGAATAAACCACCCAATTAACTACGTATCATGCATCTGTCCATGCAGCAAAAACAGGCACATGAGGCCCCAGTTGGGCTGTTGAGATCCAAGAACTACTAGTATTTGTTGAACTACTCAGAAACTTGGCTGACGAAGGCGGCATTCCGGAAAGCATTGGCAGGGTATTGTTTTTATCAGGGCTGCCTTGTCTTGAGCTGATCAAGCTAGTCGCCAGTGAAGAAGTGGTGCCCAATTTAGCAGATTCATCTGCCTCTTGCTGAACTGAGCTCACTGAATCAATTCCAATTCCAATTCCAATTCCCATTCCAAACAACTCATGTTGGGCCACTGAGAAAGATGGGGTCCTGAAATCATCAGCACCAGCTGGTCTTTTATCAGGCTGAGATGACTGATAGATTCCCATTTTCCAGTCAGATTGACCTCCATTGTTCTCTTTTGAGGCGTAGGATTCGCCATTATGGTTATGATTTAAAGGAGGGCTGTGATTGGAGACCTCATTAGTGGAAATAGCCTCCTTGTTTCGCCTCGCCATTTCCCCAGCTAGAAGGGTATTGCTTGCCATGATACGTTCCACATCGTACTTGGATATATCAAAGTTTGTTACAGCATTTGTCCCACGAAACTTGATTGCTGCTACATCGTAGGCCTCAGCAGCTTCCTCTTGCGTGCCTGAAGTTGTAATTA
Organism: Panax ginseng; assembly: GCA_020205605.1. Taxonomy (NCBI): domain Eukaryota; kingdom Viridiplantae; phylum Streptophyta; class Magnoliopsida; order Apiales; family Araliaceae; genus Panax; species Panax ginseng. The sequence goes on from CM035145.1 coordinate 12,694,730, forward strand.
GCAGAAAGTTTAGTTTGTCGTTCTAAATCATTTTAGCGAAAACTGGGAACAAGTTAGTCATATAATGTATTAGAGGCAAAAACCTAAATTCCCAAATTTAGTTGGATCAAGTATAAAAGGAAGAAGATACCTAAAAAAATGGCCTTAATTGGTAAAAAGTGTGGTCTTGCTGACAACCACAGCATTGCACAATCTTAAAGTGGCTAGCTGATCAGCCTTGTTATCTCTAGTGGTATAAAAGACTGATTTCACAGAGGTGAGACCCTGAAAGATCCTATAATAACCTTTTTGAATATCACAGGGCACTAACACTAATATCTAGGTAATTTTAATAAATGATGTTATTCGCACTTCAAAGTTGGCTTCAATACTCTAAAATTCATACATATATTATGAAAAGGAGAATATAATGACTGATGCTGATTATGTAAAGTAATCCCCAAAAGAACTTCAAGATTCAAAAAGCTTACTAAATGTCCCTAGATAAAGGTCCTTGTTTCCTGCCACTCGGCCAATCCTAGCTTGCCATCGGCCATGTTGATGATGTCTGCTAAAGTTCAAAGCAGAAACAGAGAATTCAGCGACAAAAAAGTTGTTTTTCTATACACAAGTTTAGAAGTAGGAATAAGCACAATATGAAGACCTTGTTACTCCTCTATACATTGAAGCTCCCCTAGAGAAGCCACTGCTTTTCCTGCAAAGTTAAATGGAACATATCAATGAAATTTGGTTATTCTGCTATGGAGTTGACATATACTTTTAAACATAAGTGAATATCAACCTTCTCAAATGAGCAACATATTCCTGCCTGGTCATGTTCTTCATGTCTTCAAGTTCTTGATGATAATTTTCCAACTGTAAGATCAACAGTGGCATCTCAGTTATTTGAGGAAATATAGACTAATGGGATCATTTAGCATCAAAGCACCAAGAAAATTATTATTTTTCCCGTTAGATAGCACTACCGGAAAATTAATATGAGTTGAAGGTCCCCAATATTTGAGTGCTGCTGAATCGTAAGCTCTTGCAGCTTTCTCTTCCATGTCATAACCACCTAAGAAGAACAATATATTACAAATGACTTGCTTGAAGTTAAAAGGAATGAGTATCCTGATTGCTCATCATATTTTTTAAGTTAATTTTAGAAAGGAGATTACCCAGGTACACTGATATTTTTTTCCCGAATAGAATGGGCCCAGCAACCAAGACCATGAAAAATTGGAAAAAAAGTAAGATTGTTAGTGATGCATTGAGCAAATCATAACCAAAATTCAATAAATAGATAGAACATTCTTTTGTTACTAACCTTGCCTTCCTTTCCTGCTCTGGCCTTCTTCTTTCTTGCAACTGTTGTCCCATAAATGTGCTTCATATCTACCAGTCCATCTATGTCTGATGGACATATAGATTGATTGAAAAACTAGTGGATGCATAAGTAAAACAAATTTGATAAAACTTAACAAGGAAAACAGAATTTTCAGTCTAAAAAAAATAATACAAACAATATGATGGAATCAATGTACTAACAAAATAGGAAGCACAATAATGTGTTGAAAAACACAACTATTTGACAAATAAAAGAGCAATTTATAGGAGACAATGACAAAATAGTAAGAAAAAGAAGACTATATAGTAGAAAACAACAGGTAAAGAATAAACCTTGTGACACCTCTATATTGTGAGGTCCTCTGGCCAAATGTATCTATGGACTTCCTATGTACAATCTGCTTCTGATCCACCTTTTCGGACCCTCTTTTTTTTGTATCCATGACCAAACACTCGGCCACTGGGGGTGAGATTTTCTGTGAACCAGTAACACAGCTGCTTGAATGAGAACCAGGACTCATGGACAAGCTCAGAGATTGTAAATTCCCATACCCCATTGAACCATTAATAGACACAGATTCTACCCCATTATCACCGTGACTAGTTGGGTAGTTCCTTGAAACCCAGTTCTTCATGCCCGAGATTTCATCTTCTTCTGCCATTGTTGGGAGTTGAAGATTGCTCTCACCTTGTGGCAACTGGTATAGCTCATGCCCTCTAAATGCCGAGTAATCTGGGTAATTTTGGGCCTGAATCTGTTGCCTAGAGTTTTCTTGGAGATGGTGTAGGAGATCTTGACTGTTGTTAGTATCATTCTGCTCTTGGTTATGGTGATAGTACATACTGTCCAAGCTCAGAACCATAGCTACTCCTCTGTCATTGCTTTCAAAGGGATGGGTCCCCATTGTTGAACCACCAAAGAAGTCCTCCAGTTTAGGGGTTGAACTTACCATTCCTTAATTCAAAGGTAAATAAATAGTCAATAAGAAAGGGGCCTAAGTATTGTAATTTCTAAAGCACATAAACAAAACTAAACTGTTAAGTAGCAAAAGCTAACCTTGTGGTTGAGAGATGGTCATAGCTTCCATTATGCGGAGTGAGCCATCAGACTTGAGTGGCATCACTGACAAAGGAGAGTAGAGGCTGCTTCCATTTTCACCCCCAATATCACAGTAAATGCCAGAGTAGTTGAAATGAGAAGGGAGATTAAAAGAGGTGCAGCTTGTTGGGACTACTGAACTAGAGGAAGAATGCTGAGGAGGGTCTAAAGGATCAGGGGAGAGAGAGAATTCCAGCCAGTTGTTACTGTTTTTGCTGTTATTAGTATCATTATTACCCATGGACTTCATTTTCTCACAATGGATCAACTTATTTTTTTTCACACTCACAAAGAGGTTTTCTAAGTTGCTAGCAAGTTTTTCTTGGTGCAAGGCAGCTCAATGATTAGGAAACTAATAAACTAATCATAATATAGTTTTCCCTCCATTTTGAAACAGGGGACTTTATCTTTTGTTTTCTAGCTGCAGACTTATACTACAACAAATCTAACGATGATTCTAAAGAAATCCCAACTCGGTGAATATTTTATGGGTGAATCAATGGTATTTTTCTCTCCTCTGAAAAGGTTTTTGAAGAGAAGAAAGCAAGTCTCTTTAAACTAAACAAAAAGAATGAATTCCAGCAAGAAATGCCGGGCATCCTTCCTGCATTCCATAGGGATCTGTGCTTGAGAAAGACCTCTTCTTTTGCTTTTGTTCCTCCGCTCCATCCTGCATTCTTTTCTTTTCTTTTCTTTTCCTTTACATGCTTGTACGTATATTCTTAGTTAAGACCCTTGACTTAAAAATCCAACATATACGTTGAACCAAGATGCAAATAACAAACTTTTATAGAAATCCACATTCTTTCTCTGAGATGGACTAGACTGCTCAATACCCCCCAGAAGACCTACAGTGTCAACAAATGGATGGTTTTTGGTTAATTGATGTGGAAAAAGGTAGTGACCAAATACAAGGATATGATTTTTTATTTTATTTTACCATTTATCAGGGCATCAATGAGGGGTGCAGTTAACATGAAGTTAATTTTGGTCAATTGATAAATACACGTAAGTTGGGAGATAATCTTTCTCTCTGCGTGTCAACATTATATTGATCAATTGATTAATTTACCATTAAATTAACTTCATGTAACCGGATCCATCAATGAGGACAGGTAGCTAAGCTAGCCTTGCCTTTTTACGGTCTCTTTTTAACTGGCTGGGGCTCAGAGGAGAGCTATGATAGATTTCTCACTAGAGGCAGAGTAGACAAAACTGTCCCTCTGATCACTTGACAAGCATCAGTACATCACATAGCCTTCTGCATGTAGTTCTGTTTCAGGACCTAGTAGAGTTGAAATATTAGTCCTATTAGAGCTCATGGATATGTATAGGTATCTGCCATTGATCCCTACTCAGCTAGCTAGTGGGACCTTGGATTTGGAAGTATGTGGATCACAAAAGTCTAAAAAACAAAATAACACCACCTACAAAAATTGCCTGGACAACAAGTTAGACCTGGACCAGAGTCACAAGATTGAAAAAAGTACTTGGTTCTTGAGGGAGCTAGCTGGACTTTGGTCTTAATATTCAAGTATGTAGTTGGGACTTTTAGTAGATTTTCATTTTCTCACTAAACTTTACTTTAGCGTAGTACCAATGAATAAATGTGGGAGTAACTAATAGTAGTATAACTGATTCAAGCATCATTATAATAATGTACATGTTTCAGATGAATCTGTGTTTTGTTGCATGTTACATTCATCTAATTAAAATACACTCTCCTTTCCAAATCGTAAGATAAAACTGATACGTAAAAGAAAATGTTCTTATATGTATTTTGAAACAGATGTACTAATACTTATAACACGTTTCTCCGGTAAAATTGCACGAAAACTTTGCATGTGTGAGATCATGGAGATGGATTCTCTAGAAGGAATGATTTGGTTTGGGTTAAAAGGTAGAAAAAAAGATAATGGGTTGGGAGGGAAAGAGATTTAGTATTTGTAGTTTGGATTAGGGAGAAGTAGAGGAAGAGGGGGACCTCAGCTTTGATTGCAGTAATGATGAACAAATCCAACCAAACACTGGAGTATAAGGGGGTCTGTCTTCTACTTCTACCTCAGAACAAATTGCTTGATTTCATTTTCACCATCCTTTTTTAAATAGGTCAGCCTGGTCAATTATCCTTCCTTATATTTCTTAGTAATGAGGTATCTGCTTCTTTACCATTTTTAATTTTTTGTTCGTCTTTTGCTTCTTTAACATACGGGGACCATTATTCGTTCTGCCTCCTGGATTGGGACACCCACAAATTCACACCATAACAAAGACATGTTTATACACACACACACACACACACACACACTAATACTCACTCAGTCCCCAAAAACTGTGATATTTTCATAAATTTGAAAATATAAATAAATATGTGTTAATTCTTAATTTTAAAATTAATCAATTTGATTAAAAAAAGTCAAATTCAGCCAATTTTTGAGGGAGTATAAGCATAACATAGAGAAAGGATCCCACTTCCATATTCAACCACCAAAGTTAATGTTTGGTCTCCAACTATCTTAAGGTACAGCTTCAGAAATGTTTCATCCGTCTCCTCCTCATACACACACTCTGTACACGAACAAATTGAACATCCTCCAACCGAGCCCTCCCCCCACCCCCGTACCCCCTACACACCAACCAACAATGTGGTAGTATTATATTTATTCATAATAAAATTCAATAAGCTTGTAACGATTTTGAATTTTGCATTTATTAAGCTATATAATTAAGTAGTAGCACTAGCAGCAATAAGATTGGACAAATTCCTGCATTGTTGAAGATAAAGGAACAGAAATAAAAAGTCAAGGGTAAGGGTGGTAAAGCAATTGAATGAGCATTTATGATGATATATATTCCAGGTGGGAACACAAAATCCAAAGAAAAACTAAATAAGATGACAGTCACGCCACACAACCGGTCGGCAACTTAAAAAGTAGATTATGGATAGCTACCTAACTGGGAAGAAGGAAGGCTATTAGTGTCCTGCTGCATGCATGACAACCAAAAGCTCTTTAGCTTCTTACCCATTTTAATTTTAATTTTAGAAAGAGATAGAGAGAGAGAGAGACTTAACTTCACATAGTCTTGAGGCATGAGCTTTCAAGTCATAAGTAGTCACCTAAGATTCCCTCCAATATAGTACTCCCTAGTCCCTCCATGGGTTGAGCAAGTAACTAAATCGTACCAAAAATCGCACGAACTCCACTAACAGTTTCGGCGTATGTTGCGGTTTTAGGTGGGTTGAATAATCTTCAGAGAAGATTCCAGTCTTACATTGTTATTTTTTCACCAATTGAAAGAAGATTATTAAAGGTTATAGAGTCAAAAATTAAGCAATTGAGTTTTGGAATTTCGAATTTATTTGATGCGTTATTGGAGGGACTTATAGCTGAGGGGCCAAATTCGTTAGTTCGAGCACTTGATGCATTGGTTAAAGTCAATTCTATAATAGTAATAGTCTAATAGATTATTTTTCAAATTAGGTATAGTTAGGATTATATTCTATAAGTCCTCCCTGCAATATATAAGATAGAATTTCATTCTATCTCCAGTATATACTTTTAATTTTGGAGAACTAGATAAACCTTCTTGCTTGTTATCGAATATATAGTCTCCGTTGTTTTATATAGCGTATGTTTTAGTTTTAAAGCATCATTCCTTTATTATAAACTAAAACTATTTTACGTGTCTCACTATTCTATGATTTGATGGTGAATTTGACATGTTTGGCAGAAAGAACTTTAGTTATATGCTTGATATTATTCTCATTGCCAACTCTGTCACTAAGTTAATTACTCAATGTAAATTCTATGTTAAATTTTATTGAAGGCTTAGACTTTTTTATTGTTTTAATTGATTTTGGAACCGAAATCGCACCAATTAAAATCGCACTACACACTTTAAACCCAAGACCGCATCAATCATAAGCGATTTAGGTATGCGGTTTTGAATTTTTCAAATCAAGCACCTAAGCGGCTTTTAAAAGTGATTTGAAAAATTCAAAACCGCACCATGCTCACCCCTAATCTATATGTAGGTAGTTTTAGATTTTTTTTTTGTTATTTCTATTTATTTGTTATTTGTGGTTATCTAAGAGAATTAATCACTATTTTTTCTCAAATTGCTCCTTATTACTCCATCTAATTTTTTGATCCATATTTATCATTATCCTATACTACTCCTATACTCTCAAGTCTTTATCTCTTTCTCCCAATAAAACTCTTTCATTATGAGACAAGTGAGGTGAATGGTATTATAAACAATTGATACTATAGTTAATACTTTTCAATTATTTTCTTAATTCTTGTGCACATGTCTTAATTCTTGTGCAACATTATACTCCTATTAAGTCGTTTTAGATAAATATTTTTCTTCATAAATATAAGTCATTTGAAAATTTCAAGTAAACATTAATTATTTAGTTTCTCATGTTATCCCAAGAATTAAATATAATTTTGGTTCTATCACTATTTTTTGCCCAATAAATAACACTATCTTTTTCAATACAAAGATAATATAGACAATTAATAATATATTTAATGCTTTACAATTATTATTTTTAATACTTGTACACAACTCTAAAACGACATGGAATGAGCGATAGTAAACAAAACATGCATCATTTATTTCTTCTTTGCTCCTCCCCCAGATAACGAGGCGTAAAAGGAAAAGGAAAAGAAAAAGGAATGGGAATGGGAATGGGAATGGGAATGGGAATGCATTGGTAATCTAATATTCCAGAAGGTTTGGTCCCACTAGATTTTCAATCACAAACATGTTGCCAAGGAAAGATTAGCATGCAACCCAATCAACTAAAGAAAAGAAAAGCAAATTATATTTACCCAAGAATGTATTGAAAATGATAAATCACCCAACTGATTTTACTTCATGACATTGTGAACGCCTAGCAAAATTCATCCAAAATAATAAGAATAAATAAAACGTACCCTCTTACATTATGGCCATCATCTGTTAAATCAAAGTAGTATTTGGCATAAGACTGAGCTAGCTCGGAATGTATTCCGGATGGAGAAAAAAACTGATCATATCAACAAGGTATTTATGCAACAGGAACTCTGCAGCAGATATCAAAGACGTCGTCTAAAGGAGCATGATCACCGGTCCCTTCGTCTTTCCGTGCAAACAACAATTTGTTTCCTTTAAATACAAACATCCCTCCCTACCAGTTAAAAAGAAGCAGCATCAGCAGGAGTTCCACTATTTTGACCCAAATTTATATAAAACTCAAACTACACAAGTGACCTGTTGCAAAACTCCACTTCTATCATCTGGTGTGGCTTCAATAGTATACTTCTTTACAGCTTTCTTCAGAGACTCAAATCTTGAAAGTACCTTCGCCTAAACATACCAAAAATTTGACAAAAGGATGCTTGGCAAACTCAATCAGATTTATTACAAATAGATGGTCTCTTTGAAGAGAAGAAAAGGAATATTACACTGGCTGGGTTGAAAAAAGTCCGGCCAAAACCATGATACAATCCCAAAACATCATATGCCTGAAATAAAAGGAAACGTCAAGAAGCTATGGTTGGCACACATAACATATTTTCAGAAAAGACACTGTTGATGCAGACAACAATTCTTACTTTGCGCTCTGGATCGGCATAAAGACAATCCATAGGAAATGGTAACTGGCCAAAAAATATCAGCACAAGAAATTATATTAGCCCCAAGGATCAAGAAGAGACATTTAGAAAGCCCTTCTCAATGTAAGGGCCTAGATAAGGACGTAGACACTCTTGGTGGTTAAATTTTTTTTTTATCACAACATTAGCAATAACAAGTAAACAAGTGAAAACAAACAGTTAGACAAAGTAATTATCTTTATAAAACATAAAAATGATAATGCTACTAACTTCAATCAAGGAGTTCAATGCAACAGATGAGCAATGTAAGGGACTAGATAAGAACGTAGACACTCTTGGAGGTAAAAAAAGGGATTTTTTTTTATCACATCATAATAAATAATAAGTAAACAAGTGAAAACAAACGGTTATACAAAGTTTATTACCCTTTCAGCAAGAATGCGAGCTTTGTCTGGAGTACCTACACCGATAGCAATTAGCTTCACGCCAGCAGAGTCAAAGGTTGCTTTCGATTCTTTGAGTTCTGAAGCAAGTTCCCAGCTACACTAAAGAAAAAAGATTCATAACAGAATCCCAATATTCTGGACTAATAAAGTTTCCATTAAACGAAGAGGATTGAGTACTCACCAGCAAGGGCATCCAAAATGCCTCAAAAGAGCAACTACAACCATTCCCTGAAGAGATTTAAAATGCTTATTAGAGCATATCAGTCAAAAATTAATTGCTTTACACAATTATCAGAAAAATAAATAAATTGCTTAACACAACATACATAAACTTAAATTTGCATCTTTTAACTGAAATTGGGAAGTAAACAGATGAAATTCCATTCTGGCCTAAAAAAATTATAATTCATAAAATTTATTTTTATAGCTCATCAACATCTTGAAAAGTGTCGAACCTGTCAATGTATACATAGTTAACCTATTCTTCTGAACAGAGAGAGAAAACTGTATTATGAAGGCTTGAACTGCTTCATTTGATCAGATTTTGTATCTGGTGATCGGTAATTTACCGGCTTGAACCGGATCGGTTACTGAATATACCAAAACTGGTATCGATACTGGTTGGGCCGGTATACCAAACCGGTTAGCGAGGTACCGGTATTTATCTAATTTTGTACCGGTTGTTTTTCAACCCTGAAAAGTTACAAGAAGCACATCCAAAACAGGACAGTGGACACCAAATATTAACTAATTGAATACATGATTGTTGTGTTGTGTTGTTTTGTTTTGTTCCCATTTCCATTTGACAATTCTTCATCTCCCAAGTCCCAATCTTTAGACTAGTCTTCAATTCCTCAAATCTTCTTCTTCTTCTTTATCGGATCTAGAACATATGAGAGTGGAAGATACACGACAAAATAAATAATCTTGTTTTGAATTCTGAAGTTTGTATCTCTTTCATACAATTAATTAATTATACCTCTGATGACTCTCCCTTCTCTGTTCTTGATTCTATCACCAAAAATCCTTAATCCACAATTTATGCTACTTTCACACAATTAAAATCATATCCCAAATCACCCTTTTTCCTTTTCGATCTCTCAATTCCTATTTAGTAGCGGCTAATAGTAGTATTGATAGATTTATATATAGGAATAATTAGCGCCATGGGTTTTGAGAAAGATGAAGAAAGCTCATCTTCATACACCATCCAATTAGCCAGAGAAAATTCCCCACTTATCTCTAAAACCCATCTTCTTTCTTCTCAATCCCAAGACCTTTGCCAACATCTTCATCGCCATAGTTGGCGTCGAAGTCCTTGGCCTTCCCTGCACTTTCAAGAGAATCGGCTGGATCACAAGCGCACTTAAGGGTGTAAATAAACTGAATCGAGCCATGTATTGAGTTGTTCAAATTTGGTTCACAAAATTTATCGAGTATAAAATAAGGTTTGATTGAGGCTTATTTAGCCCGATCGAGCCCGAGCAGTTTGAACGAATATGATCCGAGTATCAATAGAAAATTGCAATTGGAAATGTTCGAGTAATTTATTGAACTTTAAAATTTGCTCATATTTGAATCATTTATATTTCGAGTCGAGCTCGAATCGAACTTCTAGTCAAGCGAGTACGAATCGATCCCGGACTGTTTACTAATTTTACAGCCTAGCATTCATGCTCTTCTCTGTAGCCATCCTCACCTACTACTGCATGATGTTATTGGTAGACACGCCGCTGCCACGAATCCCTCAAAAATGAGAACTGAACAAGTGAAGAGAAAATGCATCGGTAGCCGATGGGAGAGGATCGGAGGTTTGGCCGGTGGGAGAGCATCGGAGAATTCGAGATAGATTGGAGAGAAACTAAGAAGTAAGAAAGGGGCAGAGCGCGCAAATGGATCTATTTGGGAATAAAGCGATTAAGTAATTTAACCGGTACAACCGGTTCGGTTCGGTGTATACCGAATCAGCCAAACCACCACCCGGTCCCAAATATTCGGTACTGATCCCGAACCGATAACCATTTGTCCAACATCGGCCCAATTTGCTCAAAAATCAAAAATTTTGTCCACCACTATCTCTATCCTTATTTTACTTTTACTTTTTAGGAAACAAAAATCTTAAAACATTAGCATGTTAAGTTCAGTACAACTATGAGACCTTTTCCCTAGCTCATTGAACAATTGGAGGTGGCAGAACCTGCAATTATAGGTGGACATTTTTTTTTCGATTTTTGGGCTAACCAAACCGGTTCGAACCGGGACAAAATGAATCCGATTTAGCATCGGTGCAAGTAATTGGTATATGCCGGTTATTCGATACCGGGTTCGGGGAGATATTTTGGAGGTTTAGTACATTCTGTACCGAACCAGGTGTACCAGTTGAATTATGAAAAAGTCTGGGTTATACCGGTTGAATTATAAAGCAAGTTGGTCACCCACATGCCCAAATTGGTGCTGCGATTTCTCATGATTCTTTTGGCCTTTTGGATATTGTACATGATACCACACTATTGTTATGATAAAACTAGTGTTTCAAATAAAACATAGAATAAAAAGAAAACAAAAATGGAATTGCATAAAGAAATTTTGCAATGAGGATGGGTTGAAAAGAAATCAGATATATAACCTCTCTGATAGAGTGGGATAGTAATTCTAATATGAGTGGAGACAACGAAGGCTTTCTCTTGAACGATGGTGGCCCTTTCCCTTTTCCCGTTGACACTTTGCTCCAACCAGCACCTTGAGGCTTCGTTGTCACCGACGCATTGAAGCCCGACAATCCCATTATTTACGTCAATTCCGTCTTCGAGATGGTCATTGGAAATCTAGCTGAAGAAGTCCTCGGTCGAAATTGGTCAGTTTCTTTTTGTTGGGTTTTTACCAATTTTTGCTCATGTGCTTCTTCGAATTGATTTTTTGGCTGGTATTGAGTTTTTGTTTACTGATTTAAGAGTAGAATCTGTTAGATGTTGAATTTGATTGTGCAGCCTTTGTATTCCGGTGAAATTTCGGTACAAAACTAGTTTTTACAGATACCAAACCGGTCCTAACCAGTCCGAAATACCGGTAATTCGGTACCAGTATCGGTACCCATTTGGTAACCGGTTTGGTACGGTTCGGACCAGTTCGGTACGTTAATTACCGATGAACACCCCCTGCAATCAGGGGGGAAAACTCTTTTTGGACCAAGGCTGCCCATGTCGACCTACCTGCAGGCTGCAGGCTGCAGGCTGCAGGCTTACCGAGCCTAGGTCCACCTCACTGAGACACTGAAATAAATCAGGATTCATTCCTTATTACCTGCTTGTTTACATTTAGTATATGCAAACTGGTATAATTGGTAGCTTCTATGTTTGTACTAAAACTTTAATGAACTTGACCTATAGCAAATAGCTTCAACCCTCGCGAATTTCGGTTATAACACCAATGACTAAACCTACTTAAGGGGGGAGGGGAGTTTCTTTGTCCTGTGATGCCAATCATTTTCCAGTAAAACTACCCAAAACTTTAATGTCCTCTGATCCATATTATATTGCAACTAAACCTTCCATACACATGTTGTTTGTTAAAGCTTACACAAACGTTGGTCCAAAAAGTTTAGCTATGTTATCATAGCCAGGTTTCAATCCTGGGAACTGTTTGCTCTATTACCTACTATGATTAACATGAAATAAAATCGGTTGATATATTTTCTACATGTGTTGTTTGATACACTAATTTTATTCCATTATTGTGCAGAAATTTCTTTTAAAAAAATTAGATAATATTAGTTTTCCTGCCTGTAGTGCACATAACATAGTAGTAATAGTAAAATTCAAAAGATCACCTGTGGTTTACACCAATTATTGAGTCACCGTCTGTGGTCCGTAAAATATCAATTCACCATTTGTGGTTTCACATCCATGATCACAACAGCACCCATTAATGATTTTGGTCTAACACCGTTAAGTTTTGTGGTTAAAGATTATTTTACCCTTCATATGTTATTTTAAATAGCATTTACTTTATTTTTCTGTTCTAACATTAAAACTAAATATAGTATAAGTGTAAAACTAATTAAAATAAACTTAACAAGAAAATTAAAAACTAAATATATTTTAATTATTTTTTGCTAAAATTAATTTTACTTTTAAAAAATTGTAAATAAGACATTACAAAATAAATAAATAAAAGTAGAATGATTATATAAAAAAACAAAAGTTGATACTAAATGAACCATATATAATATATTACCAGATAAATTGTATTTAGAGAGAAGGGGAAATAAAGGCGATATAATCACGGACGATGCCGTACCGGCACAGACAATTGGGAAGAGAAGATCGGCAGCGGTTGCGATGTTGCTCGATCTGAATCAACACCTCTTACATCTCCACTCATTTACTTCTAATTTGTATTTTTGAAGATGAAGTCCTTATGACATATAGGTATCATCATCATCATCCCACTTGAGATTTGGTATTTGGTTTTAATTTTGTTGGGTATTATATGTATAGGGCGGCTGATTTAGGATTTGGGCATCGCAACTTGGCGGTGGAGCTTCTGGGTTTGTTAATTTGGGGCTTTTGGGTTTCTTTTTCTTCTTTTTTTCCCAACGGATGTTGTAAATGGAAAAAATAGGTAAATGTAATTGATATTTAAAGGAAAATAACTTTAAATAGTTTTGACGAATTAAAAAAAATTAAAGCTTGCATGTGGGGATTTTTGTTTGAAATCATGAAAATTGATTGCTTTCATGCATGTAATTTGGGAAATTTATGTATAGTAAGACCTGATTTTTTTGCCTCTGTTTGCTCACAGTGAACAACATGGGAGTATGGATATGAAAAACATGGGACTATTGATATGGTAATATGTAATTTGGGGATTAATGTATAGCCACAAAGCGGATCCGAGAATAGATATGATTTCCTTTTATTGGAGAAATTAGGTAGTTTTGAAATTTTGTTACTTTGAATCCTTATGGATCTAGCTATCAAGGTCTTGTGGGTGTATGGTGATGACAGTTGGAGAATGTTGGTAATGTTATTTCATGGTGAATCATGAATACTTTTGTGGGTGAAAGATTAGGGAAACATTACTCATGAATGAGGGCATGATTTGTTAAATTAGAAGGAGACAGGAGGGTATATATGTCTTTTGAATAAACATTCTAATTGTTGGACAATTGTTCACTTGCTTTTTGGTAAGTGAAGTTCACTTTCCGTCAAAATAGATGGAATTGAGGTAACTTGGAACTGAAAGTGAACCCACAAATGGTGAATCGATGGTTTTCGGACCACAGGCGGTGACTCAAAAAATGTAAGCCACAGGTGATTTTTAGTAATTAGGAGCACATACTAACAAGCTGCTCCAAAAAGAATGAGCTCAATTACTTGTACATTACTAAAATACTTATACTCCCTACACCCGAAAATAAGATTATGATTCGACTTTATTCTACCCCTATTAAGCTAGCCTGAATAAACCTAAAACATAAATTTTTTTCCAATAATCTTTTCTAATCACAATTTTTTGTCATAAAATTTGATACTGATTTTTTTTAATGTCTATATCTTAATATGCATAACAAAGTCAAAAAATGGATTGGGACTCATTTTTTAGATAGAGGGAGTACTTAACTCCATTTTCAAGTAAATTCACAATCTTTTAAACCATGAGACATTTTTTCTTTAAAATTAACTTAACAAACGAAAGTCTCATTTGGTAATAGGCGTGGATGTTGATATAGGCAGCTATGCGGTGGAATGTTCTGAAATCCTTGCCATTAGGAGGAGGGGTCTACAGTTTGCAAAAAATAATGGCTTCTAATAGTCGAGAGTGATAAAAAAACGGTAATAAATCATCTTTCTTCTCTATCTCTCAACAACTCTGAACAACTCGTATCAAGGACTGATGCACCGGGATTGTCTTCAACCGGTAAATTGTTTTGAGTCAATTTCTTATAGTTTTGTTCTTCGTAACCCATGGTTTGGTATGATTAGACCAATTAAATTAGCTTTCATTTCCTACTTATTGGTTAGCGGATATTCATTATTTTGTTATTCCCTTTGTAAATTGTCATGCTTCTAATAAATAAAAAAAATTCCCATACTAATACCCAGTTGAAGAAAATAACTCCAACATAATCCTTGGTCCACGACCTAATTAACGAGAACACTTGGTAGAAATTAATTGATTGATATACCAATAAAAGTAAAATTAATTAGCACAAATACCTGGTTCTGATCGAAGAGGTCCTTGAACATGACGGGCTCACCAGACGCCGTGTAGATGCTAACGTCACAAAGAGTGTCACCAATATTTTCGGAGATACCGGCGGTGGAAGAAGAAGCGACAAGAGGGGAACGAGGCGATTTTAGAGATGAGCGGACGGCGGCTACGGAAGAGTGAGATTGGAATGATAATCGATTATATGACTGGGGAGAAGATGAAGAAAAGAATATAGAAGAAGTAAAATGAAGTTTAGGTTTATTTTTAGGACATGTAATTGGTGGGATTTTGGAAGATATGATCATCTTCATCTTCGCCTACAACAACAAACTAACTTTTCTTTAACCAGCCCAAGTGTGTGGGAGTGAGAGACAGAGAGATTATCAATCACTACTGTTAGTTATTACTTTGTGAACGTGACGAGGCTAAAGGTTAGTACTACAACCGCTGCTTTCTTTGCGAATGTGAGGCCATAATAAGTAGTATTTTTTTAAAAATTAAATTTATATAATTTTTGTAAATTATTAAAAAATATACTAAGAAATAATTTTTAACATATTTTATCAAATAATTTAGGTTGGTTTTTAATAATTGATGATGATCTTATTATATAAAACGAATAGAATATATTTTTTTCCTTGACCATGCTGTGAAATCTTGAAACTCATTTGGTTTTAATTTATAGAATTATCGTTGTTTTATTTACTTTAGATTAAAAATATATTTTCATTTTTTAATTTCATTTATAAAATTAATCTATTCATTCGAGTGAGGTCTCAAACAAGTTAGTTTGCTCGAAGCATAATTCCGAGCTATTATGATTCGTGGAGGTGGGCACAAACAACTCCGATTCTATCAATCGGATCTTCCAATCGTATCCATAGCGTGATTCATTGCTAGCTATACCTTTAGCATTAGTGACCAAAGGGGCTACATTAACACCCTTAAATGAAATATACGAGATGATAGTCTCATATAAGGTTCTCGGAGTCCCACCTGTCTCAATAAATTCTATGATTGGTTTGAAGAACGTCTCGAGATTCAGTATTCTGTTTAGTACTTCAAATGATTCTGTTGCGTATAATGTAAATCCCGTAGCGGATCAATTCCAACGAGCTTTTCAAGCTAGTACTTTTTGTAATCGACTCTATATATATCGTGTTGACACTTTAGACATTATTAGACTCTGAAAAAATTAAATTGTAATTCTCTAATGCTTATTTTTGATTTTATTGTTCTTATTATTTCTATTTATCATTTATATTATTGGTATAATCATCAAAATTAAATTGTGGTGAAATTTCTCTTTGGCCCGGGTGAAAAAAGAAACGGGAAAAAGCACATTTACCACATTGTAGTTGTCGTGTTTTAAACAATTAGCCACGTTGTAAGACCCCAACTTATTATAAATAAAATTGAATTTTCCTTTATTCATTATTCTAAATTAATAAGGGTTAATTTGATATAATTCTTTGGTTATGGGTGAAAATGTGCAAAGTTTACAAAATAAGCAAGTGGTTATAAAATATTCATTATTATTTGGGAATATTCGTTTGGTCGTGGAATATTCTTTTTGTCGGGAATCTCAAATACTGACAAGTAGCCATGATCATTGGTGGGCCCCATGTGAAAAGCGGTTGGATGAAGGAAAGCGACAAAAATTGAGTTTTAGAAATAACGACGTAAATTATTACAATTAATAATTGTTGGGTTACTTCGGTGGTTAAAATACAAGAATCTGGCGGTCGCACAAGCGATAGACAGCACGGTATTGCACAAGATTGTTGAATTATTGATCCTTACGTGAGAAGACACTACTCAATAATTGTTATGATGAATTATCATTCATTATTTTATCTTATTGATTCAATAATTGCTGCATTGATATTTATATTATTATTGTTTCAATAATTGTCATTACACAGTATTTTCCATTATCAAATCAATAATTTATATTATTTGAATAATATTATCAGATAACATTATTGGCAATGTCTAGAAAGTTACATACAAGGAGAGGTTTGGTCACCTAATTCATGGCCAAGTAAGGAGAAATCCTTATTGGAAAGCCCCTCTTCCTACAAGAGCGGCACGGTTGTCGATCTTGTGATTACGTAATATTATTTTTGAATAATTAATTATTGATTATTATGATAAAGAAAATATTTATTTGGATATAGATGGAGAAAATTTTTAATGTGACAATTGTTGAAAATTAATATTTTATCTTTTACGATAAAATAATACATTTAAATATATTATTTTAATAATATATTAATGGTGATATTTTTTATAATGATTGTGGGATATATGAGTATATGAGGAGGTAGAGTATTTTGTGGCATTAAATGTTTAACATATGTTTTTGTGTGTCGGTGGACACAATTCTCGACCGAAAATTGATTATGTATCGTAAAATCGTCAGTTTATGGATTTTGGTCAATTTACATTTGGAATTTGGAAAAACTTTCTTCTGTAAAAAAGTTGTAGAATTGAAATTCCTATAAAAAGTCGCATGAGATTGAATTTTCTGATAAAAGAGATATTTATTGTGAATTATTGAAGTTTTGGAGAATAAAATGATTTTTATTAAATTATGGGTGGGACCCACTTTTGTTTTTTCAAACACATGGGCTGCTGGGATTTTTTTCCAAGGTGGTGGCTGGTCATGGTCTAAAGCATGCGTATGAATTTTAAAAAATTAATAATATTAATTTATTATTTTAGTCTCCTTTGGCGTTCTAACATTTTCCTATAAATAGAGGGCTAAGTTAGAATTGAAAATCACACCGTAAACTAAGTTTTTCTCTTTCTCTCTCTAAATTATCGAAAGCGTATTCTTGTGAGTATACTTTGAGTGTTCTTTATCTGGTGCGGGTTTTACATCAAGACTATCCGAAATTCAAATGTAAGACGATTATTTTGAGGTAAAGGGTATTATTTTCTTCTTAAATGATATTTTTCTTCAATATCATTATGCCAAGTATTGGTGAACTTTTTATCAAATTTGGAACTTGTTGTGTCGGGAGTTCTTATTCACGACGTATACGGACTTTATTCACGTATCGACCTACATTATTCACGAATACTGGCCTTTATTCAATAGAAAAATAAAATTTTTCTTTTTGTCCAAAATATCTATTCTAGATACTAGCTTTGATTGTATCCATGTTTTGATCATTCTTGAATTTTACACCAATATGATTATTTTCAAGTATTTTTGGACATGGGTAAAACAAAGTACGAATCCTTAATCCTTAATCCTTGTCATTTTGTTTCCTTTGGATTCGTTTCTTTAAAAATGTTTTCATCATCCTCGGTCCTAAATGGTGATATAAATGAATATCTTTGGCTCAGTAGTGCAAAGATGAACGATTAATCGATGAATATCTTTGGCCCGTAGTGCAAAGATGAGCAGTGTTGAGATGAACATGACCAATTGGTGTGATAAAATGAATATCTTTGGCTCTGTAGTGCAAAGATGATTAAAGATGTATATTGATTGTTATTCTGAGGATAAACTATTGATGATGGACTTTTAAACCTTAGAAGAGCGGTAGAATTCTTTCTCTACGTGACTCTTCTAATGGATTCTTGCTTCCATTGCATTTGTTGATCTAAAACTTGTTGTCTATTGTATTCTATTAGATTTTTCCTGTTGAAGACTAACGATAATTTGTTGTATATTATCTTAGTCATAATATTTTTTTTGGGCTAGTCGAGCTCGCCTCTTTTCCTTTTTGTTCCATTTTCTTCTCGGGAGGTGTAACATAGCGAGGATCGAGTCGGGGTATGGAGTGATGGTTCTAGGAAGATGTTTTAGTCATCCTCACTACTTACGTAAAATAGTGTATGAATAATTAATGAAGACTTATTTGGGTGTGTATATTATCAGAAGACAATATTTGTATTCAAACTCACAGTTGTATTGTCGTGATTCTTACACGACACATCTGTGATTGTCAAAGTTGTAGTTTGTTTTCTATACCATGTATTTTGGCGCACTCGAATGGGTGTTGTATACCTATTTTGGGGGCGTCACAGTTGGTATCGAGCTTAGGGATATGATCTCCTGGCGGAGATCGGGGAATAGAACTAGGAGGGGAGGCGAGTAAATCCTTCGTTAAGTGTGTCCTACTAAGCTTATTTGTTGGTCATCGTAATATAGGATATTATGTGATATGTTAATTTGTTTAATTAACCCTTGTTTTATGGCGATTTAAGAATGGGCTGCGAGAGCGTTAACAATGGAGTTTATGAGACCGTGGAGAGCCGCAGAGTTTTCACCAACGAGAGAGAAACGTGCAACAGTGGCAATGTTCTCCCGTGAACAACGCCATTTGAGCAAATGATGAGCGACGGGATGTTTAGAAGCTTTTTGCAGTTCATGCAAAATCGAGACGAGGAGACTCGTGTACAAAATACGGGTGGAAATGATGGCGATACCATCCATCCACAACGCCAAGCGGTTTAAGGAGTTGGGACCACCAGATTTGCATGGAAAGCGGATCCGATCAAGGCGTAAACGTGGGTCAAGCAAATTACCAAGATATTCGATGTCTTGGGGTGCGGAGGAACGAAGGTTCCATTCGCCACCTTTATGTTTCGTGGTGAAGCGATTCATTGGTGGGAATCGTGAAGCGTACTGACCAGATGCACTTAACATGTCTTGGGAAAGATTTGAAACTGCTCAATGACAAGTGCTTTCCAGAAAGTATTCGTCTATATGAAGGAGGTAGAGTTTATTAGACTCGAGCTAAGAACAACATGAGCCGGTGTCTCGAAGACGAGGCAAAGTTCGCAGAGTTATCGGTTTGCACCTCATTTGGTGGAGAATGAGAACGAATGACGCAGTATGTTTCGAGAGGTCTAAAACCAGAGATTCGTCAATACCTTATCTCTCATAAATTTTCTCTCGTATTCGGATGTTGTCAATGAGGGCTCATTATTAGAAGCGAGATAGTGAGTATACTCAACCGAGGGACCACAATCGGGGTAGTCATCGAACGATGATAACCGGCGAGGAGGAAAGAATACTGACGAAAGCGGTAACCACTCGGTGGTAATCGTGGACATGATAATAGAGAAGTGACTCAAGTGGAAATTTCGAAAGAGAAGATTCAACAATGACGGGAAGATATCAAGCGGCAAAGACCAAAGACCAACAACAAATGCTGGGGAGGAGAGAATCCACCGCCGGTTAGATGTTACAAATGCGGAAGAAGGAGGGACATATCATTGGCCCATCACAACAATCCAAGGTATGTTATAACTGTGGAAAGGAAGGCCACATCGCTTCGAGATTATACTATCGCGAAACCAAGTTCAAGAGGAGTGGTGATTCCAAGGGTCATCTCGGATAAGTCAAAATCACGGTTCTGGAAGAGCGTTTTGTCGTGATGGACAAAACGTGAGGAACCCGAACGAGGTGATCACGTAAGTTAATCTTGAATTCTTGCGAAGTTTATACCTTACTAGAGACACTGGGGTTCTACCCATTCTTTTATCTCTCTGCTTGTGCTCAACGTTTAAACTTGACTCAGGAGAAATTAGATTTTGATTTATCTGTTGAAACTCCAGTTGGGTGAAACCTTCGTTACATCTACGGTTTATAAATCTTGCATGATCCAAGTTAGCACTATCACATTGCTGTTGATCTTATCTCTTTAAAGATACTTGCTTTTGATGTGATTTTAGGAATTGATTGGTTAACCACTCATCATGCCAAAATTGATTGTTTTCGTAAGGTTCATTAGTTTTCATATTCCCAACCAACTGTCATACTAATTCAAACCACTAAACCACTAAAATCACCATTGTCATATCAAGCCACAAAGCTATTCGTTTATTGAAAAGCGGATGCCAAGCTTTCTTAGCCCATGTTATGGATTTGAACAAAGACAAGTCGATTTGAATAATATTTACGTGGTTAAAGAATTCCTCGATGTATTTCTGAAGAGCTTCCGGTCACCCCGTTAACGTGATGTTGAATTCTTTATTGACCTTGAACAAGAATACAAAGCCCATTTCTAAAACCCCATATCGAATGGCTCTATTGAACTTCGGAGTTAAAAGTCCAACTACAGGAGTTATTAGACATCGGTTTCATTCGCCCCAAGACGTCTCCTTGGGGTGCTGCTCTGTTTTATTCGTAAAAAGAAGAAAGGCGGAGTATGCGACTTTTGTATTGACTATCGAGAATTGAACCATGTCACCATCAAGAATAGGTATCCGCTACCTCGCATTGATGACTGTTCGACCAGCGATAAAGAGAGCGCAATTCTTTTCAAAGATCGATCTTCGTTCGGATATCATCACCAAGATTAAAACCGAGGATATTCCAAAGACGACATTCGAGGACTCGACACGGGCATTATGAATTCTTGGTCATATCTTTTGGATTGACTAATGCTCCCGCCGCTTTCATGGATATGATGAACCGTGTATTTAAGGAATATTTGGATCGATTGTTGTTGTCTTTATTGATGACATCCTCATCTATTCCAAAAGCCGTGAAGATCATGAGCACCATTCGTTGGTACTACAAAGACTTCGTGAACACAAGCTTTATGCCTGTGAAGAATGCGAGAGTTCGGCTCGAGGAAGTAAGATTCCTTGGGCACGTTGTGTCAAAACAAGGAGTATCATTGACCCAAATAAGATTGAAGCAATACAAAGTTAGGGAACAACCAAGTCGGTGATCAAGTCGTGACTTTACGGGCTTAAATTGGTTATTATCGGAGATTTGTGGAAGGATTTTCTCGAATCGCTACTCAGATTAACTCGGTGACTCGGAAGGATGCAAAATTCTTATGGAGGCGAGGAATGCGAGAAGAGCTTCCAAGAGCTCAAGAGGAGACTCATTTTAAGACTGTTTCGACAATACCATCTGGTTCGGATGGATTTGTTATCTCTGCCGATGCTTCCGGCAAGGGGTTAGGATGTGTTCTCATGCAACATGGGAAAGTCATAGCTTTATGCCTCACGACAACTCAAAGAATATGAGAGGAATTATCCTACTCATGATTCAGAGTTAGCGGCAAGAATGATTCGCGTTGAAGATATGGAGACACTACTTGTATGGAGAGAAAGTGGAGATTTATACGGACCATAAAAGCCTCAAATATTTCTTCACCCAAAAAGAACTCAACATGCGGCAACGACGTTGGCTGGAGCTGTTAAAAGATTACGATCACACTATTCAATATCATCCTCGAAAAGCGAACGTAAGAAGCGCATTAAGTAGAAGATCATATGCAAGCACGAAAGTGCGATATTGTTAACGTAAAGGCCCATTTTGTATGACTTGCAAAGGATGGAGGTAGAATTAAAGACTTGAGGGACCCACATAATGATGGCGAATATACAAGTAGAACCGACTTTAATCGATAAAGTTTAAAATTCGCTTTCAAGCTACGGACCAGGGGGCGATGCGTATGAAGAAGAAAGTGCAAGAAGGAGCTATTCCAAGCAAGAATTGATGAGGAAGGAATACTTGAGTCAATTCTAGACTTTTGCGTTCTAACGATTCTCGACTGAAGCATAAAATCATGATGGAGGCACACAACACCCCGTTTGCAATCCATCTCGGAAGTACCAAAATGTATCATGATATTCGGACATACATTTTGGTGGAACAATATGAAGAGAGATTGCGGAGTTTATCTCAAGATGTTTAAACCGCCAACGCGTGTAAAGCGCGAACATCAGTGCCAAAAGGTCCATTGCAACCACTTGAGATTCCGAAATGGAAATGGGAACACATTACTATGGATTTTGTTACGTGTCTTCCCAAAGTTTCTCAAGGCGTAGATGCAATTTGGGTTATTGTTGATAGATTAACCAAGTCTCGCCCATTTCTTTACCGACACGCCGAGACTTATTCCTTGAACGTCTTGCTTTCGTATATACGTGAATGAGATTATGACGATTGCATGGCATGCCAAGATCCATAGTTTGGATCGTGACCGAGATTCACTTCAAGATTTTGGGTTAGCTTGCGAGAAAGCTATGGGCACGGATTTACTGATTGATTCAAAGATACCATCCTCAAAGCGGACGGACAATCGAGAGGACTATTCAAACCCTTGAAGATCTATTAAGACTCGTGTCCTAGATTTCAAAGGAAGTTGGGATAAGTACCTACCACTGGTGGAATTCTCCTACAACAACAGTTATCAAGCAAGTATAGGCATGGCTCCATTTGAGGCGTTGTATGGACGAAAATGTCGTTCTCCAGTATGCTGGGACGAGGTGGGAGAAGCAATATTGTTGGGACCAGAATTAGTACGCATGACTACAGAAAAGATCCAAATGATTCGACAACGTATTCAAACTTCACAAGATCGACAAAAGAGTTATCCGATCTTCGTAGAAAGGACGTGGAGTTTAATATTCGAGATCATGTATTATTACGTATTGCTCCGTGGAAGGGAGTTACAAGATTTGGGAAAGAGGAAAGCTCAATCCAAGGTTTGTTGGTCCATTTGAGATTCGACCAAGAATAGGAACGAGCTATAGACTCTCGCGTTACCTCCAAGTATGTCTCGTGTTCACAATGTATTCCACATATCTATGCTTCGTAAATATGTGAAAGACCCGAACCACATTATTGCATTAGAACTGCAGACGAGATAACGAGAAGATTTAACCTACGAGAGAGACACTGTTAAGATTTTGGATAGGAAAGAGCATGTCTTACATACGAAGGTTATACCACAAGTTAAGTTTTTTGTGGAGAAACCATGCAATTGAGGAAATGACATGGGAGTTGGAATCGGAGATGAAAGCAAGGTACCCTCACCTTTTCGATATACTGTGTACGTATGACAATTTCGAGGATTTAAATTTCATAAGGAGGAGGTTGTAAGACCCCAACTTATTATAAATAAAATTGAATTTTCCTTTATTCATTATTCTAAATTAATAAGGGTTAATTTGATATAATTCTTTGGTTATGGGTGAAATGTGCAAAGTTTACAAAATAAGCAAGAATATTCATTATTGTCGGGAATATTCGTTTTGGTCGTGGAATATTCTTTTTGTCGGAAATCTCATTTAATGCGACAGTAGTGATCATTGGTGGGCCCCATAACGGAAAAGCGGTTGGATGAAGGAAAACGACAAAATTGAGTTTTATAAATAACGTCGTAAATTATTACAATTAACATTGTTGGGTTACTTCGGTGGTTAAAATAAGAATGTCGCGTGGTCGCACAAAGAAGCATTAGCGGTATTATTGCAAGATTGTTGAATTATTGATCCTTACGTAAAGAAGACCTTTACTCAATAATTGTTACAAAGTAATTAATCGCTCATTATTTTATCTTATTGATTCAATAATTCTTTGCATTGATATTTATATTATTATTGTTTCAATAATTGTCATTACACAAGATTTTTCATTATCAAATCAATAATTTATATTATTTGAATAATATTATCGATAACATTATTGGCAATGTCTAGAAAGTTCGCTTCAAGGAGAGGTTTGGTCACCTAATTGCACATCAAGAAGAGAAATCCTTATGGAAAGCCCCTCTTTCGGGAACTACCGGTTGTCGAGATTGTGATTACGTAATATTATTTTTGAATAATTAATTATTGATTATTATGATAAAGAAAATATTTATTTGGATATAGATGGAGAAAATTTTAATGTGACAATTGTTGAAAATTAATATTTTATCTTTTTCTCGATAAAATAATACATTTAAATATATTATTTTAATAATATATTAACGGTGATATTTTTATAATGATTGTGGGATATATGAGTATATGAGGAGGTAGAGTATTTTGTGGCATTAAATGTTTAACATATGTTTTGTGTGTGTCGGTGGACACAATTCTTGATAGAAAATTGATTATAATCGTAAAATCGTCTGTTTATGGATTTTGGTCAATTTCTGTTTGGAATTTGGAAAAACTTTCTTCAGTAAAGTTGTAGAGAATTGAAATTCCTATAAAAAGTCATGAGATTCGAATTTTCTGATAAAAGGGCTATTTATTGTGAATTATTGAAGTTTTGGAGAATAAAATGATTTTATTAAATTATGGGTGGGACCCACTTTTGTTTTTTCAAACACATGGGTCTGCTGGGATTTTTTTCCAAGGTGGTGGCTGGTCATGGTCTAAAGCATGCGTATGAATTTTAAAATTAATAATATTAATTTATTATTTTAGTCTCTTTTGGCGTTCTAACATTTTCCTATAAATAGAGAGGCTAAGTTAGAATTGAAAATCACACCGAAACTAAGTTTTCTCTCTTTCTCTCTAAATTATCGAGCGTATTCTTGTGAGTATACTTTGAGTGTTGCTATATCTGGTATGGGTTTCACAAGACTATACCGAAATTCAATGTAAGACGATTATTATTTTGAGGTAAGGGTATTATTTTCTTCTTAAATGATATTTTTTCTTCAATATCATTATGTCAAGTATTGGTGAACTTTTTTATCAAATTTGGAACTTGTTGTGTCGAGTTACTTATTCACGATACTCAAGACTATTCACGATATCGATTAATTATTCACTTAATACTGAAGACTATTCAACCTAAAAATAAAATTTTTTCTTTTGTCCAAAATATCTATTACGGATACTAGCTTTGATTGTATCCATGTTTTGATCATTCTTGAATTTTACACCAATATGATTATTTTCAAGTATTTTTGGACATGGGTAAAACAAAGTACGAATCCTTAATCCTTAATCCTTGTCATTTTGTTTCATTGGATTCGTTTTTTAAAAATGTTTTTCATCATCCTCATCCTAAATGGTGATATAAATGAATATCTTTGGCTCAGTAGTGCAAAGATGAACGATTAATCGATGAATATCTTTGGCCCGTAGAAAAAAAAGATGAGCAGTGTTGAGATGAACATGACCAACATTGGTGATCTAAAATGAATATCTTTGGCACTGTAGTGCAAAGATGATTAAAGATGTATATTGATTGTTATTACGAGGATAAACTATTGATGATGGACTTTTAAACCTTAGAAGACAAGTAGAATTCTTTTCTCACGTGACTCTTCTAATGGATTCTCAAGTTTCCATTGATTTGTTGATCTAAAACTTGTTGTCTATCAGATTCTATTAGATTTTTTCCTGTTGAAGACTAACGATAATTTGTTGTATATTATCTTAGTCATAATATTCTTTACTTGGGCTAATCGAGCTCGCCCTTTTCCTTTTTGTTCCATTTTCTTCTCGGGAGGTGAGAACATAGCGAGGATCTAGTCGGGTATGGAGTGATGGTTACAGGAAGATGTTTTAAGTTGTCCCTCACTACTTCGTAAAAAATAGTGTATGAATAATTAATGAAGACTTATTTGGGTGTGTATATTGTCTGTAAGACAATATTTGTATTCAAACTCATAGTTGTATTGTCAGATTCTACACATTTACATCCGTATTGTCAAAGTTGTAGTTTGTTTTCTATACCATGTATTTTGGCGACTCAGAATGGGTGTTGTATACCTATTTTGGGGGCGTCACACACGTGGTTTTGAATTGGACCCCCACTACATAATAGTCGACTTAATAATACTATGGAATTGATATTTTCGTAAATAGGGATCACTTTTAAAGTAAACTTAACTTTTATGTCTAATTTGCCCCCGCATTGCCCTCCTTTTCCTTCTTATCCCTCCTACAACTCAATCATTTACACCCCATTTGAGTTGATTTCAATTTCAAGGCCTTCTTACCGTATGTAATCGCAAAGGTTTGGGTGACATGGATTGTGAAAGTAGAAATTATAGTAGATTATCTAGATCCAAACTTAACTTGAAATTTCTGAATGAGTGGTGGTTCATAGATTTAGAAGCAGCAGGAAGAAGAGAAGGGCAAATTAGACATAAACAATTAGTTAACTTCCCTACTTAGTAATTGAATAGTTTGGTTTAAGGAGTAGTAAGTAAGTATTCATTTATTAGCTAATTAATTACTACCATCTTCCAACTAACATACTCCATTACTCTATGAATCTACTTTGAACATGACTCAACTTGAATCTCATTACAACTCAACCATTCACAACAACAAATTACTAGTAGGGATGGCGATTTAAATCAAGTTTTGGCTCGCACCCTTGATTAAGCAGTTTGATTGTAGTAGTAATTAGTAGGGAGTAGGGACGGTAATTTAAATCAACCATTCCATTCCATTCCATTCCATTGACTCATTAAGTTTTAGATGATTTTATTTTTTTATAATTATTTGTCGTTTTATATAATCTAAAAAAATTAATTACTCTTTCCGTTCCTTAATATAGGTCGTTTTAGAATTGTGCACAAGTATTAAGGAAATGATTGTATAGCATTAACTATAATATCAATTGTCTATTTTGCCCTTGTATTGGAAGAAGAGAATGTTATTTATTGGACAGAAAATAGTGAGAGAACAAAAGTTACATTTAATACTTGGGGTAATATTGGAAACTAAGCAATTAATACTTACTTGAAATTCTAAAACGACTTATATTAAGGAATAAAAATATTTTTCTAAAACGACTTATATTAAGGAACGAATGGAGTATAATCTTTTCAAAATTACCCCTCATAAAAAGGTTATCGATGAGAATGAAAGTATGAGATAAAAATGATAATTATGAGAATTTAAGGGTATTATAGATAATTCATATTATATTTAATACTATACAATCATTTCCTTAATTTTTATGCATAACTTTGAAACATCATATATTATGGGACGGAGAGAGTAATTAGTAATCAAAATTTATTTAACCCAACAATATTTTAGTGCTCGTAATCAGTTAGAAGTAAGGTTATAAAACGAGCAAACAGTTCGGGCTTGATTTGCACTCGCTCGACTAAAAATTCGATTCGAAATATAAATAATTCAAATATGAGAAAATTTTAATGTTCGATAAATTACTCGAATTTCTTCAAATTGTATTTTTCCATTAATATTAAGATCATATGCGTTTACAAAGTTTAAACTATTCGAGCTTGATTTGAGATTGTGCTCGACTCGTTATTTAAATGAGCTTAATCAAACTTTATTTTTTATTCGATAAATTTTATGAACTAAATATAAATAACTCAATACTCGACTCGATTTATTTACACCCTTAATTATAAATAGAAACAATAAGCACAAACTCAAGCTTTTATACTACTCCCTCCATTTTATAAACCAAAAAAAATGATAAAAAAGAGTTTCATGTAATTTTAATTTAATTATTGTACAAATTTTAAAATTTAAATTATGATGTAAATTTTTTATTTTGCTTAATAATATTATTGATTAATTATATTGTCACATAATATTTTACTCGATGCTAGTACTGTGAATGCACATTTATTAGGGGAAAGATAAGGCTGAGGGGATATTTATGCCTCGCAAACTGATCCTTATCTCTCTTGTTTTTTCCCAAAAAAATAAATAAATGTAGATTAAAGACAATTAATACTGTAGTGGAGGACAATAATACTACTACTAGTACTACTCAATTACTCTTAGGAGTAGTTACTACGACTACTAGTACTTAATAAACAGACATACTACTGCAATTCATGGATGACTTTGGCAAATGAAGCGTACATAGTGATTGATTTGATAGTTAACATAATAAGACAAATTAAGTGCACAATTTTTTTTTAAGTTACTAGTACTAGTCTACTTATTATATAGTGCTCCATATATTTTAAAATTATAAATTTAATTTAATTTTAAAAATTAAACGACCACATATTAAATTAATATCAAATATTAACATTCAGATCAATGTAATTTATGGACACACATTCTTACACTGTTAAAAAATAAAATGATGTAATTCATTTTATTTAATCTCTTAGCATCATCCAGCATTGGGATAACAGGTTTGATTTTGATTTTGATTTTGATTTTGGTAATGATAATTATGTTATCATTGATCAAACATCAATTCCTCCTTGGGAAACCAAGTCCAAGTTGGATACTCCTAATCTTAATCTTTGTCTGCGCCTCAGTTTCAACCCCTCACTCTCTCTCTCTGCAATTATTTTTAATTTTTTTGTTTCTCAAATCTGGGTGCTTTATAAATCAGCTTCGAACACTCTCTCTGTCTCTCACCTTCAGCTCCGCTTTTATCTCTTTCCCGTTTCAATTTTTTTTCAAAAACATAACATGTTTGCCATGAATTACTCATGCTCTGTGGAGCAGATTGTGTAGATTGGCTGGGTTTTGAGGTATGGATTTTGGGCCGGTGAGTTTTAATGATTTTGTGGGTGCAGATGATGATGGAGCTATGGCGTCCTCTTCCAGTGGCGCTCCAAGGGTCAGCTGCGGGATGTTTTCCCTCGATGGATCTGGGCTTCTCATTCCATCAGAACATGACTGGAAACACTCCAAGTCAATCAGCCTGCCTGATGATCCGCAACTTGAAGCCCCCACTAGAATATTGCAGAGATCTACTAACTCTTTGCTCGCCGCCGGACAACCCGCCATGCTCAGCTTTTCTTCGCCCAATCCATTCCCACCCAAGAACGGTTCTACTCCACCTTGTCGATCCATTCCAGAGACGCCCTTTCTTTTCTGTCAGCAAGGAGGTAATAAATGTACTACATGTTTTTTCAAATAAGGGTTTAATTTGTTCAAATTTGTTTAGGTTTCTATTAATTTACCAAGAAATGAGTTTGTTACTAATACTATTGGACAAGTGCTTTATAATGGCTGGGGGGTCTCTTTTCATTAACATCAAAAATTTGTGTGCTTTAAAAAGACTTGATCTTTCTTTTATAAGATTTGATATATATTAAACAGACTAATAGATTATGAAGGAAAACGCCTACTATGGTATCAAAAAGACTAGTTGTGAGAAGAGACTCATGTTTATTGGTCTTCATTTCTTTCCGAGTGTTACTACTATTATTTGTCTCCTGTTCCATATCTAATCTTTCTGTCAAAAAGTTGAAAATTTTCATGAAATTATAGCTTCATAAATAATGTTGATGATTAACTTTGCGTCTGATTCTTCTGGTTATTCAGATACTAAATTTTATTTTTTTTCATCACTTGAAACGGTTTTTTTTTTTTCACACGTTCTTTTTCATATACCTTACTTGTCACTTCTAATTTATGCTTTCTTTTGTTTTTTTATTCTCTATCTATCAACTTTTCTTTTCAAATGGATCTTTAACTTATCTTTTACTTCTTTGTTTTTTAAGGGTATGGCTCTGGAGGGTCCCATGGTGGGATGCATGGTCCTTCTACTAGGTGCAAAGGTCCATTTACACCGTCCCAGTGGCTGGAGCTGGAACTCCAGGCCTTAATTTACAAATACATTCTAGCAAATGTGCCCATTCCATCACATTTGCTCATTCAAATCCAGAAATCTCTCAACCCTTTTGTATATGTGGGGTCTTCTTCTGGATCTTATGCCCCCAATTCAAGTAAGCCATAACGCTTTTAAATTTTTCAAACCTATAAAAATGAAGTTATTTCTTTCCATCATATACGCACTAAAATTTCCATTCACTCAAGTTGCAAAGTATATTGGAAAAATGGATTTAAGTTTACTGTACTTTTTTAACTCAAAGAGTTGAAGTCCCTTCTTTGTCATTCAAATTTTGATCTCAATCTGTATTTTTAATATGTAAATGGTCTTACTTAGACAATGACATCTCTAATTGGTTAGCTTTAGGAACTGTCATGTGTGTAGTGTTATGTTAATTTCGTTCATCTACCAAGTCCAAGTCTTCTCTTCTTTTAGCAGTTTTTTATTTTATCTGCAATAATCATGAACTTGTTTATCTATCTCCTAAAATATTAGGAATATTATCCTAATATTTTTTGCTACTTTAGCTTAAGTAGTTCCATCTACTGGTTCTGGATACTCCTATTTTATTTTGAACCCATTAGCTCGCATCTACCCCGACCCCCCCAAAAAAAAGAAAAAGAAAAAGAAAAATGTCTAATCTCTCTCTCTCTTTTAATTTCTTTACTTCTGGTGCATTCAGTCGGATGGGGTACTTTTCATCTTGGTTTATCTGGCAGCACCGATCCTGAGCCTGGGAGGTGTCGTCGAACAGATGGGAAGAAATGGCGGTGTTCAAGAGAAGCCGTTCCAGACCAGAAATACTGTGAACGGCATATAAACAGGGGCCGCCATCGTTCAAGAAAGCCTGTGGAAGGCCATAATGGCCAAGTTGCTACTGGAACTATTAGTACAAAGGTGGTGCAGATTGCTTCATCGCCATCAGCATCGGTAATGTGCAGCAGTGGCACATCCGAAAGCCTGGGTCCAACGCAGCACCAGTTCAAGAGTTTGCAGCCTACCACTGCAAATCCTTCCACCAATGCTGTTGTCAACAGGTGAATGATTAATTTGATTGATTTACTTTACATGTAATTTTTTTTAATGGATGTTAAGCTTGCTTTCTCCTCATTGTCTGTTATTCATTTCATTAAACTAGCATTGCTATGAAATAGAATGCATATTTCTAAACTTTCTTTTCTTTTTGCTTTGAAGGAGACCCCTTTTTTTATTTTGGCTGTTGCAGTAGACCCCATTATTTCATCCTTTATTTAGTGAAAGTGAGTAGTCCGAGTAGCAGAGCTTAAGATTCCTTCTCTATGAGGATTTCATTATTAGTACAATATCCAAATTTTGGCCTCTATGGTAGGAAACACAACTGTTCTCCATGATTTTCATGGATACTTGTGACTGTTTCCAACAGTTCTCCTTTTATTTTTCCTTTTCCCTTTTATTTTTGTGTTTCCCTTTTGACACTTATATTCTATATTTTGTGCTTACATTTTGCATGTCTCTGGCAGAATGCAAGGCACCCAGGGCCAGTCAATGATATCTCCTATCATAAACTCGAAGTCTAAAGATGATCCGTTCTCCATTCCAAAGCAACATGTCCCCATTGGAGGGTCCTCTCAGCCAGAGTTCAGCATTGACTCCTCTACCTCCCTTATATATCCTTCGGATAAAAGTTCCTATAGCAATCCTAGAAACTGCGAGTCGTTCTTGAGTTTCAGTGATCAAGAAACACATCACAAGCAACCACTTCGCCATTTCATGAATGATTTGCCTAAGAACCAGTCTGATCGTCCCACTGTCTCTTGGCCTGAAGAATTTAAATCAGACTGGACTCGGTTCTCAATGTCCATCCCTATGGCTTCCTGCGATTTCTCATCATGCTTAAATTCCCCTCGCCAAGAGAAATTCACCTTGATGCCTCTAAGTGAGCTTGATTCTATCAATATGAGTTTAGGGGCAAGCAATGACCCAATTAAAAAGCCAACAAACTGGATTCCAGTCGCTTGGGGAAATTCAATGGGAGGTCCTCTGGGAGAGGCCCTGAACAGCATCCCTACTTCAGTGGAAGCCAACAAGAGCTCGTCGGTGCTGAACCTCATGACTGAAGCGTGGGATGGCCGCTCTCAGCTGGGATCATCCCCAACAGGTGTCCTGCAGAAGGCGACATTTGTGTCGGTTTCAAACAGCAGTTCAGGGAGCAGTCCAGGAGCTGATTACAAGGCGAGTGGTAGCCTTCCTGATGATGTTCCTTGTTCAACTCTTGCTAGTTCGGTGTCTATTCCATCTTTGTAAATGCATTTCTTCCTGCATGAGTAATTTTCTTGTTTTTGTTTGAAGAAGCGTGAGAAGGAGATGGAAGAAGACTTGAGGAAGTTTTGGGTACCTCGGTCAGTTTTTTTTGTTCTCTTTCTTTTCTATCTCTGTATTATGGTTTCATGACATTGCCAGCTGATACAACATGATGAGTTATGGATTTATTTTTTCATTTTATTACGAGTATTTATGAGTTATGGATTAGTGTAATTTATGATGGTATAAATGTTTCAGTTCAACCTTATTCTGAAAGTTTTCAGTCTCTCCAATTATCCAGCATCCCTGTCCGCCAGCATTCAGTGTACAGTTTAAATGCTTAAAATTCAATGGAAATTTTTGATTCCCGCTTGAACATGGCATCTCTCATTAAAATTCAATGGAAAGTTTGATCAAATACGGGCACATACTTGTGAAATAAAGATCACAAGCTTGCTAAGTTGTGAGAATGCTGGATACGATAATTATTATTTATATTTTAGACCTCATTAATTGTTATTATAATATCTTATAGTTAATGTAAATTTATTAATATTAAAATTATTAAACTCATAAACCAAATAAATTTTACATAAAAATGGAAACAAACTTCATAAACTCTCTAAATGATAATTGAACTTGAAATCTCAGTTTTAACCATTAAGTTAAGTGACAATTTTAATTATATATTTGATTATAAAAATATATTGTATTTATAATTCAGTTTCACTCTTCCCAAGGTGATAATGTATAACAAAGTTTATATAAACTTAGAAATGGTGGTGATAATCGAATTTAGAATTTAACGACTTTAAAATTTTAGTCTAAAACGTTAGAGGTTGTTTGATTAGCATTAAATGGTTGAATGGGTAAATTATTCAAACGATTTGGGTTGAATAATTTAGTATCATTTTTTTAATTGAATGGGCTGCTAAATGAAGTAATTTTTTTTATAATATTAACTATTATATTAAGTAATATTAAATAAATTTATAACAATTTTGAATTTTTTCAGAGGGATAAAATAATAAAAATTCAGATGTTTCACGTATATTAAGAAGATGAATGAAATGACAAATTGCCCATAATAATGTCATTAAATATGGAGAGAGAATTAGAATAAGAAAAGTATGAGATATTTAATGCTACGGGTATAATAAGAAAATATGTGTAAAAGTTTGGTTATTAAAGGAAAATAGACATTTAACATGGGACAACCTAAAATAGTAATAAGGACTTTTATCATGGGACGGAGAGAGTAACTTTTTTCATTCAATATTCACTATTTAGTTTCATTCCGTTTTTATCAAACAAGTCCCAATCTTCTTAACTTCCAAATTAATAAAATAAAATATTTTAAATCAAAGTTTTGTTCAGATATTAGTATTAGTTTCCCCCAAAAAAAAGTCTGTACATTTTATTTCAACAACTTTCGATCAAACCCTCCAAAACCCTACAACGTTCTTTCACCTTCTCTCCCCATGTAATCACCGAAATCATATAAGCAAGAGGATGATTGTTGACAAATAGCTATCGGTTGTCAAATCGCTTTGCTAATTCTCGAAATATGGCCAGCCAAATTAAGGGTCCGTGTTATACTTCACTTCCAATCACAAAAGTTGAAAGTTTCGAAAATGTTGAGGATCAAAGGACAAAGTCCTTGAAGCTAGGCTACCACGGCAGTGAAATATATAGCCTTGAACAAGAAGCATAATTAAGGAGATTCAAGCATCAGCTGTATTTAATAAGCCAAAGACAACAAGGGAAGGAAATTCCTTCAGTCTTGTTATTAGTGCTCCACTCAAGAACAAGCTTAACCAATATCAGATTCTCAAATATCCTCTTGTTACTGAATCTGCAATGAAGAATGTTATAGAATATATATATGATGCGAACTTCATACTAGACCGTAAGGAATAGTTCTACATCGGTTACAAATGCAACATGATGATGTGGGTTGATATAGACCTTAATCTCTCCCCTTAAATAGCTAGCTTTTCAAGGTGGGTCAAACGG
This sequence comes from Panax ginseng, assembly GCA_020205605.1. Lineage (NCBI taxonomy): Eukaryota > Viridiplantae > Streptophyta > Magnoliopsida > Apiales > Araliaceae > Panax > Panax ginseng. Next base: position 12,729,005 of record CM035145.1, read on the forward strand.
ACTAAGGTTTGTATCAATATAACACTTTGGTTTTTATGGTGGAGTGAATATAAAGGATGCCTTTGAGATGATGTTCAATATTCAGACCAAGAAAGTAAATGCATGCCTTGAACAACTTCCGTGGTACAAACAAGGCATTTATTAAATTGAGTCAAAGAAGATTAGGATTATCTAAGGACAGAATACATTCTACTCAGGAAATTCAGGTCTAAATATTGTGGAAGAATTAATGAATCCATTTACATTAGAGCCGTGGTGGTTCATAATTGTTGGGCCATGATACTTTTCATTATTGAACCGGATCTAATGGGTTTTTTTCTTGGATTATGTTACTTTTGTTCTGTTGGGTCGAATGATTTGGGCCCAGTTATTTGATTGCGAATAGTGGGTTATTTCGGCTGGATCCGGTCAGTCTGGACCATCTTTATTGTATTGGGCTAAATCCTTGGATCGATCCATTACACAAATTACCACTTAACCCATCTTTGACCCAGAATCATTCATAAGATAAGATAGCTGATTGTTATCGCCACCTTTCGCATGACATTAATGAGGATGAGACTCGAGATGACCTAGCAGAAGGGCAAACAAGGGTAAAGTAGCGGTGAGAAGTGAACTACGTGCTTTCTAATTTGAGATGACCGGGAGGGGGAATGTGTCAGGAGATAGTGGGTGGCACGGTAAACCGGGTATGGGGTACGTATGGGGCAAAGATCACACAAGAAAGGTAAGTAACAAACAGGACACCACACACAATCAGATTTGGGTTCTCTCTCAAGCACTAGACATTATTTTCCTCCATTGTTAACCTTGTGATCGCCGATACTGACTCTCACACCGAAAGCTATCCCGACGGGGCAAGTCAAGCTTTTGGTGTTGACTTGTTGAATTGTGCGGGATATCTCGGACGCGTCTTGGTGATTGGGGACGTGAGGAAAGATCTTAGCGTTAACATTTGGCGCCAGAAGGAGGTCGAGTTCTAGTGTCCGAGTATTTTTCAATCACTGGATCGTGTTTGTTCTACGTCAAGATTCATGGTGAAAAGTAGAACACCTACACCCGAAGGGCAGCCGATGGCAGTCAGTGAATCAGCACCATGAGTGTCTACCAAAGATCGTTTGGGACCTACAATAAGTGTTCATGCCAAAGACAAACATTCAAACGTTCACATGAAGATTCTTCTGCCAAGGTCAGGCAAAGCTAAGCGAAAGCTAGTTTTCACAGCAGAGAAAGGGTCTGGCCATGGTCGAAAACGAGTAGAAGACACCTCGCCTAGAACTCGATACCGAGATGACCAATACGAAAAGGCCTCCCGATTGGTTAAGATGGCAGATGAAGCAGATAGAACGATGGAGGTACTTGTGAAGCAGCGACAGGATATAGCCGAGCAGATGGCTCGAATGATAGAGTTGAGGGATGAAGAGTTCAGTTATGTTCAGTCCGAAGAACGAAGGCATCGGAGTGGGAAGGAACCTGTTCATTCAGGACGTGAGTCTCGGGGCCAAGCCCGAGAAAGAAGAAGATCCCGAAGCCCTACTCCTCAATGATCGAAGAGGGCACATCACCCTGTCGATTCTAAGGAGCAGGGTCGAAGCGAACGGAGAGGTCGATCCAGAGATCGCACTCCTGAGAATACAAAGAAGGCACTTATTGTTGCACATTCTCACCATAGCGCCCGAGTTCAGAGACGAAGTATATCCAGAGGTCATACTCCCGAGAGTCTACTGAGGGTACACCACCCTGTGGACGCTCGTCATCGGAAAAGTCCCTCTAAAGTTGGAGGTTCTGTTGTAAGAAACCGGTCCACCTAGAAGAGGAAGGAGTCACCGGAAAAAGAAGCATCATCTCAACCAGAAGGTGTGGAGTATCTGGTTAAAGAATTAAAGGAACTTCTAAGAAGCTTTGCCAAGAAGTGCGTAAAAACGAAAGATACTTCGGAAAGAAGGCATCCCTTTTTCCGCGGAGATTCTAAAAGAGAAAGTCGACCCACCAAGAAGTTGCCCCACATTGAAAGTTATGATGGATCGGGGATCCTGACGACCACAACATCGCTCAATCGACCGATGGATTATTTTGACTTTAGCGATGCTGCTAAGTGTCATACTTTTGTCACGATGCTCAGAACCCTCGGATTCAATTTCATCTTGGGCAGACATGTGCAGTAAGTTTCATACTCGCTTCGGGAGCAGAAAAAGGAGGGGAAAACCAACTGGTTCGTTGGCTCAGGTTCGACAGTATTCGAATGAGTTTTTGGGCCAATATGTGAAGCGGTTGATTGAAGAAGCGATCGACCAAGTTGATGTGACTGAACGATCTACAAGTCGGGATCTGCTTTGCATGGGTTAGATTTGGTCAAATCAAAAAAGTTGGTGAAGAAATTAATGTTTCACCACCCGAAGAGTCTCGCTGAAGCCTTCGACAAAGCTGAAGGCCATATCGTGGTAGAGGAAACCATGAACAGCCTCAAACGTCCTTCTTCATACCGGCTTAAGGAGACAGATCAGGATAAAACCGATGGGGACCAGAAAAAGAATGAAGGGAATAAAGACCGCTATGAAGGCGGGTCGAAGAAATATAATAATTGGAGACAAGGTGGAGGACGTTCGTCCGCTCCCACCCAGAGAGTGAATAGGACGTACACAGTACTTAACACTGATAAGGCTATTATCTTGGATCAGATTAAGAATCAACCTATCTTCGAGCCACCTCGAGATAACATTAAGCCCGAAAAAGGGAATCCTCGTAAGTATTGTGATTACCATCAAGCCTCGGGTCACGATACGAACGACTGTGCTAGTTTGAAAGATTTCATTGAAAGAAAGGTACAAGGTGGGGCTTTAGTTCAAGATGTGGTCGCTGTAATCTAATCAACAACAGGATAGAGGACACTGCTCGGCAATTTCAACCAGTTCAAGAACGTTGCTTGACTCCGGACGACTGCAAGGCATGTGATAGATGTCATCACTGGGGGCACTTTTGACAAACTTATTGGAAAGAAGCGCCGAAGTCACTTGGATTCGGTCATGTCAGTGGCGGGTACCCTCCCGAAGACTGATAGACCTTATCCGAGTACGGTAATCTCCTTTACTAATAAGGATTACCCTTCGGAAACCATCGAACCGCATGAGGGATCATTGGTGCTAACTACGCAAGTGGGTTCGGTGGATAGGTTTAATAATGGTAGATAATGGGTCTTCAGAGATATTCAGATGCCCACGCTTATCAGAGGATGCATCTAGACGGACGGAAGATGGAGATAGGGCAGGAGGCTCCTTTGTACGATTTTAGTAACGATCCGGTCAAGGTGGCTGGAACCATTGAATCGCCGGTCATCTTGAACGGCCCTCGCCAGTAGAGATTATTTGCAAATTTTGTGTTGTGTGTGTAGAGATTCGCTAATAATGCTATTTTAGGGAGGCCTACTTTAATTGCTTTTACAAGTCGTGACCTCAATCCTCATTTCAAAATCAAATTTCCTATGGCTCATGAATTCGGTGAGGTGAAAGGAGATTTGGATCCGCCGAAGATGTTATAGAAATGTTGTGATCACTTCGGAGTGGGGGTATCAAGTAAGCGAGACCATGGAGATAGAGATCGAACCCTTCACCGAGAGTAGTTCAGAACCATTGGTCATGCCACCAAGAAAGCAGAGAGATAGAACTCATCCCGCAAGGCGAACAAAGAAGCGGTGAAAATAGGTTCAGTCTGCGGAACCTCTCCGGACGAACCTCATGGAGCTCCTCGCGATGTTATGTTGACATCTTCGCATGGGAACCTCAGGATATGCCGGGAGTGAGCAGGGATATTGCTGAGCATCGATTGGAAGTAGTCCCGTCAAAGAAGCCAATGAATCATCGATGAAGAGATTGCAAAGTTGTTAGCTGCTGACTTCATCTTTGAGATCGATCACCCGCAGTGGATGGCAAATGTGGTCTTTGGTCCGTAAACAAAACGGAAATGGCGAAGTCAGATCGACTATACAGATCTGAATAAAGCTTGTCCAAAGGATTTCTACCCGCTGCCCCACATCGACCAGCTCATCGATGCCACTTTGGGGTATGCTTTGTTAAGTTTCATGGACGCATTCTCTGGGTACCATCAGATTTCCATGAGTAAAGAGGATATACCGAAGACGACGTTCATTACGCATCGTTCGATATATGCCTATAAGAAAATGACCTTCAGCCTCATCAATGTCGGGGCCACATACCAGAGAATGATGAACTACGTCTTTAGATATCAGTTGGGTAAGAATATAGAGGTGTATGTGGATGACATGATTATTAAGAGCAGGCTGGTACATAAACATCTGGATGATTTAGAAGAATGCTTTCAGACAATTCGTCATCACAACTTGAAACTGAATCCCACTAAGTGCACCTTCGGTCTAGGGGCTGGCAAATTTCTGGGTTATCTTGTCAGTCAAAGAGGAATTGAAGCCAATCCAGAGAAGATTCAAGCGATCCTGAACATGAAGACTCCTCAGTCATTTAAATATGTTCAACGTATGACTGGAAGGATTGCAGCTTTGAGGAGGTTTATGTCCAAGTCGACAGAAAGGTGTTTGCCATTTTTTGATACGTTGAAAGGGCCGAAGAATGCAAAGGCGTTTCAATGGACTTCAGAGTGTGAAAACGCCTTTCAGAACATTAAGTCCTACTTATCTTCGGCGCCTTTGTTGGTGAAGCCCGCTCCTGCTGAGCCTCTGTATTTGTACTTAGCAGCTAGTTCGTTGGCAGTAGGAGCAATTTTGATGCGTGAAGTTGGGGGTAAGCAGCACACGGTTTATTATGTAAGCCATGTCCTTCGAGATGCTGAAACAAGGTACCCAAACATTGAAAAGTTTGCTTTTGCTTTCATAACTGCTAGTCAAAAGCTTAGGCAATACTTCCAGGGTAGGTTCTTAATAGTATACACGGATCAGCCTTTGAAGAAGATTATGGGCAAACCTGAGGTATCGGGGAGATTAGCTGCATGGACGATGGAGTTGTCCCAATTTTTCATTGAATATCATCCCCGAACCGCCATCAAAGGGTAAGCCTTGGCTGATTTTGTAGTTGAATGTTCGTTTTCTGAAGCTAATGAAGTTGTGGCGGTCAAGGATCCGGATGAGAGTAGTTACTGATTCTTCAAGAAAGCGAGTTCGTGGACGCTGTATGCAAATGGGTCTTCTACTACGGACGTCAATGGAGCAGGGATTATTCTGACGAGTCCGGAGGGATTCAAAGTACAACAGGCCATTAGATTTGAGTTCGAGCGATTTAACAACGAAGTTTCGAGTATGAAGGCAAGATTTCAGCAGGTTACGACTAGCGAAGAGTCTTGAAGTGCAGAGAATAATCATCTTCAGTGATTCTCAGTTAGTCGTTAAGCAGCTCTCTGGGGAGTACAAAGCTCGAGGTCCAAGAATGATCAAGTATTTGGCAGAATTGAAAAAACGGCTTCTGTAAGACCCCAAAATTTATGAAATAAAAGTATTCAATTTTTCTTATAATTACTATTCAGTAAATGGTTAAATTGATAAAAGTTAAAGTTAAGGGTGATAAATGAAATTTTTTTCAAAATACACAAGTGGTTATAAAATATTCATTGTTGTCGGGGAATATTCGTTTGATCGTGGAATATTCTTTACGCTCGGGGAATATTAAATTTACCAGTATGACCATTTCAGGGCCCCATAATGTAATAAGCTGTCGGATGAAAAACGATAAAATTAAGTTTTTATAAATAACGACGTAATCGTTCTCATTAACATTGCTGGAATACGGTTGGTAAAATAAAGTAATACTGGCGTTGTTGCGACAAGAAAGACACTCAGATTATTACGATATTTTGAATTATTGATTCTTACGTAAAGAAGGCACTACTCAATAATTGTTACAGTAATTACTGTTCAATATTTTATTTTATTGATTCAATAATTGTTGCGTTGATATTTTATATTATTGTTGTTTCAATAATTATCACTGCACAATATTTCTCATTATCAGATCAATAATTCATATTATTTGAATAATATTATTAGATAACATTATTGGCAATGTCTAGAAAGTTCTGTCAAGGAGAGGTTTGGTCACTTAATTGCGCGCCAGTAAGGAGAAATTCTTATTGGAAAGCCCCCTTTCTTCTGGGAACGGCCTGGTTGTCATAATTGTGATTCTGTAATATTATTTGTGAATAATTAATTATTGATTTATATGATGAGGAAATATTTATTTGATGTGGATATAAATGATGGATTTATTTATGTGGTTATAAATGAAGGAATTAATGTTGAGGTATTTTATCAGTATTTTTGTTGGAATGAAGGTATTAAAAATTAAACCAGTGTTTTTGAGATATATTGCGTGAGTTATAATTTTTAATCCGACCGTTGGATCGTTGTAATTTTGGATATGTTATACATATATAAGTTGAGTATATGTCCACAAATTTTGAACCGTTAAAAATGAACGTATGATTTGTTATGAATTTTAAGAGGTGAATGGTTCGAGAAATTGTTCAAGTATCCAATTTAGCATTTTGGTGGAAAATTCTAGAATTGAGTGGGCCCCACTTGTGGTTGGTGAAGAAATGTGCTGAATTTTATTTCAAATGTGGTGGGTGGGAATAGTAAGCAGTAAAGCCATCAAAGTTGCAGTGTCATGTCTCGCTAAAATTTTCCTATAAATAGAGGCTAAGTTAGAATTAAAAATCACACCAGAAACATAAGCTTTCTCTCTCTAGATTATTGAGTGTATTTTGTGAGTATTTAGATACTTGGTGAGTTGATATCCATCAGCTGCAAGTTTCCTTCATATATATCCAGATATCCAAATCTAAGTCTTCGCTTTTTGAGGTAAGGGATAGTAAGGGATTTTAAGGGTTATTATGTTTTTCAGTTTGTACTTCTTCTGACCTTCAGAAAATTCTGGAAAAATTTAAAATGATATGTTGATGAGTTTTATTGATTGTGTCCAAAAATGGTGATTTTTGGATGTATAGATTAAGAGTTATGAATTTTATGAGAAAAGACTATTTTAAAAGTAACCGCTTATAACTTCTTGTGGTTAACTCCAAAATTGATGAAATTTTTATTGGGAGTACATCTATATAATATCAGTGTACTCTGTGAATTTTGGAATTTTTTGATAAAAGTAAAATTTATGATAAATGTCTAAATATTCGGCGGTTTTGGCCATATGAAAATAGTAAATGAATTTGAAAAATTCTAAGAAAAATATATGTTCACTATGGGACTATATTATGCTAAATTCCAGAAAAGAAATATTTTTGGAACTGATTTGATATTTTTCATGAAAATGGACTAGTTATGAATAAATAAATTAAATATGTTATGTGAAGGAAGAAAATTGGAAAATAGGATTTTATGGCTTGATAATCCTATATGAGGTATATACAGATTTTTGATGAGGGTTTTGGTTATTGGTGATGAAAACTTATGAGTTTGGCATTTTAGGATAATTAAATGCATTATTTAGTAAAGTGTAAACAATTAAAAGAAATTGTTTATAAGTTTAAGAAATGTTATTCTTTAAATATCATTATACCGAAATATTGGTATGGATTTTATTGTAGAATTTCTACCTTTTTGAGTCGGGGTTACTATTCACGAGTTACTATTCATGAGTTACTATTCATGAGTTACTATTCCCGGGTACTATTCACGACAAAGTTGATTTCTTTTTCTGACCAAATTATAGTTGATTTATGAATATTACTCTGGAGATTAAAATTATATATTGATTATATTGATTTTATTATAATATATAACATTTTTATAACCCTGATGTTGAAATTCTCTTTCACTGAGTATAAAGATGGGTAGATTATTCGTATTATCATGACTAGGGTTCTCTTTGGCCAAGAAGTGAAAAGTTGAATTGTGGATTGGTATGATCATGACCATTGAATTTATAATTGAATATCTTTAGCTTAAGTGCAAAGGTGAATTGATCAACATGGTTATAATTATTGTTTATATAAATTACGAAATGATTATATATTTCTTTGAGATATTAATATATTTGGCTCGTAGTGGTGCAAATATGAATCGTTGATGAATATCTTTGGCCCGTAGTGCAAAGATGACCTCGTTATTGAATATCTTTGGCCAAAGTGCGAAGATGAATCTGTGGATGAATATCTTTGGCAGTAGTGCAAAGATGAATTTATTAGTATGATTATGAATGAGGGCGTGATTTGGTATAACCATGATCTTTGATGTTTTCGTAAAGACATGTGATGAAAATTATATTAATTCCCGGTACGAAAAGGAATTTAGAATTATAATTATGATTATGAGATATTCATATAATTGTGGAAAGGAACTGTTGATTAATGTTACAGGGATAAAACATTGTTGGTGGACTTTTAACATGGAGAAAATAATAGACTGTATTGTCTATTTGACTCTTCTAATGGATTGCTTCGCTCCATCGCAACTATGGTTGAAATTTTTATTATCTACCATATGTTCTAAATCTCGATTTATTATTGATGAAAGATATTGATAATTTAATTATCTTTAGTCATGATATTCTTTATCGAAGCTAGTTGTGCTCACCCTTTTGCTTCACAATTCTTTTCGTGTAATAAAAAGTGTATTTGGGTCGAATGGGGTAACAAGGAATAGAGTAATCTGGTCTCTAGTTGTGGAGTTCTCCCTAAACAAGTATAGACAAGTGTGTTGTATACATCTTTTAGTAGTTATATTTGGTGAATCATATAGGGATAAAGTAACCCAACGTTGGAAGGGTGTTTACCACTATCATACAAGATGTCTAATGACATACAACCTCGTGTCATTATAAGATGCGGGTTGTCTTTCATCCACTTCTTTGAGTATATATTTACGAGAACTACCTATATAATCTTGGTGTTTGTTTGAAGTATAATTCTCAATTTGAGACAGTGGAGATAATGATAAATCAAGAGAAGACTCACCATTGGGAAGAATATGATAGTAATCTTCTCATTTTTTTTTGGGGTCTATTGGGTCAACCAATGATAATTCTGTGGCCATATGATATCTATCATAACCTAGAAACATGGCCTCCCATTTCTAAAATAGTTTTTGACTATACCTTTATGTAAGGTGTCACTGTGAGGTGCTGTCCACGGTTGGGACATGTGTCATATTTGGTATATATTTGTATCCAAACTCACAGTATATGTGTTGTTGTATTTTGCACGATAATTGTTGTAATAAAGTTGTAGTTGTTTTCTGTACCATGTATTTGGCGACTCAGAATGGGTTGGATGGAATGGACCTATTTTGGGGTTGTCACATTTGGTATCAAAGCTTAGGGATATGACCTCTGGCGGAGATCGGGGAATATAACTAGGAGGGGAGAGATGAGTAAATCCTTCGCTAGTGTGTCCTACCTAAGCTTATTTGTTGGTCAGTCATAATATCGGGATATTATGTGATATGTTAATTTGTTTAATTAACCCTTGTTTTATGGCAAGATTTGAGAATGGGCTGCTTTGAGAATGTTAACAATGGAGTGAATGAGACCAGTGGGGATACCCTCTAATCACTAACCATGATAATGTGATGTCGACAAAGAAGGAATTAGAGATATCCATGTGGTGAATGAAGAATTGATAGTTGCACCCGAGATAGTCACAGAGGTAATAATGAGATGAGGAGGAAGAAGAGGAAGAAGAACACGAGGAGAGTTTATTAGAGGTATTATATGATCAAAATGTAAAATTTCAAAATTGTATTCATGAGTTAGAAGAGCAGGCTGAAGAACGACAGACGGTCGTGGAACAAAAGGATGCAATAATTCAAGCTTGTGTTACCCGATATGTGGTGCTTGAACAGAAGCATTCTTTGGCAGAGTATAAGATTATAAAGTTGGAATCGGTGAAAGAAAAAAAAAACCGAACGAAGTAAGAATGAGTGATGCATGGGTAAAAGCCACACGACACGTGGATATTGCGGAAAGAGATGTCCGATCTAAGAAGACTAAAATAGATGACATGAATTTCTCTTTTTGGAAAGCAATTGGGAAAACTCAACATCGAGTTTTGAATTACCCTGTACATAGCGGTCAACCTGAATTCGATATGGATCGAAGATTGATGATTCAGATCATGAAACAGGAGTACGACGAGGCAGTTGAGGGAGGAATATTTCCTATAGAAAAATATATTCCAACGGTAGTGATAACGCCAAATGCTGCCCCAGACAAGTCAAAACCGGGTAGTTCGAGGAATGGCGGTTGTCATGACTTCCCAACAAATGAGGAACCCAAATGAAGTTATCACGGGAGATGGAGAAATCATAATGACCGGGGAGATAGAATCTGAAATGGAAGCAAGGTATTCTCAACTTTTCGAAATACCAGGTACGTAAATTTCGGGATGAAATTTCATAAGGAGGGGAGATTGTAAGACCCTGAAATTTATGAAATAAAAGTATTCAATTTTTCTTATAATTACTATTCAATAAATGGTTAAATTGATAAAAGTTAAAGTTAAGGGTGATATATGAATTTTTTTTCAAAATACACAAGTGGTTATAAAATATTCATTGTTGTCGGAATATTCGTTTGGTCGTGGAATATTCTTTCCGTTGGGAATATTAAATTTTGCCGTACTAAACCATTTCATGGGCCCCATAATGTAATAACCGCTCGGATGAAAAAAAATGACAAAATTAAGTTTTTATAATTAACGGCGCTGTAATCATTATCAAGTAACATCGTTGGAATACCCGGTTGGTAAAATAAAGTAATCTGGCGTTGTTGTTGCAAGAAAGAAGACACCAGATACACATGATATTTTGAATTATTGATTCTTACGTAGAAGACATTACTCAATAATTGTTAAGTAATTCTCGCTCAATATTTTATTTTATTGATTCAATAATTCTTTGCGTTGATATTTTATATTATTGTTATTTCAATAATTATCATCGCACAATATTTTCATTATCGGATCAATAATTCATATTAATTGAATAATATTATTAGATAGCATTATTGACAATGTCTAGAAAGTTTCATCAAGGAGAGGTTTGGTCACCTAATCAACGCCAAAGAAGGAGAAATTCTTATTGGAAAGCCCTCTTCCTCTAGGGAACTACTGGTTGTTATAATTGTGATTCGTAATATTATTTGTGAATAATTAATTATTGATTTATATGATAAGGAAATATTTATTTGATGTGGATATAAATGATGGATTTATTTATGTGGTTATAAATGAAGGAATTAATGTTGAGGTATTTTATCAAGATTTTTGTTTGAATGAAGGTATTAAAAATTAAACCCGTGTTTTTTGAGATATATTGCATGAGTTATAATTTTTAATCCCGACCGTTGATCGTTGTAATTTTTGGATATGTTATACATATATAAGTTGAGTATATGTCTACAAATTTTGAACCGTTAAAAATGAACGTATGATTTGTTATGAATTTTAAGAGGTGAATGGTTCAGAAATTATTGAAGTATCCGAATTTAGCATTTTGGTGAAAAATTCTAGAATTGAGTGGGCCCCACTTGTGGTTGGTGAAGAAATGTGCTGAATTTTATTTTAAATGTGGTGGGTGGGAATAGTAGCAGGTAAAGCCATCAGGTTGCAGGTCAAATCTGCTAAAATTTTCTTATAAATAGAGGGCTAAGTTAGAATTGAAAATCACACCAGAAACATAAGCTTTCTCTCTTTCTCTTTCTAGATTATTGAGTGTATTTTGTGAGTATTTAGATACTTGGTGAGTTGATAATTATTGGGCCATGATACTTTTCATTATCGGACCGGACCTAATGGGTTCTTCCCTTGGATTATGTTACTTTTTGTCTGTTAGGCGTAATGATTTAGGCCCGTTATTTGATTTGCGATTAGTGGGTTATTTAATTTGGATCAAATTCACCGACCATCGTTATTGTATTGGGCTAAACTTGAATCGATCCATTACACAAATTACCGTTAACCCATCTTTGGCCTAAGTAATAATTACATAAGATAGCAGTTGATCGTTATATGCCACCTTCTGCATTGACATTAATGAGGATGGGACTCGGATGAATGGCATGGCAAGCAAAGCAGAAGAAAGTGAGAAGTGAACTGAACTGTGCTTTCTATGAGATGAACCGAGGGGGGAATGTGTCAGAGATAGTGGGTGGTACGATGAACCAAGGTGCAGGGGTACGTATGGGGCAAAGATCACACAAGAAAGGTAAGTAACAAACAAGACACCACACACAATCAGATTTGGGTTCTCTCTCAAGCACTAGACATTATTTTCCTCCATTGTTAACCTTGTGATCGCCAATACTGACTCTCACACCGGAGCTATCCCCCGACGGTCAAGCCGTCAAGTTTTTGGTGTTGACTTGTTGAACTGTGCAGGATATCGGACGCGTCTTAATAATTGGGACGTGAGAAAAGATCTTGACATTAACAATAATGTTTCATATGTATAACTAACTACCTCCGTGTCTGTCTCGAATAAGTTTAAATTAATCTTGGTGGAATAATCTATTTGTTTGTTTTGTATTATTAGAGCAGTAGTGGTTCATTCATCATTGTGCCTGGGTTTATAATATGTGACTTTCTGAGTTAGGTATGCTCAGCTGTAGCTGTCTTTAAGGTTGGTATAATATTTTGAGACATGAATTTATTTTTGTGACTAAAGGCATGCATGAAGAGATTAGAATATCCTCTCGGGTAAGGGATTAAAATATAAAAGTAGTATTTTGAAAAGAAAAAAAGTTGTAAATATGGAGGAAAAGCTGATATTGATATGTATTCAGTATTTTTATTGAGCTAAAAGGATCTTACTTAATTAGTAGTGACACGTACAGTGATGAAACGCAAGTAGAGTCAAATCTAGATTCGTGGACATAGATAGATTCCTTGTTTTGTTTTGGTTCGGTCCCTTTCTCTACGCCGTATGCTTTAATTTTACTTGACCAACAAATTCTTTTAAATTCCAAAAATCTTGTAACTTACCAGAGAAGAAAGGAATAGAATATAAAAAAAACATACATAGCTTTTTCAAGGTAATATATAGAAGTTAAGTTAATTCTAGACATTTTAAAATTATATTGATGTATATAGTTTATTTAAAATTTTAAAACAATATAATTAATAATAATAATATCATACATAATTGTATTAATAAAGAATTAAATAAATTTATTACATCAATTTAAAATTTAAAAATATTTCTAGTGACGAGCCAAAAAGTTATGGTTATAATAAGTAACAAGAGTTATAATCCAGACTTACGTGTGCCCTCAAGGCCTCCCACATACAACAAAACAGCCAATTTGGGATAAATGAAATAAAGCTTATAATTTAGTTAATAATTAATTAATTAATATCCGTTGCGCTGTAGCATAAGTAGGATACCTTTATTTGCGCACTGAACTTAATAATTAATCTACATTACTAGTACTATTAGTATTTATTACTAGTGTTTTGATTATATATGAATACTTTTAGTACTCAGTATTTTAATTAAAATGGGGATGATGTATGTATCGTTCCTCTTTTGTTAAGGGTTGATTGGATTACGTCCTTTGGTCAGGATATGTGGGTCCTCCCATCATAACAAATAAAATTTTATTTGTTAATTTTTTATTCTATATAAAAAAAGTTATATATTTTTAACGGTACTATTCTATCGGTTTTGAATTATATATTATAAAACTAAATTTAAAATTAATATGTTTAATTTAAGTTTTAAAAATATATAATAAATTCTTTTTTAAATAGTTTATGATCATATTCATAATTGTATTTATTATATAAACTAAATGAAATACTACTAATGTTAATTTTGAATTTAAAATTGACTTTGAAAAGAATCAATAATAATTTTAGAATTCATCTCTCTTATAGTTATATATACCTAGCTAGTTATATATTCATCTCTCCTTCTTTATAAAGGTGAAAAGGCAAATTATATAAGCTCCATTCCCGATCGAGAAAAGTAAGGTCGGGCAGGGAAACTATTGGGGATATGATTTTTATAGGCGGAGGCGGAGGCGGAGGCGGAGGCGGAGGCGGAGAGAGTGCTATTTTTAGATTTTCTTCTTTGCGCTTAATTCCAAAACCAATCAAGTTAGTATAAACCAAAAAAAAGTAAATTAAATATTAATATGGAGCAGTCAGTTTGCTTGTACAAAGTAGTAATATTCATTATAATAATTCGCCGCTTGAAATTGATTAATTCTTGTATTGCTGAATCTTGGTTCTTACCGTAGTATTTTTCTTTTGACGCAAGTACTTGAGTATGGACATTTATCTGTCAATCAATCTGTTAACGTCAAAGATCTTCTGTCACGTCTCAATCACGTAAGACGACCTGATCCTGCACAATAAATACGATAAACACCACAAGTTTGACGGCTGTTCCGTCAGGGGATAGCTCAGGCGTGAGAGTCAGTATGTGTTCACAAAGTTAACAATGGAGGAAAGTAATGTCTAGTATCTAGAGATAGATAATAATTCTCCGTTGTGTGTATGTGAGAGGATATGAATATGAAAAAATGTATATGAACGTACCTGTTGGTGAAGGCTTCCTTGCTAGGTTATACTATCTAAAATGCGGATTATTGTGCCACCCACTACTACGACACGACACCCCTCCGATCCGATGGGCTCGCCATCTTGATGTAGTCTATCCAACGCTTTTGGCCATCGCTTTTTTTCTCTTATGGCAATATGATCCCATCCACATTAATGCATGGCAGGAGTTTTAGTCAACCGTCATGCTTTTTCATCATTGCAAGTCAAAGTAACAGATATTAAAATATCTAATGGGTCGATCTACTGAAATGACCCGATCTTAAAGGTTAAAATAAAAATAATATGGTGACTGGGCCCAATGACTTTCACGGATTAATAATAAAGGCCCAATAGATTGATTAAATGAGTAGGCCCAATATACCCGGCCCAAAGAGAGGAAATATCACGACCCAACATTGCCCCCTAGTTTTTTGTTGAACAGAATGTTTAATAGAAAACTATAAATGGTCCATGATAATTTACTAAAGGTCCATAGTGAGAAATAATTGAAGTGCACCCAGTTACTGTTTACGAGATGAAATGGGAGGAGAATGGAGGCCCAAATTAGAAAAGCCCTGTCTAATAGATACATGGACCCGGAATCGGACGCTTCCCATTCAAACTCTAAATCTTTACTAACATTTAATGTGTCGGCCTTGAACACCATGTAACCGTCAGTATAAAAGATAACTTTACCAAATTTGACAGTTTTACCTGCCCATTTGAAATTCGAGCGCCTTTTGAACTCTCTGCTCCTTTGCAAACGGTCAAAAATGGCTTCCCAAGACTCCGAACAAGGTTCTCCCATACTAGTAACACCGATCACTGTCGTTCCGCCAAACCCTACCGCTCGTGAAGAAACTTCAGCCTTGAATCCAAAGGGGTCGAAAACCAACAAGGATCCTCTCCCAAAAACTCCCAAACCCCCCTCCGAATTCTACAGGATCACGGATCGCTTCTCGCATGCCAATACTCCCTCTATCGTGACTGAGGCTGAGTTACAGAGGATTTGATCCCGGTACCACATTCCGGATACCCATGCGGTTAGGGGTCCCAGATTCGGCGAGAAGATGTATCAACGGCCAGAGGGTTGGACGGCCGTCCCCATGACCTTACTCGAGAAAGGGGTTCGTTTCCCTTTGCACATTTTTATAGTGACTTTACTGGGGTTCCTGGGGGTGGGGTTCGTCCAACTGGTACCAAATTCTTACATTCATATTTTGGCCTTCGTGGCCTTCTGTCATGAATTGGGCGTGGAGCCTTCCTTGGACTTCTTCTTCACCGTATACAAGATAGTCCAATCTAGGGAGAAGGGGTCAAGGCCATTAACAAACACTCTCCGAAGTCAGGAGAAAAGTTCGAGAGGCATTCGCTGGTGAACACTCCTTCGAGCAATAGGGGATGGCACGAGAAGTGGTTCTACGTCAAAGGTCCCGAAATTTCTTCTTTACCAAACTGGGCCACTGATGAGAAGATCTCTGTTGACTTCAGAGACATTTCCGAAGAACGGGAAGTTGAAATGATGGAACTTTTCGACAATTTCCCTAAGGGGGAGTGGAAGTACGGGCTCCTCTCGAAACAGGCATGGTTATATGACCATAAATGTAAGCATCGGTCTATTTAATATATATATAAATTTTTGAAAATGCTTTTATAATGTGGATCCTAACACAGGATTGTTTTGGTTCATGCAAGATCTTTGATCGACCGAGCTCCTTGGAAACAAAGGAGTTCAAAGATTTTTATCCGGAAGTCCTCTAAGTCGTTGAGACTCGGCCAACAGAGGCTACTCCCAAGTCGAGCCGACCCAGAGATACACACATCGATGAACTCCTAATCGAAGAACTAGAAGTCGATGAGGTTCCTGCTTTGGAAGAGACCTCCTACCGCCGTGAAGAAGAGGCCATTAGAAAACCAAGATCAACTCCTCTCCCTAGCCCTTCCGGAAGCCACCCGTAAATTGAGCCAACTACAACATCCATTCCTCGACGAGAGAGGCATACTCGATCGTCCGATCGAAGAAGCATCCTTCGGACCAAAAAGTTAAAAACCAAGATAACCTCATTGACCGCCAAGAGCTCGTGGTGCCCCGATCTTCGATCATTTCCCCTTCGTGCCCCTCAGAGAAATACAGATTGAAGAAGAAGGTGATCAGACGAAAGCAGTTCAAACGCCGTCCAGAAGAGAAGCGTACACCGACGATCATCCAAACTCGCCTCCGCCACTTCTCCCAAGAACCCATCCCAAATAAATCCCTTCTCCAAAACCTGTACTTGAACTCTACTCTCTCCCGAGCAACCAGCCTCCTTCACCGGAAAAGTCGAGACCCTCTCCGAACGCACTGAGTCCTTCAGTCGTCGGTTATCATGCCGAGGCCATGGGGTCTCCCACTGCGGCCTAGATTCAATGCAAATTTTCCTTCGACCTCTTGGGGCCTTTCAGACGGAAAAGTCGACGATCATCGGTTCAAATGATCACACGGATGGGAATCGCTTCGATGAAGGGATGAGCTATCCGCTAAAGTAAATAATCATTTCTTTATTTCCTATCCCCCGTTTCTTGCTTGAATATCCTGGTAATCGACTTGAGTAATTGTTTGAACATATACGCAGCTAAATCTTTGTCTTTGGACGTTTAAGCGTCTAAGGCACATAAATGGGGAGGCCGAGGAAGATTTCATGAGATGAGATCAATACGCCGAAATCGACCTTGGCTCGAGAAAGGGCCGATCGAGAAGACGCTTCTTCATATCATCGATGGCCTCCAACGAGACTTAGATCGAGCTAAGATGGACTTCAAGACGCCTCGATGATGAACTAAAGGCTCTAGGAGGATGGGGTGGTGCGTCAAAGCCACCCGCCAATAGACTTTAATCGATCTCGAACGCCTACCGTCAAGAAAACCTACTCCTCAAGGCCAAAATGAGGAGTTCTTCGCCAACCCGAGCTTGGTAATTCGACTTCAAAGTGACGCTCAACAAGGCCCGTGACGTAAGAGCGGAGACATAAGAACAAACGCCATAAACTTCGTCACAAAATAAAGGAGCTTGAGGGATGGGGTCCTCTTACGATCAAGAGTCATGAAAGCAGATTCGGGGAAGACTCTGAGGACTCAGATGAACTCAATGGCGAGATCATGAAGGTCTATTCGGAGGGTTATGAAGATTGCCGGGAGCGAGATAAAGAGAAGCTATCTGCTGCCCAGCTGGATTCGGCTCTTCTTAACTCCGAGGACGAAGGTGGCGCCTAAATGTTCTTCCTGCTTTTGTTCTAACTATGTGAAAATTTAACTGTTTAGACTTTTTATGTTTTTGGGATTACTTTGAAATTTTATATATGGACGTTGACAGTGTTTCTATATTTGTGTAATTAGTTCATAAATGAATCGATCAAATGAATATTTAGTTTTCTTGATGAATCTACAATTTCCTTAATTGTGAACTATGTTTTCGGTTAGTTTCTTGTCAACAATTCAGTATCAGTAAACTGAACCGAAACAGTGAATCAGTTAAAGCATATAATGATTAATTTATGAAATGAAGTGAATTGAATTTTATGGACATATAATTTAACTTAACTGAATTGAATAGACTGAACTCAACACTTAAATAAAACAAAGTAATACATACTCATCGGTTCCGAAGTGCGAGATCGGTCATTTGTTTACCACTCGGGGTGAACAATTATATAAGGACCAAGATATAAGGATCAAGATATAAAGATCAATTGTGACCATTGACTTACCACCCTTGGTAAAATCAATATAGGATCATAAGGACCTTCGTCTACCACTCGGGGTAAAACGACAAATGGGCTGCCATCGAATGGCCAGCGAGTCCTACCATACTTCCTTACACCATAGTGACCATAGGACAAATAGGACCAGGATCAATAGTGACCATTGATTTACCACCTTGGTAAAATTAATATAGGATCATAAGGACCTTCGCTCACCACTCGGGGTAGAACGACAAAACGGGTCGCCATCGAATGGCCAAAGAAGTCCTACTATACCTCCTTACACCACCATAGTGACCATAGGACAAATAGGACCGGGATCAATAGTGACCATTGATTTACCACCCTTGGTAAAATCAATATAGGATCATAAGGACCTTCGCCTCACCACTCGGGGTAGAAACGACAAATAAAGTCGCCATCGAATGGCCAAATGAGTCCTACCATACCTCCTTACACCATAAGTGACCATAGGACAAATAGACCGTGGATCAATAGTGAAAAGTGACTTTTTATTGATAATGAACAATAATATCTGCATTAGATGAATTGACTTGATCTTTATCGAAGTATTTCAAGCTCGCCAAAGATGCCAAGTGTTTTTGATCTCGGAACCATCTAATGCCTTTAACCGATAAGTGCCCGCTTTGATACTTCGATCACTTCATACCTACCTTCCCAAAGATGGCATTAACTTTCCGCTTTGAGGTGTAGAAGCTTGGCTTTCTAAGGACTAAGTCTCTACTTCGAATCTGCTGCTTGACTCTTTTGTTGTAATGCTTAGCTACTTTTTCGTTGATAAGCAGCCAGTTTAAGTAGAGCCACCTCTCTGGCTTCTTCTAGCAGATCCAAATTGGCCTTCAGTCCTTCGTCATTGTAGATCTCTTTGTATTGACTGACCCGAAGACTTGGAGATCTGATTTCGACAGGAGGACTAACATCGCGACATACATAGCCCAATTAAAAGGTGAATCCCTGGTGGTTGTCCTCTGTGTAGTCCAGTAGTTTCCACAAAGACCTCGAGCGCTTCTTTCCGCCATCTTCCTTTAGCTTCATCCACCAAGGCTGATCCTGATTCGCCAGTCGTCTGTTGGTCACCTCAACTTGTCCATTTGATTGTGGGTGAGCCACCGAAGTCTTCTTATGTTGAATCCTCAACTTTCTTTAAAAATGCTTCAAAATTTGATCCCCATTTAATGGCCTCATTGTCCGATATCAATACTCTAGGGATCCCCGCGTTAAACACTACGGACTCTTTTATGAATTTCAAACACTCTTGTTCCGTTATTAATCGAAGTGGCTTTGCCTCCACCCATTTGGTCATGTAATCAATAACAACTATGACGAAGCTAACCTGACCTTTAGCTTTAGGTAACGGACCCAATATATCTACCCCCCCAGATAGCGAAGGGTATAGGAGATAAAATCGAGTATAGCTCTTTCTGTGGCTGATGTGGGATCGGACTGTTGAGCTGGCACTTTTCACATTTCTTGACATTCTCTGTAGCTTCCTTGAAAATTGTAGGCCAATAGTATCCTTGTCGAAGTACTTTGTAAGCCAAAGATTTAGCAGCCATATGATCACCGCAAATACCCTCGTGAACTTCCCGAAGAGCATATTCCGCCTCGGATGGGACCAGACACTTCAGCAATGGTGAAGAAAAGGCCAATCGATAAAGATCCCCATTAATAAGAACAAAATTTGCACTCTTGTACTTGATCTTCTTTGCTAACATCTGATCCGAAGGAAGGACGCCATCTGCCAAATACTCGATGTAGGGGGTCATCTAAATAGGTTAGATCGCTCGATACACATCATCGCTTCATGTTGAACACTCTACCGCCGTAAAACTTCCAAATAAATTGATCCGTTAAAACATCTCGCATCCAGAAGTGGCCAACTTCGACAAAGGCATCGACGATAGAATTGCCATTACGCTCTATGCCCCAAATTCATATGGTTTAACATCAAGTCATCTTTTAACTCCGCCAGATACTTGATCATCCGAAGTTCTACGAGCTTCATAATCTCTCCCGACAACCGCTTGACGACCAACCGAGAGTCATCGTAAATGATAAGCTTCGACTTCTAGACTTTTGCCAATCGAACACCCGCTAAAGACCGCTTCATACTTAGCTTCGTTTGTTCGTTGCTTTAAACCCGAATCGATGGCTCATTGAACTTTGAACCCTCTCGACTCGCTCATGATAATTTCCGCCCACTAATGATCATGGTAGAGAACAAATCGCATATAGAGTCCAAGCATTTCGACTTGTTGAAGGATCAGAATCTTTCGACGGACGATTCAATTTTACGGTAACTTTCAAGGCGTCGCTTCGGTGAACGAACATTCTACCATAAAATCGGCCAAAGCTTGACCTTTGATAGCGGTTCGGGGATGGTATTCGATGAAAAACTAGGACAACTCCATAGTCCATGCCGCTAGTCTTTCGGAAACTTCTGGCTTGCCCATCACCTTTTTCAACGGCTGATCCGTGTAGACGACCAGGAGCCGACCTTGAAAATACTGCCGAAGCTTTCTACTAGAAATTATTAAAGCAAAGACAAATTTCTCAATATTCGGATACCTGGTTTCAGCATCTCATAGGACATGACCTGGACGTAATAGAACCGGATGTCGCTTTCCAATCGACCTCCGCATTAGAACCGCTTCCAACCGCTAATGAACTTGCTGCAAGGTACAGATATAAGGTCTCTGCTGGGGCGGACTTCACCAATAAAGGAGCAGAAGAAAGATATGTCTTTATGCCTTGGAAGGCGTCTTCACACTCCGAAGTCCACTGGAATGTCTTCGCATTCTTTGGCCCTTTTAATGTATCAAAGAAAGGAAGTCACCTCTCCGCAGATTTGGCGACGAACCTCCTTAAAAGTCGCATCCTACCACCATCGGGACGTTGAACGTCTTTGAAAGACTGAGGAGTCTTCATATCAAGAATGGCCTGGATCTTTTCCGGATTGGCCTCGATGCCCATCTGACTGACCAGATAGCCCAAAAACTTTCCTGCACCGAGGCTAAAAGTGCATTTGGCCGGATTGAGTCTCAGTTGACGATGACGAACAGTTTGAAAGCATTCCTCTAGATCGTCCAAATGATTCTAAACCTGCATGCTCTTCACGATCATGTCATCGACATATACCTCCATGTTCCTCCCCAGCTGCCTGTCGAAGATGAAGTTCATCATTCTTTGGTAGGTGGCTCCAGCATTTATAAGGCCAAAAGTCATCTTCTTGTAGGCGTACACCGAACGGTGTGTAATGAACGATGTCTTTGGAATGTCCTCTTTACGTATGGATATTTGATGATAACTTGAAAAAGCATCCATAAAGCTTAGTAATGCATACCCCGAAGTGGCATCGATGAGCTGATCGATATGGGGCAGAGGATAAAAGTCCTTCGGACAAGCTTTATTGAGGTCGGTGTAGTCGATGCAAACCCGCCATTTTCCATTCTGCTTCTGCGCTAACACTACATTCGCCATCCATTCGGGATAATCAATTTCATAGATGAAATCGGCAGCCTAACAAACTTTCATGATTTCTCATCAATGATCCTTTGTCGCTCGGACGCAAAGATCCGCCTTTTTTGCCGAACTGGCTTCTTCGAGGGATCTACATTCAGACTGTGTTTAGCTATCTTCCGGCTTACTCCAGGCATGTCCTGTGGTTCCCATGCAAAGATATCCGCATAGCAGTAAAGAGTTCCATAAGGTTTGTCCGAAAAGGTTCGCGCAGACCGAACCGATCTTTACTGATCTTGTTCGGCTTCCGATGATCAACTCGATCTCCTCCGTCCCCACCTGCGCAGGATCACCAACGATTCGAATCGCTTCGTGAAAGGCTCGATCTCAATCGTCATCGTTTGTTTTGCCATCGACCCCCACTCCGGAGGAAATAACAGCATTCCGATAACATCTTCGGGCCAGATCTAAGTCCCCTGGCACTTCTCCTACTCCATGCGCTGTGGGGAACTTGATTTTGAAATGAGGGATGAAAGTCACAGCTTGGAGAGTAGTCAAGGTAGGTCTTCTCCCAAAGATAATAACGTTAGAGGTCAATCTACATGTACAACATAGAATTTGCACATTATTTCTACTCATTTGGGTGTCAGGTCAAGATAACCGGGAGTTCGATAATGCCTGCAAATTTGACCGGATCGTAACTGAAGCCGTATAAAGGAGCCTCCTACCCTACCTCCATTTTCTGCCCATCAAGATGCATCCTCCTCGATAGGCGTGGCGATAAAATATCCATCAAGATCCATTGTTTATCATCATGCGCGCTTCATATCCACCGAGCCCACTTCAGGCTTTGTGATCACCAAGCCCCCCTCATGTGGCTCGATGGGCTCAAGGATAATCATGACAAGAAATGATATGATGGTTCCGGAAATGGCTCGTCAATCTTGAGGATCATCTCGTTACAAGAATGATCGAATCCGTAAGCCCTTCTCTTCTTCCCTATCAACTTCTCCACAGATCCACCGGTTATCACATCGATGACATGCTGGCTGGCGTGATGATGGAGCCATTTGAGCCGCCTCGAACAATATGGTTAATATTCGCCGATCATTCGCGCCACATATCTCGCACCAACAAGCCATCTTTAATCTTCTTCTCCATTTAAATCTTTCAAATTGCAACACTCGTTATTGTCATGGCGGTGACTTGATGATAGCCACAATACTTACGAGAGTTACCCTGTCCTGTTCGGTAATTATCACGGGGTAGCTCGAAGAAAGGTTGGTTTCTGATTTGATCCAAAATCACCGATCTATCAGTGTTCAGTTTGGTGTAGACCTTATTCACCTTTGAAAATGAAACAGGGGATGACCGCTTCCTCACGCCATGAGTTATCAGATTTCTTTGAATTGCCCTCCGTCGATCGTTGTACCCCGTTCTCCTTTGATTAACTCGGCCTTGGGAACCATCGTCTCTTTCAACCGGTCCAAGAAGGAGGATGCTTCAGCCTGTTCATAGCTTCTTCCACAACAATATAGTCTTCTGCCTTGTCAAAGGCTTCGGCCAAGCTCTTCGGATGGTGGAACATCAACTTCTTCACCAATTTCTCAGACTTCACCAGATTCAGCCCATTCTGGAACAAACCTACAGCCTGGAGATCATTGAGGTTTGACACACCGGCCGATCGCTTCTCTCGAACCTCTTTACATATCGCCCAAAGATTCACGGTAAATCACGGATCTGTGTGCTGAGAACCCAGAAGCTTTCCTCTTCTTTGGTTACTCCCAAAACGGGCATGGAACTTATCACAAAGCTTCGGTCCAAGAGGATATCGAATCGACAAGAAAGTTCCCAACCATCGTCTCACATCTTTTCTCGTCAGTAACAAAAAAGTGTGGCACTTGGCATGATGACGCCCCAAAATAGGTCCATTCCATCCAACCCATTACGAGTCGCCAAATACATAAGTACAAAAAATAACTACAACTTTATTACAACAATTGTCGTGCAAAATACAACAAACACATATCTTTGTGAGTTTGAATACAAATATATATCAATGTGACTCATGTCCCAACCGTGGACAAGACCTCATAATGACACCTTACATAAAGGTATAGTCGAAAACCTGTTTTAGAAATTAGAATCTTTGGGAAGTGCTCATGAAACCTTCGTATATGGGAGGCATGCGTCTAGGTTATTATAGATATCATATGGCCACGTAATTATCCTTGGTCAATCTAATAGACCCCAAAGAAAAATGAGAAGATTACTATCATATTCTTCCCAATGGCGTAGTCTTCTCGACATATCATTATCTCCACTGTCTCTAATTGAGAGTTATATTTCAAATAGACTCCAAGATCATATAGATAGTCTTTGGTAGATATACTCAAAGAAGTGGATGTACACAAACCTCGTCTTTATGATGACACGAGGTTGTATGTCATTAGACATCTTGTATGATAGTGGCAAAACACCCTTCCAAGTTAAATTCACCTCACCTCAACATCTATAGACCAGATTCTATTCCCTTGTTATTCTCATTTCGACCTAGCTACACTTTTTATTACCCGAAAGGAATTGTGAAGAAAAAGGGTGAGCACAACTAGCTCAAGAAAGAATATCATGACTAAAGATAAATAAATTATCAATAGCCTTCAATAGTAATAAATCGTAGATTTAGAACATATGGTAGATGATAAAACTTTTCAACCATAGTTGCAAGTTTGAACGAAGCAATCCATTAGAAGAGTCAAATAGACTATAAAGTCTATTATCTCTCCATGTTAAAAGTCCACCAACAATGTTTTATCCTCGTGACATCAATCAACAATTCCCCACATCCCACAATCACATGTATAACTCGTAATCGTAATTGTAGTTCTAAATTCCTTTTTTCTCATCAAGGACAAAGATAATTTTCATCACCAAACATCAAAGATCATGGTTATACCAAATCACAGCCTCGCTCATAATCATACTAATAAATTCATCTTTGCACTACGGGCCAAAGATATTCATCAACAGATTCATCTTTGCTACTGTGCCAAAGATATTCATCAATCATTCATCTTTGCACTATATGCCAAAGATATTTAACTTCACAGTCATCTTTGCACACTACGACCCAAAGATATTTATCAACAATTCATCTTTGCACTACAAAGCCAAAGATATTCATCAACAAGTCATCTTCAGACTACTGGACCAAAGATATTCATATCTCAAAGAAATACATAATAATTTCTGGAATTTATATAAACCATAATTATAACCATATATGTTGATCAATTCACCTTTGCACTTAAACTAAAGATATTCAATTATAAATTCAATGGTCATGATCATACCAGTCAACAATTCAACTTTTCACTACTGTCCAAAGAGAACCCTAGTCATGATCATACCAATAATCTACCCATCTTTACACTCCGGTGAAAGAGAATTTCAACATCGTGGTTATAAAATGTTATATAAAAATAATATAATCAACATATAGATTTAATCTCAAGAGTAAGATTCATAAATCAATGATTTCATAACAACTTAATCAAAATGTTATAAATCACTTAATAATCTCATAATCTAATATTATTAATACTACCACAATATTTTAATCATTTCTTAAACTTATAAACAATTTATTTTAATTGTTTACACTTTACTAATAAATGCATTTAATCATCTTAAAATGCCAACCTCATAAGATCTCATCACCAATAGCCAAAACCCTCCTCAAAAATTTGCATATATCTCATATATAATTCTCAAGCCATAAAATCATATTTTCCAATTTTCTTAATTCACATAACATATTTAATTCATTTACTCATAACTAGAACATTTTCATGAAAAATACCAATTCAGTTTTAAAAATATTTCTTTTCTGGGATTTAGAAGAATATAGTCCCATATTGAATATATACTTTTCTCAAAATTTTTAAAATTCATTTACTATTTTTCACATGGCCAAAACCACCGAATATTCAGACATTTATCATAAATTGTACTTTTATCCAAAAATTCTAAAATTTACACGGTATACTGATATTATATAGATGTACTCATAATAAAAATTTCATCAATTTTGGAGTTAATCACAAGGAGTTATAAGCGATTACTTTTAAAATAGTCTTTTCTCGTAAAATTCATAACTCCCAATCTATACATCCAAAAATCGCCATTTTTGGACACAATCTATAAAACTCATCAAAATATCATTTCAAATTTTTCCAGAATTTTTGAAGGTACAGAAGAATTTCGAAATAATAACCCTTAAAATCCCTTACTATCACTTACCTCAAAAGAGCAGTACTTCTGACTAGAATAACGTTGAACGAACTTGCACCGTATAACAATACTCAAAGTATACTCAAAATACTCACAAGAATACGCTCGATAATATAGAGAGAGAAAACTTCAGTTTCTGGTGTGAATTTCAATTATAACCCAAGACTCTATTTATAGAAAACGCTTAACACCAAAGCAGAAAATTTAATTTAATAATAATACATATAAATCAAGATTCCTACGCCTCTAGAAATCTGATTTTAGCTTAATAAGCACATGCTAGGGCTGCCCACAAAACAAAAAACGTTTTTCACACTTTAAATATTTTAAACTTCCAAAAATCAATTATTTCGGAGCTTTGAAACTTCAATAATTCATAATAAATAGCCTTTTTATCCAAAAATTCGAATCTCGCGAGTTTTTATAGGAAATTCAATTCTCTACAACTTTACAGAAGAAAGGTTTTCCAAATTCCAAACAAAAATGGACCGAAATCCACAAACGGACGATTTTACAAGCTATAATCAAATTTCAGTCAAGAAATGGGGTCCACCGACATGTTTAACATGTTTTAAACATTTTTGGTAACAAAAATACTCCTCCTCATATACTCATATATCCCACATTTCACTGTAAAAATATCACCATTATTATATTATTAAAAAATATAATAATATATTTAAATGAATTATTTTATCAGAAAAAGATAAAATATTAATTTTTAACAATTGTCATATTAAAAATTTTCTCCATCTATATCCACATAAAATGAATATTTTCCTCATCATAAAAATCAATAATTAATTATTCACAAATAATATTACATAATCATAATATTAACAACCAGGCAGTTCCCAGGAAAGAGGGGGCTTTCCAATAAGAATTTCTCCTTACTGGCGTGCAATTAGGTGACCAAACCTATCCTTGACAGAACTTTCTAGACATTGCCAATAATGTTATCTAATAATATTATTCAAATAATATGAATTATTGTTCGATAATGGAAAATATCGCAGAAGGACAATTATTGAAACAACAAAGAATATAAAATATCAATGCAACAATTATTGAATCAATAAAATAAAATACTAAACAGTAATTATCGTAACAATTATTGAGTAAGTGTCTTCACGTAAGAATCAATAATTGGTGCAATACCGCAATGCCTTCGTGTGTTTTAACCACCGAGTATTTTTACAAGATTAACGATAACAACTACGCCGTCATTTATAAACAACTTATATTTGTCGTTTTTTTCATCCAATCGCTTTCAGTTATGGGGCCCACACAAGGTTCTTACCGTCCGCATGCGGATATTCTCGACAAAAAAGAATATTCTACGACCAAACGAATATTCTCCACAACAATGAATATTTTATAGCCACTTGCGTATTTTTGAAAAAATTTCATATATATCACCCTTAACTTTAACTTTTTATCAATTTAACCATTTACTTAATTGTAATTATAAGAAAAATTGAATACTTTTATTTCATAAAATTCGGGGTCTTACAGGCAGCGTCAGTGAAGTCATAATAGTCCATTAGCCGATCAAATGCCTGGCTATGGTCATAAGGATCCCCAGTCCCATCGTAACTTTCCATGCGAGGCAATTTTTTAGTGATATCTGCCTTTTCTTTGAGAATATCTAAGAAAAAAGGGGATGCCTTTTTTCGGGCGTCCTTCACTCCGAACCTCGGCCCACCGCTCGAGTTTTTTTCACTCCTTCACCAGAAAATCAACGCCTTCGGGCTGTGGAGAAACCTCTTTCTTGTGAACGATACTCTGTTTATGAGAGGATCGACCTTCTCCTGCCGATCCCTCGCCTGGTGGGACTTTCGATCTACTCCGATTGTACAACTCGTCCTCTATGGTGAGAATGATCACGTTGATAGTCCCTTATTCGATTTCGGGCATGATCTCCCTCGACCGCTTCCTTTGTCTGTCGTCGTCGTCTCGATCTTTGAGAGGCAACGACCATTATTGCCTTCTTTGAGGCCACGGAGTTCTCGCCTCGATCTCCTCCCATTGTGAGAGCGATCCCTAAACATGCGTTAAAGCTCCGTCTCCTTACCCTCTCGCCGTGGCACCTCCTTATGCCTACTCCGCCTTTCGGACTGAACACGGCTAGATGCTTCGTCCCTTAACTCCGCCACCCGAAGCATCTGTTCGGCTATATCTTCTCTTTGCTTCAACAGAACCTCCAAGGCTTTATCTGCTTTGTCCGCCATCTTCGCCAACTTGGCGGCTCTATCTCCCTGACCACTTCTACGATAAGTCTTGGTCGGTGAGCCTTCCGCCTGCCCTCGACCATGATCTCGCTCCTTATCCACACCGAAAACTAATCTTCGTCTGACCCCACCATGAATCTTCGGACGGAGATCTCCTGAATTATGCTTAGAAGCCGTGCTCTCGTGAGCACTTTTAAAAGGACCCAGACGATCCTTCACCGAAACACGAGGCAAATGATTTAACTAATGTACCATCGTGACGCCGCCTTCGTCAGATCATCCCTACTCATCATCATCTTCCGAAGTAGGTTAAACGATTATGATTGAAAATGTTAATGACACTAGAACTCAAAAGCCCTCCTTCTAGCGCCAATGTTAACGCCAAGATCTTCTGCCACGTCCCAATCACGTAAGACGCCCTGATCCTGCACAGTAAACACGATAAACACCACAAGCTTAATCTACCATTGAGTTTTGGGATAGCTTCAAAGCGTGAGAGTCAGATATGTGTTCACAAGGTTAACAATGGAGGAAAGTAATGTCTAAAGGTTCAGAGATAGATAATAATTCTCCGTTATTGTGTATGTGAGAGGATATAAATATGAAAAAAATGTATACGAACGCATTGTTGGTGAAGGCTTCCTTGCTTTAGATTATACTATCTCCTACTTTGGATTCTTGTGTCACCCACTACTACCGACACCCCTCCGATCCGATGGGCTCGCCGATCAGATGTAGTCTATCCACCGCCACATCTTTGTTTTTCATCACGTAGTATTATGATCCCATCCACATTAATGCATGGCGGGAGTTTTAGTCAACCATCATGCTTTTTTATCATCAGAAGTCAAAGTAATGATATTAAAATATCTAATGGGTCGATCTACTGAAATGACCCGATCTTAAAGGTTAAAATGGAAATAATATGGTGACTGGGCCCAATGATTTTCACGGATTAATAATAAAGGCCCAATAGATTGATTAAATGAGTAGGCCCAATATACCCGGCCCAAAGAGAAGAAATATCACGACTCAACACAATCATTAGGAGTACTATAATTAATTCGTCAATTAAGTACTGGAAATTAAATAAATAATGGTTAAACATTTATAATTTGAAATTAATGGTGACGACATTGTTAAATAAGTAACATGCACGAGCTAGCCAAATATATAGTTATATGAAGTATACACGTACTAGACGTTAGTTATTAATCTGGTTTCTTTGTTAGTCTCATAATGCAATTTCATATACTAATTTGCCCCATAAGTTATACTACATCCTTGGCTGCATAGATACGACTACATAAGACCTTGACAAAAAAGAAAGTACGTATAAAAGTTTATAAAACATTAGTTTAAAACCGAGAACACAACAAATTAATTAATACAACAAAACCTTTAAGATAGCCTAGCTAGCTAGCTAATATATAGACCAAAATACACTTGGTAAATCTTTACACAATGATAACTCTGGTTTTGCTGAAACCAACAATTTTCCAAAACAACCATTTTTTCGAGCTCAACAAAAATCCCATTTTCCTATCCTCTGGGTTCATGCATGCATGTTTGAAAGATCCATGAAAATTAAGCTCCCTTAATACAGATTATTATGTGATTAATGTTGATGGGGTTAGTTTGTAAAATTCATTTGATGGGCGTAAAGTTATTTTTATTGCATGGCCAACGAAGAAGATAATTGTTGCTCAAGTTGCCGAACGACCCAATCTTGATGCATGTCCCACAGTTTCTGCCGGAGCATCACTAACTCGGACCGGAGTAATTCATTTTCTGTCTGTAGGATTTGGCTATGATGCGTGAACACACGTAGCTGGTTCATCATGTCCCGGTTCTCGAACTTAATCCGGTTCATTTGATTCCCTAGGTCCTCCAAGTGTTTCTGTTTTCTCATGCGGGACCGCCGAGCCGATTCCCGGTTTGATATCATCCGTCTCCGCTTTCGCTCGTCAACTACTGTAGGATCATCTAAACCGGAATCGGAACTCTTCCTCTTCCGGCTCTCTTCTTTGGAGCCGGGATTTGAATTTATATGCATTGGTTCGGAGTTGTCAGAACCGGAATTTGAAAAGACCTGCTCTTGTGTTGGGTCTGGACTAAAAACCGGTTCATCTTGCTGAAACGAAAGGTGCGGTTCTTGGCAATCCCAAGGCTCGAAAGCCGGAAAAGGGGTTCCAAAAAACCCATCAGAGGACAACATGGCTGGAAAACCGCTAAATTATATGGGAGGCAGGAGAGGGAAAAGGGAAGAAAGGAGTGGGACGAGGTTGATATTTAAAGGGTGAAACGGAAGAGAGGTAGTGGTGGTCCACCGAGGGGCATCTTGGTCAGAACACGTATTTTAAGGGCATAGCTTTTGAGTCAAGTGGCATTTAGTGGTGGGGTACCCTAGGCTTTTTAAACAGACAGCAGGGTGACGACCTGTGGATGTGGACCCCGATAAAGATTGATGTTTAAGCTTAGGAATGAAGAAACAAAAGAAGAGGGGGGTGGGATGTCTGTGGACACGCGTTGCGATATTATTAGTGTGTCTGGAAAGTTTAGGTCATTAGTGCGTCTGGAAAGTTGGTTAGGTGTTTCCAGCGTCGCTGATGAGGAAGGGGAAGCTGTTGTAATATACTCCCTCCGTCTCGTATATTAATATACTACGTTTTAAATAATTTTATTTTTTAAAATTATTTAATATTTTATATAGTTTAAGAGAATTAATTATAATATTTTTAAAATTTATTTTTCATAAAAAAATATTACAAATAAAAGAAAGTGACATAAGTATATATAATAAAGAATATTATAGACAATTAAAACTATATTTAATATTATACAATTATTTTTTTAATTTTTATGCACAATTTTAAAATGCCATATATTATAACACGGAATGAGTAATACAATATAGCCATGAACGGGAGGGAGCCATATTAACTTTGTATTCGTTTAAAAGGAAGCTAGGTTCATTAATGATCAAAAAGAAAATAAGAAGAAAAAAAAAATTTGACTGTCAAAAAAAGTGATAGTGATTTTCATTTGATGATAAGATCATAAATAATTAGACCAAAAAAGTTTCCTAATTAAGATTTCATTTTATATATATATATATATATATATATATATATATATATATATATATATATATACTTAATAGCCTTCATATAAGACTTATTTATGGATGTAGATTTATCCCAAACTTTGAATTTAGGGTGGCGGAAATTCAAAATTATTTGTATTTTTCTTGGATAGATGAGAATAGTTAGCATGAAGTGAACTTAATGGTAAATTTATTTTATTTTTCAATACAAGATTTATTAACATGACGCGGAGATATCACTCTTTCAAATGCGTACACAAGATCAGATAGTATATTTTGAGTGAATTTCATAAAGTGAACTTATCATAAAATTCTTCATTTCATGTTAAAGGATCCTATATATATATATATATATATATATATATATATATATATATATATATATATATATATATATATATATATACACACACACGCACGTTAAAACTTTTCAAAACATTATCCAAACTTATTCATCAACAGCTAGCTAGCTATTTTGTGCAACACCTCAACCAGTCATTCAAAATTATTATTACTCCCTCTTTTTCAAAATAAGTGTCGTTTAAGATTTTTGCACATAGATTAAGAAAGTCATTTAATACTATCATTTAATAATTAAAATCTGTGTGAAATTCCATCACTACCCCTTTATGAGAAGTTGAAAACTATTAATACTAAGTGTGAGAATTTCTTGGGATAATGAGAGAAGGTAAGGGTGATATAGGAAAGTAAATAATTTATTCTCCTTGAAAGTTGTAAACGACAGATAATTTGGAATAAAATTTTTCTTCCAAAACGTCACTTATTTTGAAATGGAGAGAGTACTAATTAGGAGGGGTTGGAGGGCAATTTCTAATGTCTTTGAATTCATCACGACTAGAATGAGACTGACCGACCGATCAGACGGACGTATCAGAAATTAATTACTCTCTTCATCCCTAAATAATTGACGTTATAGGGAGTTCAAAATTTTCTAATATATTTGACGTTATCAAGTTTCTAGGAAGCATTAATTATAATTTTTTCTCTATTGCCCTCAATTATATGGAGTATTTCATTTATCTAGACAACTGTATGGAGTACATCTTTTCTTAATTAATGCAAGGGTAATTGTGGTAATACATATCAATCTTAATGATAAAATTGGAGTAATAAATGACTTCCTTAATAAGTATGAAAACCTTTAAAACGTCAATTATTTAGAGATGGAGGGGGTAAGTATGATCCATAAGTAGATCGAGTAGCTAGCTAGGTAGATGCATGTGGATATAGTAGTAATTAAACACTCGTCTTCATTTTGAATTACGCACTCCTGCATTTATGTATTATTATCCATATTGCATGTTTCAAAAAAAAAAAAAAACAAGTAGTAGTATTGTATATCATGATACTCCTACATACATCCTGAAAATTGAAATTATGTGAATTAAATGGAAACATGCATGTTGTACTCCACGAGTCCCTACTACCTCTTCTTTAATTTTTCTTTTGTTTCATGTTTTGTCTAAAGCCTCATAAGTTATGAGTTGTTCGTTTTATATACTGAATATATAGTAATAATATGTGCAGGTGTATGTGGTCAATATTTATGTAATATAAAAATAAATAAAAGAGTCGAATTTACAGAGAATAGTTACTAATAATTATATATTTTAATTATCAAGTTTTTATCAATTTAACTTCACTTAAATATAGTCATCCAAGTTGATTTTTGAAAATAATTAAATAAAAGTGAAAACTAAGTTAACTAACAAATATTGATCACCAAATGATTTAGACATCATATGAATAAAATTTTCCCAATTGTTTTACAATAATCACCTTATTTTATTCCCACTTAATTAATTCAACGAGTTAATAACTAGAATTGCATCTTTCAATGATTAATAAATTAAAAAGACATATTTCAATTATTTTGCTATTTTTAAAATAGATTCATTAAACACAAACTTCTAACAAGGTTACGCATAACATACAAGTACTTTAATTAGTCTCATACACTGTTATGTTACTCTTACCAAGAATCTACAAATTCATACGTTATTATATTATGATATAATCTAAGATTTTCTATTTCAATTCCATCAAAGATATTAGGCTAATTGTTGACCAAACAATTATTTCATTAAACACAAAATATAATAATCGATCAACTCAAAAGAATCAATCAGTAAATTACTACTTCGCAAAAGGTTCCATTGTATTATATACTAATTAGAAAATTAGTTCATCATCATAATAAAAACTAGAAGATTAAAATTAAATAACATCTTAAGTACAGATAATAAAATTAAGAGAAGAAGAAAAACTCTGTTGAGCAATCTCCAGTCTTTAAGCTTTAATCTTCGCCTTATGTGTTCTCCAAGTTCCCGTACAAATGGCTCTCAATGAATTACAGTCAAAAATCCAGTTAAACTAAGCCAAAATATAGTATATATAATTTCCTAATAAAACCCTAGTATATAAGGTAAGTAAAAATCCTCTTTTGGATCAACTTTGAAACAAAAAGGTAACAATATATCTATCTGATCCGTCAGAGCGGCGCGACCTGCCTTAGGCTTCTTCAATGAATAGCGCACCCCGCGTTATAAGTGCAGTAGCTCAATTTCTCTCGGCGCGTCCCGTGTTATAAGTGCAATAGCTCAATTCCTCTCAGCGCGTCCCGTGCCGCTAGGTCGATTTGTCTAGTTTCTCATCCTTTTCTCTTTTTAACTTCTAAGTCCATCTTTGTCTCTTTTACTGAATATTAACACAAAAATATAACAAGTAACATGCACTATTAGAGAAATAAAAAATTATTCATAATTTTTTAATCCACTCATCAATGAGTTCATTCCTTTTTGATTGACCACCTCCAAAATGGTTGGTTACGTTAAGCTAAATTAAAATCAAGTAGAATTAATTATCGTGAATCATTTTTTACTAGACTATTTGTGACGTTGAAAGAATAAAAAGGAAAATAAATTAAAATTTATAAGAGATATGCATGATCAACACAAGAAAAAAGAATACTTTATTATTATTTTTTTCCGCATTTGTGAATTAAGAAAATTGACATTTCTATAAATTTGAGAAACCACTATCTAATGGTATTTTCAGTTTTTAGAATATTTTTTACAAGTTGTTCATCATTTTCATTCTAGAATATATTTGCATTTTTGGTCAAAAAAAATTTGCATTAAATTTTCAAACAACCCTTTTATTTTTCTCTATGTAAAAATTCAGAGCCTGTACGTAGTACGTTTGGTTTTTTTGAATTATACTAAAATCAATTCTAAGTTTAAAATACAAATATTTTGATGTTTGATAACTCTGTGAAAACATGTTTAAAGAGTATAGATTTGATTTCAAAAGTAGTTTTAACTGAAGTAGATTATTTTGTGCTTTTAGCTTAAATACTCCTGATAAAAGCACAATGTACAAAATTATTCTTAAATTGTTAAAAAATACATACTATCAAACATGAAACTTGTTTAACTATCTGTACATCATATCACCAAAAAGCTTATTTTAATCCTCCATGGGAATTGGAAAAGTCGAAAAGAAATGATTTGGGAAGACAACATACTAAACTAAACAATATTCGGCTGTACTAAATGGCAACTGTTTAGCATGCATGTGGCCAACATATATACTTGTAAAGTAGTATTGCGCCCTAAATTTCTCGATCTAATAATTCAGATGAAAATGTTTTTAAGGTTGCTACCTGCATGTTCCTTAAAATCTCTCTCTTCCTCTCTCTCCACACACAACGTCAAAGAATAAGATGAATTTAGTCGATAACAAACTTGATTGGTAAACGACTGACACGTAGCTAGCTAGCTTTAAATTAATATGATTCCCTATAAATTAACTTCATATATTACTCTTTTTTTTTCCGACAGATTATTCCCGACGGACAATCTTTTGTGGATGCCAGATGAGGGACACGTGCCAGGACATGAAACTTAATTTCGAAGAAATAGCCGTCGAGAAAATAGGTGTTATTCCGTCAGACATATCAAATATACACACAATACCTAAACACGCATAAGCAAGCCAAAAATTGATAAATTCTTTTATGTTCATACATTACATATCAAACTCAAATTTGCACAAATTAAACCCAAAATCAGTTCATCATATAGTTGAACAGTATGCAGTGTAGAATTAAGAGAGAGGTGAGGAGAAGTGAGCGGAATGAATATGGAGATTTGAGTGAAATAAGATTTTTATTTATTATTGACAGAATATTCCTTCAAAATTAGGGAAGATTGAATATTGAGAAAAGATTTCGCGCTGACGAAATTTTTAACGCCTAGTAGTGTCACACTGTCACTTACTACCTCTGTTCCTAAAAGATTGTCGTTTAAGATTTTAGCACATAGATTAAGAAAGTACCATTTACTAAGTAAAATTTGTTTGAAATTTCATTACTACCCCTTTATGGGAAGTTGAAAACTATTAATACTAAGGGAGAGAATTTCTTGGGACAATAAGAGAAGGTAGGGGTAATATAGGAAAGTAAATAATTTATTCTCCTTGAAAGTTAATTGTAAACGACAAATTTTTTGGAACAAATTTTTTCTTCTAAAACGATAATCTTTTAGGAACGGAAGGAGTATATTCGATGGAATTCCGTCCACATTAATCTATTTCTAAGGAAATTATATCCAACGGAATATTCTATGATCAGACATAGAATAATATTGATGTTGGTCAAAAATAATAGAGTCGGAATTAACTTTTTTTTTGTAATAGTTCATGTAGTGTATCCCTAATTTTAAAGATAAAATAGAGGGAGCATATAATATGATGTTTTCTTGTACGTACTTTATATAATTGGGGATATTCTTTCTTTAATTAGATTTTGCAGTTAGAGAGCTTCAACAGCCACGTATATATTATCTCTGGTGTATGCACAACAGTGAATTAAGTTGCAGAAAAAGCTAAATGCGTCTCATGAAAGATCGCATCTTTATTGTCGACTGGAGTCGTCATTTTGGGAACTAGTAGGGTCATGTGAAAGATTAGGGGGTGGTTAGTAAAGAATTTATTTTTGAGTAAGTTGGTTAATTGACCAATAGAGTGCTGACATGCAGGCGAGACTCTATGTGTGTCAACATTCTATTTAGGGGTGAAAAACGATCCGAGTAACTCAGTACCCGATTCGGATTCGACCCGAAAATATGATCCGGGTCTCGAATTCGGTAACCATCCGAGTCGAATTAATATGGGCCAAAGGCTCGTTTTTGGGTTATAATACTGATATCGAATCTGAGCAGAGTACTACTCGCTCATTTTAGGGTTCGAACCATCCTCTTTCATCTGATCCTTACTCGATCCTTGCTCGATGAACCTTACTCGTTTAAGGGTTTGGTACTGCTCGATCTCTGATAAAGAAGTGGAAAGGTTTAGTTCACCGACTGTCCGACTTCAATCTCTTTACTCGAGTCTGATTCTTTAGACAATCTTCAGTTCATACTTCATTACTTCAATCGCCTCTCGACTCTCGAGACTTCTCAGTCTCATTTCACCGACTCTTCAATGGCCTCTTCGCCTCTTCGTTTAGTGATTCAATCTCAGAATCACTAAAGCCCTATTCCCAAAACACGATTGATGAAGCTGAAGCCATAAAGGTCAAAGTGAAAATGCGTGTTAGTCAGTTCTTACTTTTATATATATATATATATATATATATATATATATATATATCCTTCTTCTGATTTTTTCTATAGTTTTGTTATACCAAAAATTCCCAATCAAAAAATTTAAACCCTGATTTTTAGCTTTCAAGTTTCAATTCGATCTTATTCAATGGAACACTTTGATGCTTCAGGTATGTTCAGTATAGATCTGTAGTTTTTTGTTGATGGGTATGCGGTTTTGAAAGATTTAATCGATTTATGTAATGTTATGTTCATGTGCTTTGTTAACTTTTTACACATCTGATTTATTGTTAACTATTTACTGATTATCTGATGTTTTCCTGCATTTTTTTGTACTTTGTTGTTGGATGTTTCATTTAATATCCATATTATAAAAAGAAAATCTGTAAATATATACAAAATAATCTCTTTTTTTTTGCTCCTTTTTTCTGAGAAGTTTTAGCAAGAGCATCACAAATCTCCTTTTTTTATTTTGTTATTGTTGTTTTGGTTGTTGTTGCCACCCATTCTCGCTGAGCTCTTACCTTGAATCTGCAGAGCATCTTTCACGAAAAACTTCAACTTCCATAATGTAGATTCCTCTGATACGAGAACATCATTCGAAGAAATGTTCCTTGTAATTTATAGGATAAATAAAGTATGCTAACATCAGTGGTTCACATCAGTGGCTGACAGCTATTTATATAAATAAGAATATTAAATCACTTGATGCATTGGTTCACATCAATGGTAGGATATAGTTTAGGTAAGACAACAAAGAATGTAGATTGTGTATTTGTCCTTAATGTTTGTACTGTAATGCATTTCATTCGAAGGTTTGAAACCTTGAAAGCAGGTTCCTAAGTGCCCAATGACCGTATTTAATCTGCTACTGTGGTCCGTGGATATGGCATTTGCAGTTAGTACATTGTCGATATTAGCCTAGTATCCAGAAACTCTATTCATAACCATTAGGCAAATAAATCAACAAATAAGCTGAGCAATATGAAAACCGAACTGCATAATCTTAAACTAGAACAAATCATACATCATTTATAACTTTTCCCGTAAATTGTAATCACCTCAAATATTTGAGAAGTTTTAGCAAGAGCATCATAGTTTTGGCATACCTTTGGTGAATGCTGCACTTAAATAAGTATATATATAGTTCTAGTTTTTGAATCTATATTACAATACTATTTTTATGTGAGCATGATTGATTGACTGTTGTATTTTAATTTATTTGACATTATATTTCAAAATGTATTTAGTTGAATGTAATACTCAATAAGACAATTTTATTGTGCATGCATATGTTATATCCTTTGTCTCTAATTCAGAATTTCTGATAATTTTTTGTTTGTTTATTTGAGGTAACAAAAAGACCATAAGTTTGATTGAAGACCCATCTGGACCATCTCGAGTGCCAAATACTCAAACTGAAAATTAGCCTTAACTTAATATTAATTGTTTGACAATGTAGGCTGATGAAGATTCAATGCAGGAGGTGAGCTTGGAGACTGAAGTGCTGATGCAATAAAGAAAATATTGATATGATGCATTCTTTGTTTATATTTTAGTTTTAAATTGAATCGTTTACTTTGTTTACTATTGAACTGTTGAACTTGGACTGTTGGACTTTGGTTATTTTGTTTGGAACTTTGAATTTTCAATCGAGCATTTTGGAGTTTGGTTTATGAAATGGTGCCAAACTACTAGCTTTTTCAACCGAGTTTGGAATTTGGAGTTTAAATATTTGGCTTACGACTTTAAGTTGATAGTGCACAACCATCAAGGAAACTAGTTTGGTAGAAGTCTAAAAAAGATAAGTTTCTTATCTTTTTATTTTGACATTTTTGTTATTTATTACAAGTTAGTTTTTACTTATTTCTAACTCATCTTCTATATTTGCAGGATTTAAGAGTTTTCAGTTGCTAATAGGGGTGGGCAAAAAAATTAGTTTTTTCAGTTTTTGGGCAAACCGGACCGGTCCGAATCGGCCGATTCGGGATAAATCTTAAACGGTTCGGTTTCGATAAAATAATTCGGTATATACAGGTTAAAGCAGTTCCGTTTTTGGTTCGTGGTTTGAATTGATCAGGTAATCCTTGGAATGGGGCCAATATATCTGGGTTATTTATTAACTTACTAATTTTAATTTTTCCAGATTAGTTCTCTGTTCTCTGTTCTCTTACTACTTCTCTTCACTGACTCTTCTTCACTTACCAGTTACCACTTTTCAAATAGATCTAGGTTTCTTCATTCGCTACTTTGCTCTCTCACACTCACAGTCTCTCAATCACTGCGATTTTCTTTTCGCTACTTCAGTCTTCAACTACTTCATGGTTTCTTCATTCGCTACTTCAGCTACTTCGTGGTTTTCGCTAGTTGCTACTCGCCTAACTCCATCTACGATCCTCTCAGTCTCTCACTCTTAGCCTCAGGCTATCGGATCTCCGCCTCTCCCTCCGAGCTCCGATTATATTCTCTCCGGCTCTCCGACTCTCCCTCCGAGCTCCGGCCTCCGGTTAGATTTGCTTAGGTAATTTTTCTAATTCCAGACTCCGGCTATCTTCTAATATTCATTCTTCAGCTAGGTTTATGTAATTTTACTTTCTATTCGTTTGATTTAAGATCTGAACTTCAATTTTAGGGTTTCAAACTTCAATTTTAGTTCCGCTACAAACTTCAATTTATGTCACTCTGTTTTCATGTTTTAACTTCAATTTTAGGGTTTTAAACTTTGGTTCCTTTTCAGATTTTATATGAACTTATGTTAACATTTTTTTGAATTTGCTAGTCAACTTTTGTCACTCTGTTTTCATATTAAAATTCAATCAATATTCTATGGTTATCATTAATATTCTATGGTTATCAACTTATCATTACTATTCTCATACTTCTAATGATATTTAATTATTTATGGGAAGCAGTTATTTGTATGCCATTAGCTTTGCAGTAAATAAAAAGGCTATGTTGAGCTTGATCATGGTGGAGTAAATGATTATGATGGTGTTGATGAATGATTAGTTATTATCTATGTTTATAGTGATTTTTTTTGTGTTTTTTTGTGCAGTGATGGAGAATATGGACAATAATATACCAATATCAGAAACTGCAAATCCAATCCAAGTCCCAAGCAATCAAGGAGACAATGGAGGAGGTGAGACACGCGAAACACAAATACAAAATGAAGTTGAATCGATCGAGGAAATAATTGGTAAGACTCGTGCTCCTATATGGGAACATTATGTAAGATTTAAGCAAAATGATGAAATAAAGGCAAAGTGTAAATATTGTGGTCAAGTTTTAAAAGCCGACTCGGGAAAGAATGGGACAAGTGGTTTAAAAAATCATAATGCAAGATGTAAATTGTACCTCCTAATATTCAATTAAGGAAAGAAAACAATCACTACTAAATTTTCCACAATCAAGTATTAATGAAGGGGTCAAGAGTTGGAAGGGAATCAACCACTAGTGTTTGTTTATGGAAATTTGATCAAGAGTTAATTAGAGGGCAATTTTATATATGATAATTGTAGATGAACTTCCTTTTAGCCATATGGAGAATGTGGGCTTTAAATACTTGATGCTGGGTTGCATGTCCAAAATTCAATGTGCCTTCACGCACCACCATAACTAGAGATTGTTTCAAGCGCTTTTTAGAGGAGAAATTGAAATTGAAAGCTTACTTCAAAAAATACATCTCAAAGGGTTTGTCTTACTACCGATACATGGACTTCCATACAACTAATTAATTACATGGTGTTGACTGCTCATTATGTTGATGATAAGTGGAATATGCAAAAGAAAATTATTAGCTTTGTCCCAATTACTAGTCATAAAGGGGAAGACATTGGTATGTCGGTTGAAAACTGTTTGAGGGAATGGGGCATTGATAAAATTTTCACAATCACAGTTGATAATGCTAGCTCCAATGATGTTGCAATTTCATATTTGAAAACTCAATTGAAAGTTTGGGGTCTAAGCATTTGTGATAATAAATTTCTCCATGTGAGGTGTGTTGCTCATATACTTAATTTGGTTGTATGTGATGGGTTGAAAGATGCGACTCCTTCGATATCTCGTGTTCGATCTATGGTTAGGTGGGTGCGACAATCTCCATCTAGGATTAAAAAATTCAAAGAATGTGTTGAAATTGAAAAAATTGAGAAAAATACTTCATTGATCCTAGATAGAACTCCACTTATTCTATGTTGAATGTGGCCATAGATTTTGAACGTGCTTTTAATAGGCTTGCAAGCAAAGACCCTTTATTCAAATTGGAAATGGAATCGAGTGATGGGTGGCCTACCATAGAAAATTGGGATGTTGTGAAACAATTGGTGGTATTCTTGAAGTGTTTCTTTGACATTACAGTGAAGGTATCGGGTACATCTTATGTGACATCAAATACTTTTTTTCATGAATTTATTGAGCTTGATGATGTTTTGAATGACTTGTTATATAATGAGCATGAATATGGCATGAGAGAAATGGCGATGAGGATGAGAGCAAAACTAGATAAATATTGGGGGAATGTGGATAAGATGAATAAATTATTGTACATTACGGTTGTTCTAGATCCTAGACATAAATTAGCCTTTGTGGAATTTGTTTTCAATGCAATGTATGGGAGTGGGACTGAAATGGCAAACAAAATGATAAAATCGGTGCGTGATGTCATGGAGGAATTGTTTAAATGGTATAGTCTCAAATATGCATCACAAGGTGCACAATCATCCCAAAATGCACAATCTAATGTGTCTAGTGAAAGTTTTGATGTGTATGGTCGAGACAAGTCTAGGAGAAGGATGAGTGAAAAATGTGTAAAACACATTGCAGATGTTCTAGGAGGTGATAATACCGAATTAGATAAGTATTTGAGTGAACATGTTGATCAAACGACTTCAAAATATAATGTTTTGGGTTGGTGGAAAAACAATTCTCCTAGATTTCCCATTCTTTCTCAAATGGCTAAGGATGTATTGGCGGTTCCTATATCAACCGTTGCTTCCGAGTCTCAAGATTTAAAGCACAATGTGGTCGTGGTACTTGATTCATTTAGGAGTTCTTTAACTCCTAGAATGGTACAAGCTCTTATTTGTGCTCAAGATTGGCTTCGTTCAAGCAAACAACTAATGTCTGTGGAGGAGAACTTAGATTCACTTGAAACAATTGAGAAAGGTAATCCTTCATTTTAAATTATATAACTTTCATTTATAATGTTTAATTGTTTATATGTTAATGACTTTTTTTTTATTTTTATTTTCTTTTGATATTCTTAGAATTTGTTGAAGTTTTGGATATGGATGGTGGAGTTTAATGGAGATATCGGATATGACACTTGGCAAGAATATGTAGAGGTACTCGTGTACATAATCATAAGTAAACTAGCTTAATATGAATTCGATTTTAGTAGTATGCTTTAGTGGAATTTAATGGAGATATGAATTCAAAGTGGAATTTAGTGGAATTTAATGAATTCAGATTTTAGTAGTATGCTTAATATGAATTCAAGACATAATCATTAAGTAGCATGCATGTTCTCCACTCTTATGCATACATGTTCATTTTTATGATGGGATAATGAACATAATTTTTTGACATTCATGTACCGGATAATTCATTCAAATGATATTCATGATACTAATGATAAGGCCTTTTATATATTATTGTTCAACTCAGTTCTTAATTTACATGCTTGGTTCAAAAAGTACCGTCATTTTGTCTTTGATTGTTTCTTTGCTTTGTTAGTACCGCTAACTTCACGCCTTTGCTTGGTTCATAGTTTATGAATGTGTGTACCTTCTTCTTTGTCTTCGACTTTCTTTGCGCTTTGCTAGTCAAGTTAATATTTTAGATTGTAGACTTGTAATTCTTTGATCATTGTTGTGCCTTTTTCTTTGGTCTCCGACGATTGATGTTCGATTGGTGGATATTTTGGCGAGATGATGTTTGATTGGATATGCTTGTAATTATAAATTGTAATATGTTCGATTCAGTAGTTGGCGATTAATGTTCGCAATATGCCATATAATATGTTCGGATTCAGTAGTTGGATGTTCATTGAATCATGAATGTGCCACCGACTTAATAGTTCTCGTAGTTGAATCATTAATGTGCTTGGATGTTCAAATTGAATGTGCTTGGATCGATTGAGAATGTGTTTGTAATTTAGGATTTTTAAAAGCGTTAATGGAAACAGGTATGAGAAGCGATCGGTACACAAGTAAGTTCGAACCAGCATCGCATCGATTCTGGATCATTAACCTGGTTCAACCCCGGTATCCAATTTCGATCCGGATTCGCTTTCGATTTGATGCAGATACTGCAAATTTTGATTCGGTTCAAGTTAATTACAGTGAAACACCTAATTCTTAACCTGCAGCAGTTTTGGTGCAAAAATGAACCGATCTTTGTGTTTGGAATTTGTGCACACTCATGGCTATCTTATGCAGTTAAAGACACTTTCATTGCATTGGAGTTTTAGTTTGTGTTAGTGACTTTATGGCAACACACTCATTCATATTTGCTTGGTTTCGATCTACTCATCGCATATTTGGATTGGTTTGTGTTACAAAGAACTCTATGGTATTAGTTTGTTTATTTTAGTTGTTTGTGTATTGAATATTTGGTTTCAGATTTATTTTTAGTTTGTGTTGCACAACCTCTTGTTTCAGATTTATGTTGCATGACTCCTTGGTCCACTTACTATTGTTGTGTACTCGAGGTATGTTGTGTCTTACTTGAATCATATACGCACCTACCTACTTAAGCTTTCAGTAAGACCCCAAATAATTAATAAATGAAATTTAATTTCCTCTAATTATTATTTTGAAATAGTAAGGATTGATGTGATTAATGTGGATAGTTATGGGTAAAATCACGCAAATATTTCAAAATAAGCAAAGTGGTTATAAAATATTCATTGTTATTCGGGGAATATTCGTTTGGTCGTGGAATATTAAATGCTGTCGAGGGAATATTAAATGCGATTTAGTATGACCATGTGTGGGCCCCATAACGGAAAGCGATTAGAGGAAGAAAACGACAAATATAAGTTGTTTAAAAATAACAGGCGTAGTTATTCTGATTTACACTTTTGGAATACCGTTGGTTAAAAAACACGATGAATCTGGCGTTGTTGCAGACAAGAAGCACGGTATTGCACCAATTATTGACTCTTACGTAAGAAGGCACTACTCAATAATGGTTACGATAATTATCGCTCAAAGATTTTATTGGTTCAATAATTGTTGCGTTGATATTTTATATATTGTCATTGTTTCAATAATTGTCATTACACAGTATTTTTCATTATCAAAGCAATAATTCATATTATCGAATAATATTATTAGATAACATTATTGGCAATGTCTAGAAAGTTCATCTAAGGAGAGGTTTGGTCACCTAATCTAATTGCTGGCGCCAAGAAGGAAAAATTCTTATTGGAAAACCCTCTTCCAGGAACCGCCTGGTTGTCAATATTGTGATTCGTAATATTATTTGTGAATAATTAATTATTGATTCATATGATGAGGAAAATATTAATTTTATGTGGATATAGATGGAAAAATTTTAACGTGACAATTGTTGAAAATTAAAATTTTATCTTTTTCTGATAAAATAATTCATTTAAATATATATATATTATTATATTTTAATAATATAATAATGGTGATATTTTTACAACGAATGTGGGATATATGAGTATACAAGGAGGAAGAGTATTTTTGTTGCAATAAATGTTTAAAACATGTTAAACATGTCGGTGGACCCCATTTTTTGACTGAAATTTGATTATAGCCTGTAAAATCGTCTGTTTATGGATTTCGGTCAATTTCTAGTTGGAATTTGGAAAAACTTTCTTCTGTAAAGTTGTAGAGAATTAAATTTCCTATAAAAAACACGCGAGATTCGAAATTTTTCGACAATAGGGCT
Source organism: Panax ginseng (assembly GCA_020205605.1). NCBI lineage: Eukaryota > Viridiplantae > Streptophyta > Magnoliopsida > Apiales > Araliaceae > Panax > Panax ginseng. The sequence continues at coordinate 12,773,934 of CM035145.1, forward strand.
ATTTATTATGAATTATTGAAGTTCAAGCTCAAATAATTGATTTTGGAAGTTTAAAATGATTTAAATAACAAAAACGTTTTTGGAATGTTTGGGGACATCATTAACATGTGATATAAATTTGTTGAGAGCTGAATTCAGATTTCAAATGATGCGTATAATATTTGTATAAATAATATTATTATATTAAATTTTCTTTTTGGTGTTCTAAGCAATTTCTATAAATAGGGTGCTCTTGGGTTAGAATTGAAAATAACATTTAAACTCAAGTTTTTTCTCTCTATATTATCGAGTAGTATTTTTGTGAGTATTTTGAGTACACTTTGAGTATTGCTTTATACGGTGAAAGTTCAAGTTATAGCTTTATATCCGATTATTCCAGGTTAAATGATTGTCTTTTCCGAGGTAAGGGATATTATTATTTTTTTCGTAATGATATTATTTCTTCAATATAATTATGTTTGAAATATTGATCTCAAGTTTTTATCAAATTTGGAACTTTTTGGTGTGAGAGTTACTATTTACGATACGACAATTATTCATGTATCTCTGATCTTATTCACGAATACTAAGCTTTATTCATCGAAAAATGAAAATTTTCCTTTTCGTCCAAAATATCTATTGTGGATACTAGTTTTGATTGTATTCATATTTTGATCATTCTTGAATTTTACACCACTATGATTATTTTTGAGGTATTTTTGGACGTGGATAAAACAAAGTACGAATCCTTAATCCTTAATCCTTGTCATTTTGTTTCACTGGATTCGTTTTTTTTAAAATATATATATATTTTTCATCATTCTCAGTCTTAAATGATGATATTATTGAATATATTTGGCTTGTAGTGCAAAGATGATTGATTTCTGATGAATATCTTTGGCCTGTAGTGCAAAGATGAATGATTTCTGATGAATATCTTTGGCCCGTAGTGCAAAGATGAACAAGTGTTTAGATGAACATGACCAACTGGTGAATGTCCTTGGCCTGTAGTGCAAGGATGAATATATGATTCCAGATATATATTGATTGATGTTACAAGGATAAAAATATTGATGATTTTGATTTGTTAAATTCATAGATATTAGTAGATTTCATCTCTACGTAACTCTTCTATGAATTAATATTTTTCGTCATGAGTATTGATTTAAAACTTGTTCGACTATTGTATTCTATTAAATTTTTCCCCGTGAAGACTAACGATAATTTTTTTTGTATATTATCTTAGTCATAATATTCTTTATGGGCTAGTTGAGCTCACCCTTTTCCTTTTTGTTCCATTTTTCTTCTCGGGAGGCGAGAATGTAAGCGAAAGATTTAGTCTGTGGTATGGAATGATGGTTTTAGAGAGTTGTTTAGTAGTCCTCACCATTTTGTAAAATAATGTATCAATAATTATGATGAGGATTTATTTGTATGTGAATATTGTTTAGATGGAAATATCGTATTTAAACTCATGATTTCTACTGTTGTAATAATAAAGTTGTAGTTGTTTCTGTACCGTGTATTGACAACTCAGAATGGGTGGTGTATACCTATTTTGGGGGCGTCACATTTGGGGACATCATTAACATGTGATATAAATTTGTTGAGAGCTGAAATTCAGATTTCAAATGATGCGTATAATATTTGTATAAATAATATTATTATATTAAATTTTCTACTTTGGTGTTCTAAGCAATTTCCTATAAATAGGGTGCTTAGGTTAGAATTGAAAATAACACCAGAAACTGAAGTTTTTTCTCTCTATATTATCGAGCGTATTTTTGTGAGTATTTTGAGTATACTTTGAGTATTGCTATACGGTGAAAGTTCAAGTTATAGCTTTATATCCAATATTCAGGTTAAATCTTGTCTTTCCGAGGTAAGGGATATTATTATTTTTTCGTAATGATATTATTTCTTCAATATAATTATGCTGAAATATTGATCTGAAGTTTTTATCAAATTTGGAACTTTTGGTGTCGGAGTTACTATTTACGATATCGACATTATTCACGATATCTGATCTTATTCACGAATACCAAGACTATTCATCGAAAAATAAAAATTTTCCTTTTCGTCCAAAATATCTATTGTGGATACTAGTTTTGATTGTATCCATGTTTTGATCATTCTTGAATTTTACACCACTATGATTATTTTTGAGGTATTTTTGGACGTGGATAAAACAAAGTACTTAATCCTTAATCCTTAATCCTTGTCATTTTGTTTCACCGGATTCGCTTTTTTCTTTTAAAAAAAAATATTTTCATCATCCTCGGTCTTAAATGATGATATTATTGAATATCTTTGGCCGTAGTGCAAAGATGATTGATTTTCGATGAATATCTTTGGCTGTAGTGCAAAGATGAATGATTTTCGATGAATATCTTTGGCCGTAGTGCAAAAGAAGATGAACAGTGTTTAGATGAACATAACTAAGTGGTGAATGTCCTTGCCTTTGTAGTGCAAGGATGAATATATGATTCGGATATATATTGATTGATGTTACTGAGGATAAAAATATTGATGATGGATTTGTTAAATTCATAGATATTAGTAGATTTCATCCTCTACGTAACTCTTCTATGAATTAATATTTTCCGCTGCGAGTATTGATTTAAAACTTGTTGTCTATTGTATTCTATTAAATTTTTCCCTGTTGAAGACTAACGATAATTTTTTTGTATATTATCTTAGTCATAATATTCTTTACTGGGCTAGTTGAGCTCACCCTTTTCCTTTTTGTTCTATTTTTCTTCTCAGGAGGCGAGAATATAGCGAGTACGAGTCGGGGTATGGAATGATGGTTTTAGAGAGTTGTTTAGTAGTCCTCACCATTTTTGTAAAATAATGTATCAATAATTATGATGAGGATTTATTTGTATGTGGATATTGTTTAGATGTCAATATCTGTATTTAAACTCACAGTTCTACTGTTGTAATAATAAAGTTGTAGTTATTTCTGTACCGTGTATTGACAACTCAGAATGGGTGGTGTATACCTATTTTGGGGGCGTCACATTTGGGGACATCATTAACTTGTGATATAAATTTGTTGAGAGCTGAAATTCAAATTTCAAATGATGCGTATAATATTTGTATAAATAATATTATTATATTAAATTTTCTGCTTTGGTGTTCTAAGCAATTTCATATAAATAGGGTGCTTAGGTTAGAATTGAAAATCACACCAGAAACTGAAGTTTTCTCTCTCTATATTATCAAGCGTATTTTTGTGAGTATTTTGAGTATACTTTGAGTATTGCTATACGGTGAAAGTCCAAGTTATAAGCCTATATCCATTATTCCAGTTAGAAGTACTGTCTTTCCGAGGTAAGGGATATTATTTTTTTTTCGTAATGATATTATTTCTTAAAAATCATTATCTTTGTCAAATATTGATCCAAGTTTTTATCAAATTTAGAACTTTTGGTGCTTGAGTTACTATTTACGATACTCAAGACTATTCACGTATACTGATCTTATTCACGAATACGACACTATTCATCGAAAAATAAAAATTTTCCTTTTCGTCCAAAATATCTATTGTGGATACTAGTTTTGATTGTATCCATGTTTTGATTATTCTTGAATTTTACACCACTATGATTATTTTTGAGGTATTTTTAGACGTGGATAAAACAAAGTACGAATCCTTAATCCTTGTCATTTTGTTTCACTGGATTCGTTTCTTTAAAAAAAAATAATATATTTTCATCATCCTCGATCTTAAATGATGATATTATTGAATATCTTTGGCCCAGTAGTGCAAAGATGAATGATTTCGATGAATATCTTTGGCCCGTAGTGCAAAGATGAGCAGTGTTTAGATGAAACATGACAAATGGTGAATGTCCTCGGCTCGTAGTGCAAGGATGAATATATGATTCCAGATATATATTGATTGATGTTACAGGGATAAAAATATTGATGATGGACTGTTAAATTCATAGATATTAGTAGATTTCATCCTCTACGTAACTCTTCTATGAATTAATATTTTCCGCTGCTAGTATTGATTTAAAACTTGTTGTCTATTGTATTCTATTAAATTTTTTCCTGTTGAAGACTAACGATAATTTTTTTGTATATTATCTTAGTCATAATATTCTTTACTGGGCTAGTTGAGCTCACCCTTTTCCTTTTTGTTCTATTTTTTCTTCTCGGGAGGCGAGAATGTAGCTAGTGACAGTGGGGTATGGATTGATGGTTTTAGAGAGTTGTTTAGTAGTCCTCACCATTTTTGTAAAATAATGTATCAATAATTATGATGAGGATTTATTTGTATGTGAATATTGTTTAGATGGCAATATCTGTATTTAAACTCACAGTTCTACTGTTGTAATAATAAAGTTGTAGTTGTTTACATCGTAGTGTATTGACAACCTCGAGAATGGGTGGTGTATACCTATTTTGGGGCGTCACATTTGGGGACATCATTAACATGTGATATAAATTTGTTGAGAAATTTGAAATTGATTTCAAATGATGCGTATAATATTTGTATAAATAATATTATTATATTAAATTTTCTACTTTGGTGTTCTAAGCAATTTCTATAAATAGGGTGCTTAGGTTAGAATTGAAAATAACACCGTAAACCGAAGTTTTTTCTCTATATTATCGGCGTATTTTTGTGAGTATTTTGAGTATACTTTGAGTATTGCTATATACGGTGAAAGTTCAAGTTATAGCCTTTATATCCGAGATTCGAGTTAAATCTTGTCTTTCCGAGGTAAGTGGATATTATTATTTTTTCGTAATGATATTATTTCTTCAATATAATTATCTTTGAAATATTGATCCAAGTTTTATCAAATTTGGAACTTTTGGTGTTTGAGTTACTATTTACGTATCGACATTATTCACGATATCTGATCTTATTCACGAATACGGCTTTATTCATCGAAAAATAAAAATTTTCCTTTTCGTCAAAATATCTATTGTGGATACTAGTTTTGATCAGTATCCATGTTTTGATCATTCTTGAATTTTACACCACTATGATTATTTTTGAGGTATTTTGGACGTGGATAAAACAAAGTACGAATCCTTAATCCTTAATCCTTGTCATTTTGTTTCACTTGGATTCGTTTTTCTTTAAAAAAAAAAATTTTTTTCATCCTCCTCGATCTTAAATGATGATATTATTGAATATCTTTGGCCTGTAGTGCAAAGATGATTGAGTTCGATGAATATCTTTGGCCCGTAGTGCAAAGATGAATGATTTCGATGAATATCTTTGGCCAGTAGTGCAAAGATGAGCAGTGTTTAGATGAACATAACTAATGGTGAATGTCCTCGGCGCTTTGTAGTGCAAGGATGAATATATGATTCCGGATATATATTGATTGATGTTACGAGGATAAAAATATTGATGATGGATCGTTAAATTCATAGATATTAGTAGATTTCATCCTCTACGTAACTCTTTCTATGAATTAATATTTTCCGTCATGCAGTATTGATTTAAAACTTGTTGTCTATTGTATTCTATTAAATTTTTCCTCATTGAAGACTAACGATAATTTTTTTGTATATTATCTTAGTCATAATATTCTTTCTCGGGCTAGTTGAGCTCACCCTTTTCCTTTTTGTTCTATTTTTCTTCTCGTGAGGCGAGAATATAGCGATGATGCGTAGTCTGGGGTATGGAATGATGGTTTTAGAGAGTTGTTTAGTAGTCCTCACCATTTTTGTAAAATAATGTATCAATAATTATGATGAGGATTTATTTGTATGTGGATATTGTTTAGATGTCAATATCTCGTATTTAAACTCACATGATTCTCTTTGTTGTAATAATAAAGTTGTAGTTGTTTACATGCAGTGTATTGACAACTCGAGAATGGGTGGTGTATACCTATTTTTGGGGCGCCACATTTGGGGACATCATTAACTTGTGATATAAATTTGTTGAGAAGTGAAATTCAAATTTCAAATGATCATTATAATATTTGTATAAATAATATTATTATATTAAATTTTTCGCTTTGGTGTTCTAAGCAATTTCATATAAATAGGTGCTTAGGTTAGAATTGAAAATCACAATTTAAACTCAAGTTTTTTCTCTCTATATTATCAAGCGTATTTTTGTGAGTATTTTGAGTATACTTTGAGTATTGCTATACGGTGAAAGTCCAAGTTATAAGCTTTATATCCATTATTCCAGGTTAAATCTTTGTCTTTCCGAGGTAAGGGATATTATTTTTTTTTCAGTAATGATATTATTTCTTAAAAATCATTATGCTGAAATATTGATCTGAAGTTTTTATCAAATTTAGAACTTTTGGTGTCGGAGTTACTATTTACGTATACGGCACTATTCACGATATCTGATCTTATTCACGAATACGACATTATTCATCGAAAAAATAAAATTTTCCTTTTCGTCCAAAATATCTATTGTGGATACTAGTTTTGATTGTATCCATGTTTTGATTATTCTTGAATTTTACACCACTGTGATTATTTTTGAGGTATTTTTGGACGTGGATAAAACAAAGTACGAATCCTTAATCCTTGTCATTTTGTTTCTTTGGATTCGTTTCTTTAAAAAAAATAATATATTTTCATCATCCTCGTCTTAAATGATGATATTATTGAATATCTTTGGGCACAGTAGTGCAAAGATGAATGATTTCGATGAATATCTTTGGCCGTAGTAGTGCAAAGATGAGCAGTGTTTAGATGAACATGATTAATGGTGAATGTCCTCGGCTCAGTAGTGCAAGGATGAATATATGATTCGAGATATATATTGATTGATGTTACAGGATAAAAATATTGATGATGGATCGTTAAATTCATAGATATTAGTAGATTTCATCCTCTACGTAACTCTTCTATGAATTAATATTTTCCATTCGCTAGTATTGATTTAAAACTTGTTGTCTATTGTATTCTATTAAATTTTTTTCTGTTGAAGACTAACGATAATTTTTTTTTTGTATATTATCTTAGTCATAATATTCTTTCTTCGGGCTAGTTGAGCTCACCCTTTTCCTTTTTGTTCTATTTTTCTTCTCAGGAGGCGAGAATGTAGCTAGTACGAGTCGGGGTATGGATTGATGGTTTTAGAGAGTTGTTTAGTAGTCCTCACCATTTTTGTAAAATAATGTATCAATAATTATGATGAGGATTTATTTGTATGTGAATATTGTTTAGATGGCAATATCTGTATTTAAACTCATGATTCTCTTGTTGTAATAATAAAGTTGTAGTTGTTTCTGTACCGTGTATTGACAACTCAGAATGGGTGGTGTATACCTATTTTGGGGGCGTCACATTTGGGGACATCATTAACATGTGATATAAATTTGTTGAGAGCTGAAATTCAGATTTCAAATGATGCGTATAATATTTGTATAAATAATATTATTATATTAAATTTTCTACTTTGGTGTTCTAAGCAATTTCTATAAATAGGTGCTTAGGTTAGAATTGAAAATAACAATTTAAATCAAGTTTTTTCTCTATATTATCGAGCGTATTTTTGTGAGTATTTTGAGTATACTTTGAGTATTGCTATACGGTGAAAGTTCAAGTTATAGCTTTATATCCGATTATTCCAGGTTAAATCTTGTCTTTCCGAGGTAAGGGATATTATTATTTTTTCAATAATGATATTATTTCTTCAATATAATTATCTTTGAAATATTGATCCAAGTTTTTATCAAATTTGGAACTTTTGGTGTTTGAGTTACTATTTACGATATCGACCATTATTCACGATACTGATCTATTCATTCACGAATACGACTATTCATCGAAAAATAAAAATTTTCCTTTTCGGTCAAAATATCTATTGTGGATACTAGTTTTGATTGTATCCATGTTTTGATCATTCTTGAATTTTACACCACTATGATTATTTTTGAGGTATTTTTGGACGTGGATAAAACAAAGTACGAATCCTTAATCCTTAATCCTTGTCATTTTGTTTCCTTTGGATTCGTTTTTCTTTAAAAAAAAAATATTTTTCATCATCCTCGGTCTTAAATGATGATATTATTGAATATCTTTGGCACGTAGTGCAAAGATGATTGATTTCATTGAATATCTTTGGCTCGTAGTGCAAAGATGAATGATTTCTGATGAATATCTTTGGCCGTAGTGCAAAGATGAGCAGTGTTTAGATGAACATAACTAATTGGTGAATGTCCTCGCTTGTGTAGCGAGGATGAATATATGATTCGGATATATATTGATTGATGTTACTGAGGATAAAAATATTGATGATGGATTTTGTTAAATTCATAGATATTAGTAGATTTCATCCTCTACGTAACTCTTCTATGAATTAATATTTTCCGTCATGCAGTATTGATTTAAAACTTGTTGTCTATTGTATTCTATTAAATTTTTCCCTGTTGAAGACTAACGATAATTTTTTTGTATATTATCTTAGTCATAATATTCTTTACTGGGCTAGTTGAGCTCACCCTTTTCCTTTTTGTTCTATTTTTCTTCTCAGGAGGCGAGAATATAGCGAGTACGAGTCGGGGTATGGAATGATGGTTTTAGAGAGTTGTTTAGTAGTCCTCACCATTTTTGTAAAATAATGTATCAATAATTATGATGAGGATTTATTTGTATGTGGATATTGTTTAGATGTCAATATCTGTATTTAAACTCACAGATTCTACTTGTTGTAATAATAAAGTTGTAGTTATTTACATGCAGTGTATTGTAACTCGAATGGGTGGTGTATACCTATTTTGGGGCGTCACATTTGGGGACATCATTAACTTGTGATATAAATTTGTTGAGAGTTGAAATTCAAATTTCAAATGATGCGATAATATTTGTATAAATAATATTATTATATTAAATTTTACTCGCTTTGGTGTTCTAAGCAATTTCATATAAATAGGTGCTTAGGTTAGAATTGAAAATCACAATTAAACTCAAGTTTTCTCTCTATATTATCAAGCGTATTTTTGTGAGTATTTTGAGTATACTTTGAGTATTGCTATATCGGTGAAAGTCCAAGTTATAAGCTATATCCATTATTCCGGTTAAATCTTTGTCTTTCCGAGGTAAGGGATATTATTTTTTTTCAGTAATGATATTATTTCTTCAAAAAATCATTATCTTTGAAATATTGATCTGAAGTTTTATCAAATTTAGAACTTTTGGTGTCTGAGTTACTATTTACGATACGGCCTTATTCACGATATCTGATCTTATTCACGAATCGACACTATTCATGAAAAATAAAAATTTTCCTTTTCGTCCAAAATATCTATTGTGGATACTAGTTTTGATTGTATCCATGTTTTGATTATTCTTGAATTTTACACCACTATGATTATTTTTGAGGTATTTTTAGGCGTGGATAAAACAAAGTCACGAATCCTTAATCCTTGTCATTTTGTTTCTTTGGATTCGTTTCTTTAAAAAAAATAATATATTTTTCATCATCCTCGGTCTTAAATGATGATATTATTGAATATCTTTGGCACTGTGTAGTGCAAAAGATGAATGATTTCGATGAATATCTTTGGCCCGTAGTGCAAAGATGAGCAGTGTTTAGATGAACATGACTAATCTGGTGAATGTCCTTGGCTTTGTAGTGCAAGGATGAATATATGATTCGGATATATATTGATTGATGTTACGAGGATAAAAATATTGATGATGGAATTTGTTAAATTCATAGATATTAGTAGATTTCATCTCTACGTAACTCTTACATGAATTAATATTTTCCATTGCTAGTATTGATTTAAAACTTGTTTATATCATTGTATTCTATTAAATTTTTTTCTGTTGAAGACTAACGATAATTTTTTGTATATTATCTTAGTCATAATATTCTTCTTTGGGCTAGTTGAGCTCACCCTTTTCCTTTTTGTTCTATTTTTCTTCTCGGAGGCGAGAATGTAGCTAAGACGAAGTCGGGGTATGGATTGATGGTTTTAGAGAGTTGTTTAGTAGTCCTCACCATTTTGTAAAATAATGTATCAATAATTATGATGAGGATTTATTTGTATGTGAATATTGTTTAGATGGCAATATCTCGTATTTAAACTCACGATTCTCTTGTTGTAATAATAAAGTTGTAGTTGTTTACATGCAGTGTATTGTAACTCGGAATGGGTGGTGTATACCTATTTTGGGGCGTCACATTTGGGGACATCATTAACATGTGATATAAATTTGTTGAGAGTGAAATTGATTTCAAATGATGCGTATAATATTTGTATAAATAATATTATTATATTAAATTTTCTACTTTGGTGTTCTAAGCAATTTCCTATAAGTAGGGTGCTTGGGTTAGAATTGAAAATAACAATTTAAACCCAAGTTTTTTCTCTATATTATCGAACGTATTTTTGTGAGTATTTTGAGTATACTTTGAGTATTGCTATACGGTGAAAGTTCAAGTTATAGCCTATATCCGATTATTCCGGTTAAATCTTTGTCTTTCCGAGGGTAAGGGATATTATTATTTTTCAGTAATGATATTATTTCTTCAATATAATTATCTTTGAAATATTGATCGAAGTTTTTATCAAATTTGGAACTTTTGGTGTTGAGATTCTTATTTACGATACGACCTTTATTCACGATATCTGATCTTATTCATGAATACTAAGACTATTCATGAAAAATAAAAATTTTCCTTTTCGTCCAAAATATCTATTGTGGATACTAGTTTTGATTGTATCCATGTTTTGATCATTCTTGAATTTTACACCACTATGATTATTTTTGAGGTATTTTTGGACGTGGATAAAACAAAGTACGAATCCTTAATCCTTAATCCTTGTCATTTTGTTTTCTTTGGATTCGCTTTTTCTTAAAAAAAAAAAATATTTTCATCATCCTCGGTCTTAAATGATGATATTATTGAATATCTTTGGCACAGTAGTGCAAAGATGATTGATTTCGATGAATATCTTTGGCTGTAGTGCAAAGATGAATGATTTCGATGAATATCTTTGGCCCCGTAGTCAAAGATGAAGCAGTGTTTAGATGAACATAACTAATTTGGTGAATGTCCTTGGCACGTAGTCTGCGAGGATGAATATATGATTCGAGATATATATTGATTAATGTTCTGAGGATAAAAATATTGATGATGGATCGTTAAATTCATAGATATTAGTAGATTTCATCCTCTACGTAACTCTTCTATGAATTAATATTTTCATTGCGAGTATTGATTTAAAACTTGTTGTCTATTGTATTCTATTAAATTTTTCCCTGTTGAAGACTAACGATAATTTTTTTGTATATTATCTTAGTCATAATATTCTTTTTCGGGCTAGTTGAGCTCACCCTTTTCCTTTTTTGTTCTATTTTTTCTTCTCGGGAGGCGAGAATATAATGAGAAATGAGTCGGGGGGTATGGAATGATGGTTTTAGAGAGTTGTTTAGTAGTCCTCACCATTTTGTAAAATAATGTATCAATAATTATGATGAGGATTTATTTGTATGTGGATATTGTTTAGATGTCAATATCGTATTTAAACTCATGATTCTACTTGTTGTAATAATAAAGTTGTAGTTATTTTACATGCAGTGTATTGTAACTCGAGAATGGGTGGTGTATACCTATTTTGGGGCGTCACATTTGGGGACATCATTAACTTGTGATATAAATTTGTTGAGAAGTGAAATTCAAATTTCAAATGATGCGTATAATATTTGTATAAATAATATTATTATATTAAATTTTTCGCTTTTGGTGTTCTAAGCAATTTCATATAAATAGGTGCTTAGGTTAGAATTGAAAATCACATTTAAACTGAAGTTTTCTCTCTATATTATCAGCGTATTTTTGTGAGTATTTTGAGTATACTTTGAGTATTGCTTTATCTGGTGAAAGTCCAAGTTATAAGCCTATATCCATTATTCCAGTTAGAAGTACTGTCTTTCCGAGGTAAGGGATATTATTTTTTTTTCGTAATGATATTATTTCTTAAAAATCATTATGCTGAAATATTGATCTGAAGTTTTTATCAAATTTAGAACTTTTGGTGTCGGAGTTACTATTTACGTATCTTGCACTTATTCACGATATCTGATCTTATTCACGAATACGACACTATTCATCGAAAAATAAAAATTTTCCTTTTCGTCCAAAATATCTATTGTGGATACTAGTTTTGATTGTATCCATGTTTTGATTATTCTTGAATTTTACACCACTATGATTATTTTTGAGGTATTTTTGGACGTGGATAAAACAAAGTACGAATCCTTAATCCTTGTCATTTTGTTTCACTGGGTTCGTTTCTTTAAAAAAAAATAATATATTTTTCATCATCCTCAGTCTTAAATGATGATATTATTGAATATCTTTGGCCTGTAGTGCAAAGATGAATGATTTCTGATGAATATCTTTGGCCCGTAGTGCAAAGATGAACAGGTGTTTAGATGAACATGACCAACTGGTGAATGTCCTTGGCCTGTAGTGCAAGGATGAATATATGATTCGGATATATATTGATTGATGTTACGAGGATAAAAATATTGATGATGGATTATTAAATTCATAGATATTAGTAGATTTCATCCTCTACGTAACTCTTACATGAATTAATATTTTTCATCGCTAGTATTGATTTAAAACTTGTTGTCTATTGTATTCTATTAAATTTTTTCCTGTTGAAGACTAACGATAATTTTTTTGTATATTATCTTAGTCATAATATTCTTTACTGGGCTAGTTGAGCTCACCCTTTTCCTTTTTGTTCTATTTTTCTTCTCAGGAGGCGAGAATGTAGCTAGTACGAGTCGGGGTATGGATTGATGGTTTTAGAGAGTTGTTTAGTAGTCCTCACCATTTTTGTAAAATAATGTATCAATAATTATGATGAGGATTTATTTGTATGTGAATATTGTTTAGATGGCAATATCTGTATTTAAACTCACAGTTCTACTGTTGTAATAATAAAGTTGTAGTTGTTTACATCACAGTGTATTGACATTTCGAATGGAATGGGTGGTGTATACCTATTTTGGGGCGTCACATTTGGGGACATCATTAACATGTGATATAAATTTGTTGAGATTTGAAATTGATTTCAAATGATGCGTATAATATTTGTATAAATAATATTATTATATTAAATTTTCTACTTTGGTGTTCTAAGCAATTTCCTATAAATAGGGTCTTGGGTTAGAATTGAAAATAACACCGAACCCGAAGTTTTTTCTCTATATTATCGGCGTATTTTTGTGAGTATTTTGAGTATACTTTGAGTATTATTTATACGGTGAAAGTTCAAGTTATAGCTTTATATCCATTATTCCGGTTAAATCTTGTCTTTTCCGAGGTAAGGGATATTATTATTTTTTTAAGTAATGATATTATTTCTTCAATATAATTATCTTTGAAATATTGATCTGAAGTTTTTATCAAATTTGGAACTTTTGGTGTCGAGAGTTACTATTTACGATACGACCTTTATTCACGATATCTGATCTTATTCACGAATCGGCACTTGACTATTCATCGAAAAATAAAAATTTTCCTTTTCGCATACAAAATATCTATTGTGGATACTAGTTTTGATTGTATCCATGTTTTGATCATTCTTGAATTTTACACCACTATGATTATTTTTGAGGTATTTTTTAGGCGTGGATAAAACAAAGTACGAATCCTTAATCCTTAATCCTTGTCATTTTGTTTCAATTGGATTCGTTTCTTTTAAAAAAAAAATATTTTCATCATCCTCGGTCTTAAATGATGATATTATTGAATATCTTTGGCCCTGTAGTGCAAAGATGATTGATTTCGATGAATATCTTTGGCTGTAGTGCAAAGATGAATGATTTCGATGAATATCTTTGGCCGTAGTGCAAAGATGAGCAGTGTTTAGATGAACATAACTTAATTGGTGAATGTCCTTGGCCTCAGTAGTGCGAGGATGAATATATGATTCGAGATATATATTGATTGATGTTACTGAGGATAAAAATATTGATGATGGATCATTAAATTCATAGATATTAGTAGATTTCATCCTCTACGTAACTCTTCTATGAATTAATATTTTTCATTGCGAGTATTGATTTAAAACTTGTTGTCTATTGTATTCTATTAAATTTTTCCCTGTTGAAGACTAACGATAATTTTTTTGTATATTATCTTAGTCATAATATTCTTTCTTGGGCTAGTTGAGCTCACCCTTTTCCTTTTTGTTCTATTTTTTCTTCTCGGGGAGGCGAGAATATAAGCGAGATGCAAGTGGGGTATGGAATGATGGTTTTAGAGAGTTGTTTAGTAGTCCTCACCATTTTTGTAAAATAATGTATCAATAATTATGATGAGGATTTATTTGTATGTGAATATTGTTTAGATGGCAATATCTCGTATTTAAACTCGATTCATTGTTGTAATAATAAAGTTGTAGTTGTTTACATGCAGTGTATTGACAATTTCGGAATGGGTTAGTGTATACTATTTTGGGGGCGTCACATTTGGGGACATCATTAACATGTGATATAAATTTGTTGAGAGTGAAATTGATTTCAAATGATGCGTATAATATTTGTATAAATAATATTATTATATTAAATTTTCTACTTTTGGTGTTCTAAGCAATTTCTATAAATAGGGTGCTTGGGTTAGAATTGAAAATAACAATTTAAAATCAAGTTTTTCTCTCTATATTATCGGCGTATTTTTGTGAGTATTTTGAGTATACTTTGAGTATTGCTATACGGTGAAAGTTCAAGTTATAGCTTTATATCCATTATTCGGTTAAATCTTGTCTTTCCGAGGTAAGGGATATTATTATTTTTCGTAATGATATTATTTCTTCAATATAATTATTTGAAATATTGATCTCAAGTTTTTATCAAATTTGGAACTTTTGGTGTCTGATTCTTATTTACGTATCACGACCTTTATTCACGATATCTGATCTTATTCACGAATCTTTAAGACTATTCATCGAAAAATAAAAATTTTCCTTTTCGTCCAAAATATCTATTGTGGATACTAGTTTTGATTGTATCCATGTTTTGATCATTCTTGAATTTTACACCACTATGATTATTTTTGAGGTATTTTTAGACGTGGATAAAACAAAGTACGAATCCTTAATCCTTAATCCTTGTCATTTTGTTTCACTGGATTCGATTCTTTAAAAAAAAAAAAAAAAAAATTCATCATCCTCAGTCTTAAATGATGATATTATTGAATATCTTTGGCCTGTAGTGCAAAGATGATTGATTTCTGATGAATATCTTTGGCCTGTAGTGCAAAGATGAATGATTTCGATGAATATCTTTGGCTCAGAGGTGCAAAGATGAGCAGTGTTTAGATGAACATAACTATTTGGTGAATGTCCTCGGCACGTAGTGCAAGGATGAATATATGATTCGAGATATATATTGATTGATGTTACAGGATATAAAATATTGATGATTGATTTGTTAAATTCATAGATATTAGTAGATTTCATCCTCTACGCAACTCTTCTATGAATTAATATTTTCATTCATGCAGTATTGATTTAAAACTTGTTGTCTATTGTATTCTATAAAATTTTTCCTGTTGAAGACTAACGATAATTTTTTTTGTATATTATCTTAGTCATAATATTCTTCTTTGGCTAGTTGAGCTCACCCTTTTCCTTTTTATTCCATTTTTCTACTCGGGAGGCGAGAATGTGTAGAAGTACAAGTCGGGTATGGAATGATGGTTTTAGAGAGTTGTTTAGTAGTCCTCACCATTTTGTAAAATAATGTATCAATAATTATGATGAGGATTTATTTGTATGTGGATATTGTTTAGATGGCAATATCTCGTATTTAAACTCATGATTCTAGTGTTGTAATAATAAAGTTGTAGTTGTTTTTACATGCAGTATATTGTGACAACCTCGGAATGGGTGGTCTATACCTACCTATTTTGGGGCGTCACATTTGGGGACATCATTAACTTGTGATATAAATTTGTTGAGAGTGAAATTCAAATTTCAAATGATGCGTATAATATTTGTATAAATAATATTATTATATTAAATTTTCTGCTTTGGTGTTCTAAGCAATTTCATATAAATAGGGTGCTTAGATTAGAATTGAAAATCACACCAGAAAATGAAGTTTTCTCTCTCTATATTATCAAGCGTATTTTTGTGAGTATTTTGAGTATACTTTGAGTATTGCTATACGGTGAAAGTCCAAGTTATAGCCTATATCCATTATTCCAGTTAGAAGTACTGTCTTTCCGAGGTAAGGGATATTTTTTTTTTTTTGTAATGATATTATTTCTTAAAAATCATTATCTTTGAAATATTGATCTGAAGTTTTTATCAAATTTAGAACTTTTGGTGTTCTGAGTTACTTATTTACGATATCAAGACTATTCACGATATCTGATGCATTATTCACGAATACGACACTATTCATCGAAAAATAAAAATTTTCCTTTTTGTCCAAAATATCTATTGTGGATACTAGTTTTGATTGTATCCATGTTTTGATTATTCTTGAATTTTACACCACTATGATTATTTTTGAGGTATTTTTGGACGTGGATAAAACAAAGTACGAATCCTTAATCCTTGTCATTTTGTTTCACTGGATTCGTTTCTTTAAAAAAAAATAATATATTTTCATCATCCTCGGTCTTAAATGATGATATTATTGAATATCTTTTGCTTTTGTAGTGCAAAGATGAATGATTTTCGATGAATATCTTTGGCCGTAAAAAGAAGATGAGCAGTGTTTAGATGAACATGATTAATCTGGTGAATGTCCTTGGCTCAGTAGTGCAAGGATGAATATATGATTTCGGATATATATTGATTGATGTTACAAGGATAAAAATATTGATGATTGATTGTTAAATTCATAGATATTAGTAGATTTCATCCTCTACGTAACTCTTCTATGAATTAATATTTTTTTTGCAGTATTGATTTAAAACTTGTTTATCTATTGTATTCTATTAAATTTTTCCTGTTGAAGACTAACGATAATTTTTTGTATATTATCTTAGTCATAATATTCTTCTTTGGGCTAGTTGAGCTCACCCTTTTCCTTTTTGTTCCATTTTTCTTCTCGAGGGAGGCGAGAATGTAGCGAGTACGAGCCGGGGTATGGAATGATGGTTTTAGAGAGTTGTTTAGTAGTCCTCACCATTTTTGTAAAATAATGTATCAATAATTATGATGAGGATTTATTTGTATGTGAATATTGTTTAGATGGCAATATCTCGTATTTAAACTCACGATTCTCTTTGTTGTAATAATAAAGTTGTAGTTGTTTTACATCTAGTGTATTGACAACTCGGAATGGGTGGTGTATACCTATTTGGGGGGCGTCACATTTGGGGACATCATTAACATGTGATATAAATTTGTTGAGAATTGAAATTTGATTTCAAATGATGCGTATAATATTTGTATAAATAATATTATTATATTAAATTTTGCTTTGTGTGTTAAGCAATTTCCTATAAATAGGGTGCTTGGGTTAGAATTGAAAATAACAATTTAGGCTGAAGTTTTTTCTCTCTATATTATCGGCGTATTTTTGTGAGTATTTTGAGTACACTTTGAGTATTGCTATACACGGTGAAAGTTCAAGTTATAGCTTTATATCCGATTATTCCGGTTAAAAATCTTGTCTTTCAGAGGTAAGGGATCTTATTATTTTTCAGTAATGATATTATTTCTTCAATATAATTATCTTTGAAATATTGATCCGAAGTTTTTATCAAATTTGGAACTTTTGGTGTCTGAGTTACTTATTTACGTATACGATTAATTATTCATGTATATCTGAGATTATTCATTTAATATCAAGATTATTCATCGAAAAATTAAAATTTTCCTTTTCGTCAAAAAATATCTATTGTGGATACTAGTTTTGATTGTATTCATATTTTGATCATTCTTGAATTTTACACCCTACTATGATTATTTTGAGGTATTTTGGACGTGGATAAAACAAATCACTTAATCCTTAATCCTTAATCCTTGTCATTTTGTTTCATTTGGATTCGTTTTTTTTAAAATATATATATATTTTTCATCATTCTCGGTCTTAAATGATGATATTATTGAATATATTTGGCTTGTAGTGCAAAAGATGATTGATTTCGATGAATATCTTTGGCTTCAGTAGTAAAAGATGAATGATTTCTGATGAATATCTTTGGCCCGTAGTGCAAAGATGAACAAGTGTTTAGATGAACATGACCAACTGGTGAATGTCCTTGGCCTGTAGTGCAAGGATGAATATATGATTCCAGATATATATTGATTGATGTTACAAGGATAAAAATATTGATGATTTGAATCGTTAAATTCATAGATATTAGTAGATTTCATCCTCTACGTAACTCTTCTATGAATTAATATTTTTCGCTGCGAGTATTGATTTAAAACTTGTTTGACTATTGTATTCTATTAAATTTTTCCCTGTTGAAGACTAACGATAATTTTTTTGTATATTATCTTAGTCATAATATTCTTTACTGGGCTAGTTGAGCTCACCCTTTTCCTTTTTGTTCCATTTTTCTTCTCAGGAGGCGAGAATGTAGCGAGTACGAGTCGGGGTATGGAATGATGGTTTTAGAGAGTTGTTTAGTAGTCCTCACCATTTTTGTAAAATAATGTATCAATAATTATGATGAGGATTTATTTGTATGTGAATATTGTTTAGATGGCAATATCTGTATTTAAACTCACAGTTCTACTGTTGTAATAATAAAGTTGTAGTTATTTCTGTACCGTGTATTGACAACTCAGAATGGGTGGTGTATACCTATTTTGGGGGCGTCACATTTGGGGACATCATTAACATGTGATATAAATTTGTTGAGAGCTGAAATTCAGATTTCAAATGATGCGTATAATATTTGTATAAATAATATTATTATATTAAATTTTCTACTTTGGTGTTCTAAGCAATTTCCTATAAATAGGGTGCTTAGGTTAGAATTGAAAATAACTTTTTAAATCAAGTTTTTTTCTCTATATTATCGAAGTATTTTTGTGAGTATTTTGAGTATACTTTGAGTATTGCTATACGGTGAAAGTTCGAGTTATAGCCTTTATATCCAAGATTCCAGGTTAAATCTTGTCTTTCCGAGGTAAGGGATATTATTATTTTTTCGTAATGATATTATTTCTTCAATATAATTATCTTTGTCAAATATTGATCGAAGTTTTTATCAAATTTGGAACTTTTGGTGTCTGAGTTCTTATTTACGTATACGACATTATTCACGATATCTGATTCTTATTCACGAATACTAAGACTATTCATCGAAAAATAAAAATTTTCCTTTTTCGTCAAAATATCTATTGTGGATACTAGTTTTGATTGTATCCATGTTTTGATCATTCTTGAATTTTACACCACTATGATTATTTTTGAGGTATTTTTGGACGTGGATAAAACAAAGTACTAATCCTTAATCCTTAATCCTTGTCATTTTGTTTCTTTGGATTCGTTTCTTTAAAAAAAAAATATTTTCATCATCCTCGGTCTTAAATGATGATATTATTGAATATCTTTGGCTGTAGTGCAAAGATGATTGATTTCGATGAATATCTTTGGCTGTAGTGCAAAGATGAATGATTTCGATGAATATCTTTGGCCGTAGTGCAAAGATGAGCAGTGTTTAGATGAACATAACCAATTGGTGAATGTCCTTCGCTTTGTAGTGCGAGGATGAATATATGATTCAGGATATATATTGATTGATGTTACAGGATAAAAATATTGATGATGGACTATTAAATTCATAGATATTAGTAGATTTCATCCTCTACGTAACTCTTACATGAATTAATATTTTCTTGCATGAGTATTGATTTAAAACTTGTTGTCTCATTGTATTCTATTAAATTTTTCCTGTTGAAGACTAACGATAATTTTTTGTATATTATCTTAGTCATAATATTCTTTTCTTGGGCTAGTTGAGCTCACCCTTTCCTTTTTGTTCTATTTTTCTTCTCGGGAGGCGAGAATGTAGCGAGTACGAATTAGGGGTATGGAATGATGGTTTTAGAGAGTTGTTTAGTAGTCCTCACCATTTTGTAAAATAATGTATCAATAATTATGATGAGGATTTATTTGTATGTGGATATTGTTTAGATGTCAATATCTCGTATTTAAACTCGCGATTCTCATTGTTGTAATAATAAAGTTGTAGTTATTTACATGCAGTGTATTGTAACTCGAGAATGGGTGGTGTATACCTATTTTGGGGGCGTCACATTTGGGGACATCATTAACTTGTGATATAAATTTGTTGAGAGCTGAAATTCAAATTTCAAATGATGCGTATAATATTTGTATAAATAATATTATTATATTAAATTTTCTGCTTTGGTGTTCTAAGCAATTTCATATAAATAGGGTGCTTAGGTTAGAATTGAAAATCACACCAGAAACTGAAGTTTTCTCTCTCTATATTATCAAGCGTATTTTTGTGAGTATTTTGAGTATACTTTGAGTATTGCTATACGGTGAAAGTCCAAGTTATAAGCCTATATCCATTATTCCAGTTAGAAGTACTGTCTTTCCGAGTTAAGGGATATTATTTTTTTTCGTAATGATATTATTTCTTAAAAATCATTATGCTGAAATATTGATCTGAAGTTTTTATCAAATTTAGAACTTTTGGTGTCGGAGTTACTTATTTACGATACTCTGACTATTCACGATATCTGATTATTCACGAATCGACCTTTATTCATCGAAAAATAAAAATTTTCCTTTTCGTCAAAAATATCTATTGTGGATACTAGTTTTGATTGTATCCATGTTTTGATTATTCTTGAATTTTACACCACTATGATTATTTTTGAGGTATTTTTGACGTGGATAAAACAAAGTACGAATCCTTAATCCTTGTCATTTTGTTTCTTTGGATTCGTTTCTTTAAAAAAAAAATAATATATTTTTCATCATCCTCGGTCTTAAATGATGATATTATTGAATATCTTTGGGCACGTAGTCAAAAGATGAATGATTTCGATGAATATCTTTGGCCGTAGTGCAAAGATGAGCAAAGTGTTTAGATGAACATGACTAATTGGTGAATGTCCTTGGCCTTTTGTAGTGTTGAGGATGAATATATGATTCGGATATATATTGATTGATGTTCTGAGGATAAAAATATTGATGATGGATCGTTAAATTCATAGATATTAGTAGATTTCATCCTCTACGTAACTCTTTCTATGAATTAATATTTTCCGCTGCTAGTATTGATTTAAAACTTGTTGTCTATTGTATTCTATTAAATTTTTTCCTGTTGAAGACTAACGATAATTTTTTTGTATATTATCTTAGTCATAATATTCTTTTTTCGGGCTAGTTGAGCTCACCCTTTTCCTTTTTGTTCTATTTTTCTTCTCGGGGAGGCGAGAATGTAAGAAGATGCAGTCGGGTATGGAATGATGGTTTTAGAGAGTTGTTTAGTAGTCCTCACCATTTTGTAAAATAATGTATCAATAATTATGATGAGGATTTATTTGTATGTGGATATTGTTTAGATGTCAATATCTGTATTTAAACTCACAGTTCTACTGTTGTAATAATAAAGTTGTAGTTATTTCTGTACCGTGTATTGACAACTCAGAATGGGTGGTGTATACCTATTTTGGGGGCGTCACATTTGGGGACATCATTAACTTGTGATATAAATTTGTTGAGAGCTGAAATTCAAATTTCAAATGATGCGTATAATATTTGTATAAATAATATTATTATATTAAATTTTCTGCTTTGGTGTTCTAAGCAATTTCATATAAATAGGGTGCTTAGGTTAGAATTGAAAATCACACCAGAAACTGAAGTTTTCTCTCTATATTATCAGCGTATTTTGTGAGTATTTTGAGTATACTTTGAGTATTCTTTATACGGTGAAAGTCCAAGTTATAAGCCTATATCCATTATTCCAGTTAGAAGTACTGTCTTTCCGAGGTAAGGGATATTATTTTTTTTTCGTAATGATATTATTTCTTAAAAATCATTATGCTGAAATATTGATCTGAAGTTTTTATCAAATTTAGAACTTTTGGTGTTGTGAGTTACTATTTACGATATCGAAGACTATTCACGATATCTGATCTTATTCACGAATCGACGACTTTATTCATCGAAAAATAAAAATTTTCCTTTTAGTCAAAATATCTATTGTGGATACTAGTTTTGATTGTATCCATGTTTTGATTATTCTTGAATTTTACACCACTATGATTATTTTTGAGGTATTTTTGGGCGTGGATAAAACAAATTACGAATCCTTAATCCTTGTCATTTTTGTTTCACCTTTGGATTCGTTTCTTTAAAAAAATAATATATTTTCATCATCCTCGGTCTTAAATGATGATATTATTGAATATCTTTGGCACAGTAGTGCAAAGATGAATGATTTCGATGAATATCTTTGGCGTGTAGTAGTGAAGATGAGCAGTGTTTAGATGAACATGACCAACTGGTGAATGTCTTTGGCCTGTAGTGCAAGGATGAATATATGATTCCAGATATATATTGATTGATGTTATAGGGATAAAAATATTGATGATGGACTGTTAAATTCATAGATATTAGTAGATTTCATCCTCTACGTAACTCTTCTATGAATTAATATTTTCATACCGCTAGTATTGATTTAAAACTTTGTTGTCTATTGTATTCTATTAAATTTTTTTTTCTGTTGAAGACTAACGATAATTTTTTGTATATTATCTTAGTCATAATATTCTTTTTGGGCTAGTTGAGCTCACCCTCTCCTTTTTGTTCTATTTTTCTTCTCGAGGAGGCGAGAATGTAAGCGAGTATTTGAGTGGGGTATGGAATGATGGTTTTAGAGAGTTGTTTAGTAGTCCTCACCATTTTTGTAAAATAATGTATCAATAATTATGATGAGGATTTATTTGTATGTGAATATTGTTGAGATGGCAATATCTCGTATTTAAACTCACGATTCACTTGTTGTAATAATAAAGTTGTAGTTGTTTACGCATCAGGTGTATTGTAACTCGAGAATGGGTGGTGTATACCTATTTTGGGGCGTCACATTTGGGGACATCATTAACATGTGATATAAATTTGTTGAGAGTGAAATTGATTTCAAATGATGCGTATAATATTTGTATAAATAATATTATTATATTAAATTTTCTACTTTGGTGTTCTAAGCAATTTCTATAAATAGGTGCTTGGGTTAGAATTGAAAATAACAATTTAAACTGAAGTTTTTCTCTCTATATTATCGGCGTATTTTTGTGAGTATTTTGAGTATACTTTGAGTATTGCTATACGGTGAAAGTTCAAGTTATACTTTATATCCGATATTCCGGTTAAATCTTTGCTCTTCCGAGGTAGGGATATTATTATTTTTTCGTAATGATATTATTTCTTCAATATAATTATCTTTGAAATATTGATCCGAAGTTTTTATCAAATTTGGAACTTTTGTGTGTGTGAGATTCTTATTTACGATATCGACATTATTCACGATATCTGAGATTATTCATGAATATCGTGAATGACTATTCATCGAAAAATAAAAATTTTCCTTTTTCGTCAAAAATATCTATGTGGATACTAGTTTTGATTGTATCCATGTTTTGATCATTCTTGAATTTTACACCACTATGATTATTTTTGAGGTATTTTTAGGCGTGGATAAAACAAAAGTACGAATCCTTAATCCTTAATCCTTGTCATTTTGTTTCTTTGGATTCGTTTTTTTAAAAAAAAAAAATTCATCTTCCTCGGTCTTAAATGATGATATTATTGAATATCTTTGGCCCGTAGTGCAAAGATGATTGATTTCGATGAATATCTTTGGCACGTAGTGCAAAGATGAATGATTTCGATGAATATCTTTGGGCTGTAGTGCAAAGATGAGCAGTGTTTAGATGAACATAACCTAATTGGTGAATGTCCTTGGCTTTGTAGTGCAAGGATGAATATATGATTCCAGATATATATTGATTGATGTTCTGAGGATAAAAATATTGATGATTGATTTGTTAAATTCATAGATATTAGTAGATTTCATCCTCTACTTAACTCTTCTATGAATTAATATTTTTTTCATTGAGTATTGATTTAAAACTTGTTGTCTATTGTATTACTATAAAATTTTTCCTGTTGAAGACTAACGATAATTTTTTGTATATTATCTTAGTCATAATATTCTTTACTGGGCTAGTTGAGCTCACCCTTTTCCTTTTTATTCCATTTTTCTACTCAGGAGGCGAGAATGTAGCGAGTACAAGTCGGGGTATGGAATGATGGTTTTAGAGAGTTGTTTAGTAGTCCTCACCATTTTTGTAAAATAATGTATCAATAATTATGATGAGGATTTATTTGTATGTGGATATTGTTTAGATGGCAATATCTGTATTTAAACTCACAGTTCTAGTGTTGTAATAATAAAGTTGTAGTTGTTTCTGTACCGTGTATTGACAACTCAGAATGGGTGGTCTATACCTATTTTGGGGGCGTCACATTTGGGGACATCATTAACTTGTGATATAAATTTGTTGAGAGCTGAAATTCAAATTTCAAATGATGCGTATAATATTTGTATAAATAATATTATTATATTAAATTTTTCGCTTTGGTGTTTAAGCAATTTCATATAAATAGGGTCTTAGGTTAGAATTGAAAATCACACCGTAAACCGAAAGTTTTCTCTCTATATTATCAAGCGTATTTTTGTGAGTATTTTGAGTATACTTTGAGTATTGCTATATCGGTGAAAGTTCAAGTTATAGCCTATATCCGATTATTCCAGGTTAAATCTTTCTCTTTTTCCGAGGTAAAGGATATTTTTTTTTTTCGTAATGATATTATTTCTTAAAAATCATTATCTTTGAAATATTGATCTGAAGTTTTATCAAATTTAGAACTTTTGGTGTCGAGATTCTTATTTACGATATCGGCCTTTATTCACGATATCTGATCATTATTCACGAATCGACCTATTCATCGAAAAATAAAAATTTTCCTTTTCGTCCAAAATATCTATTGTGGATACTAGTTTTGATTGTATCCATGTTTTGATTATTCTTGAATTTTACCACTATGATTATTTTTGAGGTATTTTTGGACGTGGATAAAACAAAGTACGAATCCTTAATCCTTAATCCTTGTCATTTTGTTTCACTGGATTCGTTTCTTTAAAAAAAATAATTATTTTTCATCATCCTCAGTCTTAAATGATGATATTATTGAATATCTTTGGCCTGTAGTGCAAAGATGAATGATTTCGATGAATATCTTTGGCCGTAGTGCAAAGATGAGCAGTGTTTAGATGAACATAACCAATTTGGTGAATGTCCTTGGCACGTAGTGCAAGGATGAATATATGATTCAGATATATATTGATTGATGTTACCGGGATAAAAATATTGATGATGGACTGTTAAATTCATAGATATTAGTAGATTTCATCCTCTACGTAACTCTTCTATGAATTAATATTTTCCGCTTCTAGTATTGATTTAAAACTTGTTGTCTATTGTATTCTATTAAATTTTTTCCTGTTGAAGACTAACGATAATTTTTTGTATATTATCTTAGTCATAATATTCTTTACTGGGCTAGTTGAGCTCACCCTTTTCCTTTTTGTTCCATTTTTCTCCTCGGGAGGCGAGAATGTAGCGAGTACGCAGTCGGGGTATGGAATGATGGTTTTAGAGAGTTGTTTAGTAGTCCTCACCATTTTTTTGTAAAATAATGTATCAATAATTATGATGAGGATTTATTTGTATGTGAATATTGTTTAGATGGCAATATCTCGTATTTAAACTCACACGATTTCTACTGTTGTAATAATAAAGTTGTAGTTATTTACATCAGGTGTATTGACAACTCGGAATGGGTGGTGTATACCTATTTTGGGGCGTCACATTTGGGGACATCATTAACATGTGATATAAATTTGTTGAGAGTGAAATTGATTTCAAATGATGCGTATAATATTTGTATAAATAATATTATTATATTAAATTTTCTACTTTGGTGTTCTAAGCAATTTCCTATAAATAGGGTGCTTGGGTTAGAATTGAAAATAACTTTTAAAGCGAAGTTTTTTTCTCTATATTATCGGCGTATTTTTGTGAGTATTTTGAGTATACTTTGAGTATTGCTATACGGTGAAAGTTGAGTTATAGCTTTATATCCGATATTCCGGTTAAATCTTTTGTCTTTCAGAGGTAAGGGATATTATTATTTTTTAAGTAATGATATTATTTCTTCAATATAATTATCTTTGAAATATTGATCCGAAGTTTTATCAAATTTGGAACTTTTTGGTGTTTGAGTTACTATTTACGATACGACTTTATTCACGTATCTGATCTTATTCACGAATCACGACCACTATTCATCGAAAAATTAAAATTTTTTCTTTTCGTCTAAAATATCTATTGTGGATACTAGTTTTGATTGTATCCATGTTTTGATCATTCTTGAATTTTACACCACTATGATTGTTTTTGAGGTATTTTTAGGCGTGGATAAAACAAAAAGTACGAATCCTTAATCCTTAATCCTTGTCTTTTTGTTTCTTTGGATTCGCTTTAAAAAAAAAAAAAATTTCATCATCCTCGGTCTTAAATGATGATATTATTGAATATCTTTGGGCTGTAGTGCAAAGATGATTGATTTCGATGAATATCTTTGGCACATGTAGCAAAAAGATGAATGATTTTCGATGAATATCTTTGGCCCGTAGTCAAAAAGATGAAGCAGTGTTTAGATGAACATGACCAATCGGTGAATGTCCTTGGCACATGAAGTGCGAGGATGAATATATGATTCGGATATATATTGATTGATGTTACGAGGATAAAAATATTGATGATGGATTTATTAAATTCATAGATATTAGTAGATTTCATCCTCTACGTAACTCTTCTATGAATTAATATTTTCCATGCAGTATTGATTTAAAACTTGTTGTCTATTGTATTCTATTAAATTTTTTCTGTTGAAGACTAACGATAATTTTTTTGTATATTATCTTAGTCATAATATTCTTTCTTCGGGCTAGTTGAGCTCACCTTTTCCTTTTTGTTCCATTTTTCTTCTCGGGAGGCGAGAATGTAGCGAGTACGAAGTGGGGTATGGAATGATGGTTTTAGAGAGTTGTTTAGTAGTCCTCACCATTTTTTGTAAAATAATGTATCAATAATTATGATGAGGATTTATTTGTATGTGGATATTGTTTAGATGTCAATATCTGTATTTAAACTCACGATTCTAGTGTTGTAATAATAAAGTTGTAGTTGTTTACATGCAGTGTATTGACAACTCGAATGGGTGGTCTATACCTATTTTGGGAAGCGTCACATTTGGGGACATCATTAACTTGTGATATAAATTTGTTGAGGGTGAAATTCAAATTTCAAATGATGCGTATAATATTTGTATAAATAATATTATTATATTAAATTTTTCGCTTTTGGTGTTCTAAGCAATTTCATATAAATAGGTGCTTAGGTTAGAATTAAAAATCACACCGTAAACCGAAGTTTTCTCTATATATTATCAGCGTATTTTTGTGAGTATTTTGAGTATACTTTGAGTATTCTTTATACGGTGAAAGTCCAAGTTATAGCCTATATCCATTATTCCAGTTAAATCTTGTCTTTTTCCGAGTTAAGGGATATTATTTTTTTAAGTAATGATATTATTTCTTAAAAATCATTATCTTTGAAATATTGATCGAAGTTTTTATCAAATTTAGAACTTTTTGGTGTAGAGTTACTATTTACGATACTACAAGACTTATTCACGATATCTGATCTTATTCACGAATCATTTACTAATTATTCATCGAAAAATAAAAATTTTCCTTTTTCGTCCAAAATATCTATTGTGGATACTAGTTTTGATTGTATCCATGTTTTGATTATTCTTGAATTTTACACCACTATGATTATTTTTGAGGTATTTTTGGACGTGGATAAAACAAAGTACGAATCCTTAATCCTTGTCATTTTGTTTCACTGGATTCGTTTCTTTAAAAAAAAATAATATATTTTTCATCATCCTCAGTCTTAAATGATGATATTATTGAATATCTTTGGCCTGTAGTGCAAAGATGAATGATTTCTGATGAATATCTTTGGCCCGTAGTGCAAAGATGAACAGGTGTTTAGATGAACATGACCAACTGGTGAATGTCCTTGGCCTGTAGTGCAAGGATGAATATATGATTCCAGATATATATTGATTGATGTTACAGGGATAAAAATATTGATGATGGACTGTTAAATTCATAGATATTAGTAGATTTCATCCTCTACGTAACTCTTCTATGAATTAATATTTTCCGCTGCTAGTATTGATTTAAAACTTGTTGTCTATTGTATTCTATTAAATTTTTTCCTGTTGAAGACTAACGATAATTTTTTTGTATATTATCTTAGTCATAATATTCTTTTCTTGGGCTAGTTGAGCTCACCATTTTCCTTTTTGTTCTATTTTTTCTTCTCGGGAGGCGAGAATGTAGCGAGTGCAGTCGGGGTATGGAATGATGGTTTTAGAGAGTTGTTTAGTAGTCCTCACCATTTTTGTAAAATAATGTATCAATAATTATGATGAGGATTTATTTGTATGTGGATATTGTTTAGATGGCAATATCTCGTATTTAAACTCGCATTCTACTTGTTGTAATAATAAAGTTGTAGTTATTTACATGCAGAGTGTATTGACAACTCGTAATGGGTGGTGTATACCTATTTTGGGGCGTCACATTTGGGGACATCATTAACATGTGATATAAATTTGTTGAGAAATTTGAAATTCAGATTTCAAATGATGCGTATAATATTTGTATAAATAATATTATTATATTAAATTTTCTACTTTGGTGTTCTAAGCAATTTCCTATAAATAGGTCTTGGGTTAGAATTGAAAATAACACTTTTAAAGCTGAAGTTTTTTCTCTCTATATTATCGAGCGTATTTTTGTGAGTATTTTGAGTATACTTTGAGTATTGCTTTACACGGTGAAAGTTCAAGTTATAGCTTTATATCCGAGATTCCGGTTAGTACTTGTCTTTCGAGGTAAAGGATATTATTATTTTTTCGTAATGATATTATTTCTTCAATATAATTATCTTTGAAATATTGATCTCAAGTTTTTATCAAATTTGGAACTTTTGGTGTCGAGATTCTTATTTACGATATACGATTAATTATTCATGTATATCTGATCTTATTCACGAATACTAAGACTATTCATCGAAAAATGAAAATTTTCCTTTTCGTCCAAAATATCTATTGTGGATACTAGTTTTGATTGTATCCATGTTTTGATCATTCTTGAATTTTACACCACTATGATTATTTTTGGGTATTTTGGACGTGGATAAAACAAAGTACGAATCCTTAATCCTTAATCCTTGTTATTTTGTTTCTTTGGATTCGTTTCTTTAAAAAAAAAAAATATTTTCATCATCCTCGGTCTTAAATGATGATATTATTGAATATCTTTGGCCCGTAGTGCAAAGATGATTGATTTCGATGAATATCTTTGGCTGTAGTAAAAAGATGAATGATTTCGATGAATATCTTTGGCCCGTAGTGCAAAGATGAAGCAGTGTTTAGATGAACATGACCAATCTGGTGAATATCCTTGGCATGTAGTGCGAGGATGAATAAATGATTCAGATATATATTGATTGATGTTACAGGATAAAAATATTGATGATGGATTTGTTAAATTCATAGATATTAGTAGATTTCATCCTCTACGTAACTCTTCTATGAATTAATATTTTCCATCATGAGTATTGATTTAAAACTTGTTGTCTATTGTATTCTATTAAATTTTTTCCTGTTGAAGACTAACGATAATTTTTTGTATATTATCTTAGTCATAATATTCTTTATTGGGCTAGTTGAGCTCACCCTTTTCCTTTTTGTTCCATTTTTCTTCTCGGGAGGCGAGAATGTAGCGAGTATTTAGTGGGTATGGAATGATGGTTTTAGAGAGTTGTTTAGTAGTCCTCACCATTTTTGTAAAATAATGTATCGATAATTATGATGAGGATTTATTTGTATGTGGATATTGTTTAAATGGCAATATCTGTATTTAAACTCACAGTTCTAGTGTTGTAATAATAAAGTTGTAGTTGTTTCTGTACCGTGTATTGACAACTCAGAATGGGTGGTCTATACCTATTTTGGGGGTGTCACAGCTTCATTCAAAATTCAGAAACTTGTCGAGAAAGTTGCGAGGAAGTGGGACAGAGAAGACTTGGTCACCTGAGGAGCAACAATCCATGGTATTAATTATATTTTATTTTTCTTCTTTCTTTATTTTTACGAGTAGATGACGATGAATACTAATGAATCGTCTATTTTGATCAAATCTTTAATTCCTGTTGCAAAACACAAGAAATGTTTAGCTTTATAACTCATAAACTTCCTTAACATTATTATCTGCTTTTAAACAGAGTTGCTTTCCAAGGTACATTGCGAAATGGCATTTCAGATTCTAGTATTATCCTTTAAATGTATGAAATGTAAGTAATGCTATCTCTACATTTCAATTTTATGTGGTATGCATAAAAAAGGAGGTACCCTTTACTTATGTTTTTTGTTGCGAATAGCATACGTTAGTTCTTGAAGTATTCGATTATTGGGTTGTTTCAGTTTTTTGTTTCTTATGAATACATGCCTAACAAAAGCTTGGATTCATTTCTTTTTGGTTTGTTCTTTCAGCCTTATAGTATAGCTTATGTACATTTACTGCTGCTTATTATTGCAATTCCATATTGACATATTCTGATGTATGCAATGATAGATCTAACCCAAAAAACACAACTCGACTGGATTAAACGCTATACAATAATACAGTGGCTATATGTCACCAGAGTATGCAATAGAAGGCCTATTTTCTGTGAAATCAGATGTATATAGCTTTGGAGTATTACCAGTAGAAATTGTCGGTGACGCCGAGGATCACTACTTTTTTTCCACTTTGAATGTCTAACGTTATTCGATATGTAAGTCTTTTTTTTATTTCTTCTCATTCATAAGTTTTGTTGGTTACAATGCGAATGATGAAATATTTATTATGCTATCTCAGGCATGGAGTTTATGGAAAGATGGAAAAGTTGAGGATCTGATTGATCTTATCATTGCTACTTCGTGTCCTCGTGACATTGTATTGCAATGCATGCATGTAGGGATGTTGTCTGTGCAGATCTCTGCAGGTCATAGACAAACAAGATCTCTAATATTGGAGAGTGAAAACACTAGTCTCTGCAGGTCATAGAAATGGATATAATTATGCAAGAGCATGATATCATATCCTCAACTGAAGTAATGATACACGAAGACGCCAGATTTGTAGGCACACCGATATATAGCCTCGTAAGTTTTATTGAAGAAAGGCTACTGATTTGAGTGTGATCGGTTAGTTTATTTCTAATTAATGAGGTTACGTATAATAATTCATACATATATCCACCCATTTTTCATGTTGCATCCGAAGCAGTTATGTGGTTTTACACAAATGCTTCTTATTAATTTTGCAAAGTTATGTTATTTTTGCAAAGTTATTATTATATAGTTTATTTTGTTCTTTGTCATCATTTTTGTTAATTATATATTATTTATTATTGTTACTATGACTGTAAGACCTCAAATTTTATGAAATAAGAGTATTCAATTTTTCTTATAATTACAATTGGTAAATGATTAAATTGATAAAAGTTTAAAGTTAAGGGTGAGATATGAATTTTTTTTCAAAATACATGCAAGTGGTTATAAAATATTCAATTGTCGGGGAATATTCGTTTGGTCGTAGAATATTCTTTATGTCGGAGAATATTCGTTTGACGGCGCAATCATTTGTGGGCCCCATAACAGAATAACACTCGGATGAAGATAACGACAAAATTTAGTTTTTATAAATAACGGCGTAGTTATTCCAATTAACCTTGTTGGAATACCAAATTGGTTAAAAATACGAAATATGCGTGGTTGCACAAAGAAGTGGTACGGTATTATACAAAAGATTGTTGTTGTATTATTGATTCTTACGTAAGAAGGCACTACTCAATAATTGTTACAGTAATTACTATTCAATATTTTATTTTATTGGTTCAATAATTGCTACGTTGATATTTTATATTATTGTTATTTCAATAATTGTCATTGCATAGTATTTCCCATTATCAGATCAATAATTCATATTATTTGAATAATATTATTAGATAGCATTATTATTGGCAAATGTAGAAAGTTACATCGAGGAGAGGTTTGGTCACCTATGTAAGACCCCGAATTTTATGAAATAAAAGTATTCAATTTTTCTTATAATTACTATTCAGTAAATGGTTAAATTGATAAAAGTTAAAGTTAAGGGTGATATATGAAAAAAATTTCAAAATAAGCAAGTGGTTATAAAATATTCATTGTTGTCGAGAGTATTCGTTTGGTCGTGAAATATTCTTTTACGTAGGGAATATTAAATGCGATGGTGTGATAGCGTGTGGGCCCTATAATGTAATAAGCGCTTAGGATGAAGAAAACGACAAAAGGGAGTTTTTATAAATAATTGGCGTAGTTATTTACAATAACATTGTTGGAATACCCATTGGTTAAAATCTGATGTCTGGCGTTGTTGCATAGTAGAAGATTGCGGTATTGCACCAATTATTGATTCTTACGTAAGAAGGCACTACTTCAATAATTGTTACAAAGAATTCTTATCAAAGTATTTTATTGATTCAATAATTCTCTGCGTTGATATTTTATATTACTGTTGTTTTAATAATTGTCACTACACAGTATTTTCTATTATCGAAATAATAATTCATATTATCTGAATAATATTATTAGATAACATTATTGGCAATGTCTAAAAAGTTCTGTCTAAGGAGAGGTTTGGTCACCTAATTACGCGCCAGTAAAGAGAAATTCTTATTGGAAAGCTCCCTCTTTCCTGGGAACTGCCTGATTGTCAATATTGTAATTCTGTAATATTATTTGTGAATAATTAATTATTAATTTATATGATGAGAAAAATATTTATTTTATGTGGATATAGATGGAGAAAATTTTTAAAGTGACAATTGTTAAAAAATGATATTTTATCTTTTCTGATAAAATAATATTTTATTATATTATTATAATATAGTAATGATGATATTTTTATAATGAATGTGTGATATATGGGTATATGAGGAGGAAGAGTATTTTTGTTACATTAAATGATTAACACATGTTTTGTGTGTCGGTGGACCCCATTTCTTGACTGAAATTTGATTATAGCCTGTAAAATTGTCCGTATGTGAATTTTGGTCAATTTCTGTTTGGAATTTGGAAAAACTTTCTTCTACAAAGTTGTAGAGAATTGAATTTCCTATATAAAGTCGCGAGATTCGAATTTTGTAATAAAAGGGCTATTTATTATGAATTATTGAAGTTCCGAAATAATTGATTTTGAAGTTTTAATAATTTTTATTAAGAAAAACGTTTTTTATATTGTTGGTGGGCCCCACTAGGGTTGAATGCATGCTGAATTCAGATTCTTGGTGTACGTAGGAAATTTATATAAATATAATAATATTTTATTAAATTTTCTGCTTTGGTGTTCTAAGCATTTTTCTATAAATAGGGTGCTTAGGTTAGAATTGAAAAACACACCAGAAACTGAAGTTTTCTATCTATTTCTCTCTCTCTATATTATCGAGTGTATTCTTGTGAGTATTTTGATATCTTAAGTGTTGCTATACGGTGCAAGTTCGTTCAGCGTTATTCCAGTCAGAAGTACTGCTCTTTTGAGGTAAGGGATAGTAAGGGATTTTAGGGGATTGTAAGGGAGATTATTTTCTTCATAAATGATATTATTTCATCAATATCATTATGCCAAAATATTGGTATGATTTTTTTTATCAAATTTAGAACTTTTTCATGTCGGGGTTACTATTCATGAGTTACTATTCACGAGGTACTATTCATGAGTTACTATTCATGAGTTACTATTCACGAGTTACTATTCACGAGTTACTATTTATGAGTTACTATTCACGAGTTACTATTCATGAGTTACTATTCACGGGTACTATTCACTACAAAATTGGTTTTTTTTTTTTCTAACCAAATTATAGTTGATTTATGAATATTACTCTGGAGATTAAAACTATGTATTGATTATATTGATTTTATTATCATATATAACATTTTTATAACCACGATGTTGAAATTCTCTTTCCTTTGGAGTGTAAAGATGGGTAGATTATTGGTATGATCATGACTAGGGTTCTCTTTAGCCATGAAGTGAAAAGTTGAATTGTGGACCGGTATGATCATGACCATTGAATTTATAATTGAATATCTTTAGCTTAAGTGCAAAAGGTGAATTGATCAACATGGTTATAATTATTGTTTATATAAATTCTGAAATGATTATATATTTCTTTGAGATATGAATATCTTTGGCCCATAGTACACAGATGACTTATTGATGAATATCTTTGGCCCGTAGTGCAAAGATGAATTATTGATGAATATCTTTGGTATGTAGTGCAAAAGATGGTCTGTTGATGAATATCTTTGGCCCGTAGTGCAAAGATGAATTTATTAGTATGATTATGAGCGAGAATGTGTGATTTGGTATAACCATGATCTTTGATGTTTGGTAAAGACAAGTGATGAAAATTATCTTCGATCTAGATGCGAAGAGAAATTTAGAATCACAATTATGATTATGAGTTATTCATATGATTGTGGACCAGAACTATTGATTGATGTTACAGGGATAAAACATTGTTGGTGGATTTTTAAAATGGAGAAGATAATAGACTTTATGGTCTATTTGACTCTTCTAATGGATTGCTTCGTTCTACCGCAACTATGGTTTGGAAAGTTTTATCATCTACTATATGTTATAAATCTCGATTTATTATTGATGAAGGCTATTGAAAATTTAATTATTTTTAGTCATAATATTCTTTACTGAGCTAGTTGTGCTCACCCTTTTGCTTCATAATTCCTTTCAGGTAATAAGAGTGTAGCTGGGTCAAGCGAGAATAACAGGGGAATAGAACGGTGGTCTATAGCTGTTGAGGTTCTCCCTAAATAGGTGAGGCGAACCCAACTTTGGAAGGGTGTTTTGTCACTATCATACAAGATGTCTAATGACATACAACCTCGAGTCATCATAAGACAGGGATGTGCTCATCCACTTGCTGAGTATATATACGAGAACTATCTATATAATCTTGGAGTTTGGTTGAAATATAATTCTCAATTAGAGACGGTGGAGATAATTATATGTCAAGGGAAGACACACCATTGAGAAGAATATGATAGTAATCTTCTCGTTTTTTTGGGGGGGTCTATTGGGTAAACCAAGGATAATTTTGTGGGCATATGATATCTATAATAACCTAAACGCATGGCCTCCCATGTACGAAGATTTCCTTGAGCACTTCCCAAAGGTTTTAATTTCTAAAACAATTTTTGACTGTACCTTTATGTAAGGTGTCATGGTGACGTGCTATCCAAGTTGGTGTCCAGAGTAACAGTTGGTATATTTTAGTACCAAAACTCACAACATATGTGTTGTTGTATTTTGCACGATAATTATAGTAATAAAGTTGTAGTTGTTTTCTGTACCATGTATTTGGCGACTCAGAATGGGTTGGTTGGATTGGACCTATTTTGGGGTTGTCACAACCTAATTGCGCGCCAGGAAGGAGAAATTCTTATCGGAAAGCCCCCTCTTTCCTGGGAACTGCCTGGTTGTCATTATTGTGATTCTGTAATATTATTTGTGAATAATTAATTATTGATTTATATGATAAGGAAATATTTATTTGATGTGGATATAAATGATGGATTTATTTATGTGATTATAAATGAAGGAATTAATGTTGAGGTATTTTATCAGTATTTTGTCGGATTTGAGGTATTAAAAGATCAAATCGGTGTTCTTACAGCTTTATTGTGTGAGTTATAATATTTAATCCGACCGTTGGATCGTTGTAATTTTTGGATATGTTATACATATATAAGTTGAATATATGTCCACAAATTTTGAACCGTTAAAAATGAGCGTATAATTTGTTATGAATTTTAAGAGGTAAATGATTCGAAAATTAGGTTTTGGTGGAAAATTCTAGAATTGAGTGGGCCCCACTCTTGGTTGTTGGGGAAGATGGCTAATTTTTGGTGGGTTGAATAGTAGCAGGTAAAGCCATCAGGTAGCAGGTCAAGTCTGCTTTGGCGTGCTAACATTTTCCTATAAATAGAGGGCTAAGTTAGAATTGAAAATCACACCAGAATTCATAAGTTTTCTCTCTTTTTCTCTCTAGATTATCGAGTGTATTTTGTGAGTATTTAGATACTTAGTGAGTTGATATTCATCATCGCTGCAAGTTTCCTTCAAATATCATATCCGATATCCGAATGTAAATCTCGCTTCTTTTGAGATAAGGGATAGTAAGGAATTTAAGGAATGTTATGTTTTTTTGGTTTAAGTAATTTTTCCGACCTTCAAAAAGTTCGGAAAAATTTGAACCATCACTCCATACCCTTATTAGTTTTCGCTATGTTCTCACCTCTCGAGAGAAGAAAAATGGAACAAAAAGAAAAAGGGTGAGCTCAACTAGCCCAAGAAAGAATATCATGACTAAGATAATATACAACAATTTATCATTAGTCTTCAACGGAAAAATCGATAAAATGTAATGACAACAAGTTTTAGATCAACAACTGCAATGTAAGCGCAATCCATTAGAAGAGTCAAGTAGAGAAAGAATTTTACTATCTTCTAAGATTTAACAGTCCATCATCAATAATTTATCCCTGTAACATCAATCAATATACATCTTGAATCAAATATTCATCTTTGCACTACAGGCCAAATATATTCATTTGTATCACTAGTTGGTCATGTTCATCTTAACACATGTTCAGCTTTGCACTACGGGCCAAAGATATTCATCAGTTAATCATTCATCTTTGCATTACTCTATACCCAACGTTGGAAGGGTGTTTTGTCACTATCATACAACATGTCTAATGACATACTGACCTCGTATCATCATAAGGCGAGGATGTGCTCATCCACTTCTTTGAGTATATATCTGAGCACTACCTATATAATCTTGGTATTTGTTTGAAGTATAATTCTCAATTAGAGGCAGTGGAGATAATGATATGTCAAGAGAAGACTTACCATTGGGAAGAATATGATAGTAATCTTCTTGTTTTTCTTTTGGGGTCTATTAGGTCAACCAAGGATAATTACGTGGCCATATGATATCTATCATAACCTAGACGCATGGCCTCCATGTATACGAAGGTTTTCTTGAGCACTTCCCAAAGATTCTAATTTCTAAAGCAGTTTTTGACTATACCTTTATGTAAGGTGTCATTGTGACGTCTTTGTCAAGGTTGGGATGAGTGTCACAGTTGGTATATATTTGTATCAAACTCACAAAGATATGTGTTGTTATATTTTGCACAATAATTATTGTAATAAAGTTGTAGTTGTTTTCTGTACCATGTATTTGGCGACTCAAAATGGGTTGGATGGAATGGACCTATTTTGGGGTCGTCACAATGACTATTACCAATACTGTTACTACTATTGTTATTATTAATATTATTGTAGTTACAATTTTTGGGTTTGATTAAGCTTTTTGACACTGAAGAGGACTCATTATTGTTACCAACTTACTATGACTATTCCATGCTCTTGGTGCAGGTGCTGGAGATTGGATAACATGATAAATATCATTGGAAACAAAGAGAGGGTGATGTGTATGTAAGAGATTGGATAAATGTAATGATGTTGCTAAAAATTGTATCATAGAATAATTAATATTGTAAATTTATCATTGTAATATTTGTAACACATGTATTTTTATATATAAATAAAATTGAATTTTTTTTAAGTTTTCACTGTATGTCTCGTTTTGGTGTGATCCATCTCAGAATCGAGCTCGAATAGAATGGCTCGCGAATTACTCGTTGTAAAAATGAGTCGAGTAACTCCGAGCCGAGTAGTATCGAGTAATTTACGAGTCGAATTTGAGCAGTCTTAGAAATTATCGGTTCGAATTCGAGTTGAACCTGAACACAAATTTTCTGATCCGAGTCGAGCTTGAGCATTAGGGTGTTCGGATCGACTCGGGCTCATTTTCACCCTTAATTCTATTAGTCAATTGACCAACTTATTTAAAAATGAATTTCATGTTAACCGGATCCGAAAGATTATACCAGGAGTCTAGCTAGGAGTACTATATTTATTTATCTCAAAAAAGGAACTCAAAATAATTTAAGATATATATATATATATATATATATATATATATATATATGACGGACCCCAAATTTTTATTTTTTTTTTTTTTAAAAATAACTAAAAAAATATTTAATATTTTATGGAATCGAAATTTTTCATAATACAATGTTTTTGGGGGTGATTTGAATACCTATACTAAAAAATGGTGGTACGATGCATAGAATTTATATATATATGTTTTGTTATATGTATCCAAATCACGCCCAAAAAAACATGAATATAAAAAATTTAATTCCATAAATATTAAATATTTTTTTTAGTTGTATTAAAAAAAAAAGCAAAAAAAGTAAATTTAAGATCAAGATTTTAACTCGTCCGAGAATCCGGACAGAATCGGAACTCATATATATATATATATATATATATATATATATATATATATATATATATATATACTATCGGTAGAATATGGTTCTCAGATTTCAAACACTAGGAGTAGGAATGTTGGGATAATTTTTATGAGAACAATTAATACAAGGCATCCTAATATACTGTACTGACACAGTAGATATTTGTTTGTCAATGACACACTTGAATATTATTATTATTATTATTATTATTATTATTATTTGATAATTCTAGTAACTTATAAGAATGAAAAATAAAAATATTTTAGAATGCTTGGAGCTAAAGCAAGGGTTGTAGATGGGTAGCTAGACCATGCACGATCGAGTAATTGCTCTCACCGAGAGAAGATCTTCTGTCTCCATACTTAAATTTTAACACTTAACATTTTACGTAATATCAATTAACTCTAAAATTAATTAAAATGTCAGATGTAAAAATTTAAGTGCAGTTTTTATGATGAAAGTATAAAGAAAAATGGGGAGATGAGAAAATCATTTCTCTTTTTTCATGACTAACATATATATATATATATATATATATATATATATGCAATTATGCATGATCAGGATATCACTAATTAATTAACGTCGACCCACTTTCTACTCTGGCCCTCTCTATTTTTAGAGCTTCTACTTGTTAAATATTTTCTAAACTCTATATATCTTTATTTAACCGTATTGAGATTTTACTCTCTATTTCTCTCCTTACTTTTTCTCTCTCTATTTCACTTTTCATCTCTCTGGTTTTCATCTCTTTCTATTCTAAAATTAATTATGGATTTTATTTTTGGTTTTCTCAAAAATATTTACCTTCATATATATGGGTCCACAGTAAATTTTTATTCTCTTCATATATTTTTTTGTTTTGCAACCATGGAAGACTTTTAAAACTTAGTACTGCAATGACCTTGGAAACATAAGAAAATGAAAATGAAAATGAGAGAGTTTTAAAAAGGTGAAAAGTCAAGTTATTTTATATAGAGGGAGAATGTAGATTTTTAAATGAAATAAATGAGTTTTTATAAAAATTAAATATATAGATACACGTGTTACTGAGAGAGTATTTTTTTTAAAAAAAAATAAGCATGTGTTAGAGGCATTTTCAATCATTTCACAATTTACCTAAAATTCGATTAAAAAAAGTACTTGCGGCTAAGTTCAACTTTGGAGTGCTCCTTGCAGTTGGATTGGAATTCTATGCAACTTTTTCCTCTTTTAACAATTTTCTTTTTCCCTTGTCATGCATTTAATTCAGTTTTCTTGACAATTACGCCAAATTAAAGTTCCTTCCGTAAGAAATTTGATTTCCTATGATTGACTTATTTATTTAGTGTAAGTTAAATTTTTGTGGGAAATTAAGTTGAGCCCTACGTACCCTACCAATTATACAAGTACTCGATAAGTATTAGTAATTTTAAGGAATAGATTGAAACTCATCTCAACTCTCAACATCCCACTTCCAAAGGCCAAGTCTTAAATTTTACCGATTCACCCCTACTCTCCTCTTGGAGTCTGTCGTCAACCCACGTACCATTTCCAACAGACCGGACCGGAGACAATTTAATCCTAGATTAAATACTCCCTCCGTACCTATTTAAATGGAGATGAACACAAGAATTAAAATAGTAATGATTAAAAAGCATTAAATATAATATTCAATTGTCTATAATACCCTTAAATCATTAATTCATCATAACACAAGAGTTTAAAGTACCAAAAAATAGGTAGAGTAATGAGGGATAATTTTGGAAAAATTATCATTAATTCTCCTAGATTTGAACAAACGTCAATTAATTAGGGACAAATAAAAAACTCTAAAACGTCATTTAAATATGGACGGATGGAGTATAGACTATGATTCATATTTCACTCAAACAGTCGAAATAAATTTAGTACATGAGTTTTTTCGATGAAAGTGCTGAACTATATCAAAAAACTAGAATTTGGTGGACTAGAATTCATTAAATATAATATAATCTTTTAATATTCCCTTATTTTTGTAATAACTGTCTTTTTAGCTTCATGCACATGAATTAAGAAAGTCATTTAATACTACTCCTATCATTTAAGAATTAAAATTTGTATGCAAAATTTCATCACTACCCCTTTATGGAAAGTTAGAAACTATTAATGCAAGAGAGAAAATTTATTGGGAGAATGAGAGAAGTTAGTGGTAATATAGGAAAATAATTAATTTATTATCCTAGAAAGTTATAAACGACAAATAAATTGGAACACATTTTTTCTCTAAAAAAAGACAGTTATTATGGAATCGAGGGAGTATTATAGTCCATGGGATAGTCTATCTGTTGAAAGGATTGAAGACAATCTCATAAATTAATGTCATATAAATTAAATATAGTCCATAGTATAGTCCACTTTACTGGAGGATTGCATGCAAGGAGAATGGTTTTATTAGGAGGGTCATCCTCATTCCTTATCATACTGCTCAATAATCCATTATTGTAGTTTTTGAATTTCTAATTGAAAACCTTAAGAAATGACAAAAATTAATTAGAAAGAAAGTTTCAGTTTCCCTTTTCCCAAAATAAAATTTTACAAAAAAGAGTCGAGAGTTTATTCATTTACTTTTAAACTTGAGATATGTTTAATTATTTTCAAAGGTTAGGAAACACATAAGAATTTTTTATATATAAATTTTTAAAACTTGTATTATTACAATTCAATTTTAAGCTCAAGGAAACTTGGGTTCAATATGTATCTGGCACAGTAAAAAGGGGAAGTTTTACCACTAAGCTAGCATATTTGATCAACATATAAGATTTCATAATTGTATAATAATTATCAAGCTAGATTGGTTACGAACTACTTTACTCTTTTGACATACACAAGAAAAGCCTTTTGTTTGATGGCCCATCACAGCTCCCTACGCTAAAGAAATATATACAATATCCATCCTTTTTGTGAGAATTATATATATATATATATATATATATATATATATATATATATATAGGAGCCGGATCCGTCAGGACTTTGATGAGTTTAAAATCCGGTCTTATTATTATTATTTTTTTTTTTTTTTAAAACACATAAAAAAATTAAAAAAAATTATAAATTGAATTTTTTCATAATACGATTTTTGGGTGTGATTTGAGTGCGTATAACATAACATGTATGTATATACGATGCATGTGAGGCATCGTACCACCATTTTTTGGTATAGGTATTCAAAACACGCCCAAAACATTGTATATATGAAAAAATTGGCCCATAAAATATTAAATATTTTTTTTTTAGTTATTTTTTTTAAAAAAATATATATAATTTGGGTCCGTTTTTGATCAGGTTCGGACTATATATACGGAGAGGCTCTAAAGCGAACCTTAAAAAGCAGACCAAAGATTTTAACTGTCGTCTTTGGTGTCTATGGCGACATTTGTTCAAGGCAGGGCCGTCAAAGACTATATGACTATATGGCGACGGACGCCATAGACACCAAAAACGACGGTTAATCTTTGATTCGC
The DNA here is from genome assembly GCA_020205605.1 of Panax ginseng. Lineage (NCBI taxonomy): Eukaryota > Viridiplantae > Streptophyta > Magnoliopsida > Apiales > Araliaceae > Panax > Panax ginseng. The sequence continues at coordinate 12,816,047 of CM035145.1, forward strand.
TTCTTTAAGGTTCGCTTAGAGACCAGATCAGATATATATATATATATATATATATATATATATGGGGAAAATGGGTATGTCTGACCTTGTAAACTCTTTTTTTTACACGATACATTAAAATGAGCGTCGTTTTTGGCCCATTTATTTTAAAAAAAACACGGCTATCTCTCTTCTCTACTCTCCTCCCAAAACGATCGAAGCTCTCAGAAACCCAAATCACAGATCGAAGCCCTCCCCTCCAAAATCGATCGCGCATACCTCTAATTCCCAATTCAGAAATCGCTCAAAATTATCCAGGTGGAAGCCAAAATAAGCTGCGTGCCCGACTTGTATTTATCTCTCTAACGTCAGTGGAATCTTTTCACACTGAAAACTCCTATCTCTCTCAATCTCTTCTTCTTTGATTTTCGACTACATTCTTGAGATTGATTTTTTTTTTTTATATAAAAAAATGGGTATGGGGGAATCAAATTTCTGTGAGGGCATGTAGGTTTATTCATCAAGATTGGATCAAATTCGCTGAAGATTTCAGGTAAGTTCTAGTAACTTCACTCATTGAGGTGTTTTCAGTTTAAATTTTTCAATTCAAGACATGCATAAACCATATGTAGTTTAATTTGCACATTTTGGTTTGTCCCTTTTTTCGCTCTTATTCAAAGGTTAAATTTAACTCTAAAGTGGAGTACCTTTTTGGTTCAGGTGAGTTCATGGAGTAGTATTTAATATTGGTTCTGTCTTTTTCCAATTCTTTTAGTCGCATATGAGTAGTATTTAATATTGGAGTAGTATCAATCTGGGTTTTATTCATATTGTCCTTTTTATAACTCATATGAGAAACTTATTTTAATTTGAAAGTTTTGATTTTTAATGGTTGCATACATTTCTACGGTGGTTGAAGTCTAGGATGGAAGTTTGTAATGTTCTGAACATGGGCGTGCGAGATAATGTCTTACCATTACAACACTTTCGAGTCGGTGTTAAACCTTCGTGACCGAGAGTAAAAAATTTGCCCAACATTTTAAATTTTGAATTATATTATCAATTGAATTATATGTTCTCTTTTTCGTTCGGTGTTAATGTAGAGGATGACAATACAAAAACTTGATAGAAGTTCCATATATTGGATTATCGTTTCTAGTCGGACGACGGCAGCATCGCGATGTATATAATGCATATCAAGGCATAAAGGATTAGGACTCGTTTGTCGAATCTTGACAAATCTATAACTTCGAGGGGAAGCGATAGGTCGATTAATTATTTGTAGTAAAGGTGGAATTGCAAAAGATAAAGATCAAACACTTGAAGAGAAGCAGAAGAAAGCATGATGAAGACAAGGAAGATCTGATTGTCGATGCGAGGATGTGGATCCATTTAAACCAAAAAAGCGAAGACATGGCGTGTTACTAGTTTTTGTGATGAACATAATCACGAGTTTACTAGCCCTTCATCGACATGGAAACATCGCTCTCTCATAAGACATATCATCGTAGTCAAGCTATCAAAAAATTTGATGGAGAAGATCGTGAAAGCTGGATTGCGCCCATCAACAATTGCAAAAAGTGGTTAATGCTCGTGGGAATGGTGAGGATGAGATGATAACAACACAACAATGTGTAGATCATTTTAGCATCTGAGAGAGAAAGAATATGGTTGGTCGTGAATGCATTTATGTAGTTCATCATTTTTTAGCAAAAAGAGTTAGTGACGTTTTTTTTTTGCCATAGATTTGATGAAGGATCACGATCTTTAAAAGTGTTTTTTGGTAGATGGGAGGTCGATATCATCATATTTACAATTTAGTGATGTAGTTTCTTTTGATGTTACATATCGAACCAATAAATTTTCATTACCATTTGCTCCATTCACGGGGTTAATCACCACAAACAATCTATTTTGTTTGGTTGTGCTTTACTTGCAAATGAGAAAGAAATCTTTTATATGGTTGTTTCAAGAGTGGAAGAAATGCATGTGTGGAAAAGATCACGGGGTAATTATAACATATCAAGATCATCTTATTTGCAATGCTATAAAGAAAGTCTTTCTAATACTAAACACCGATTACATTCATGGCACATTGAGAAGCATATCACGGAGAGACTTCATCTCCGCCGTTCTAGCAATCAAACATTTTGTGATGAGTATAAAGCATGGTTTTATACTAAAACCATATTAGAATCGAGAAAGTCGTTGGGAAATTTTGAAGAAGAAGTATGATTTGAATAATAATATTTGGTTGATGAACTTGTATGAAATGCGACATCAATGGGTTCTGCATACTTGAGAGACATCTTTACAATTTGGAATGACATCTACCCACTAGCGTGGTGAGTATTAATTCATTTTTGATGAATTTGTTCATGCGTTAACTCCATTGAATGAGTTTGTGGCCTTAATATGAAAAAGCTCTCTTATCTCTCGTCGATCGAAAGCGAGAGAAAGAAGAAGATTTCAAGACAAAAAATTCTCACCCGATATCTGAGGCCGAGTTGGAGATTGAGAAACAAAATTTGGACAACTTTACACTAGAAAAATGTTTGACATATTTCACCTTTGAATTTAAGGCTAGTTATTCTATTGGAAGGAGAAGGTGAGGAAGGATGGAGACATAATTGAATACAAAGTTGGAAATAGCACGAGTCCTAAAGCTAATTGGAGAAGCTGTCTTGTATGATGGTGGGCGGACTCTTAATTGTTCTTGTGCTGAAAGTTAGAGATGGAAGGAATGATATCAAGCATATCATTTGTGTTATGAGATTTAAAAAATTTGTTTTCATTCCAGAAATATATATATTGAAAAGATGGACTATGGATGCTAAGTATCGACATGATATTGTTAGATGTTCATCAAGCGAGGTTGATGTAACTCCTATGATGGTGTTTTTCCTTAAATCAAAAATGTCCAAAGTGTTACAAGATGCTACTTCATCACTGACAATTTTTAAGGAAATTGAATATTTGTTGGATGATATGATAAAAAAGATAAAGGAGAAAAAATTGCAAGATGTGATTTGTCAGATGGATTCAAGTACTCAAACATCTAATCCGGTTGTTTCCTTTGTTGACATTCGAAATAACGATTGTGTGATCCCAATGGGCGATTAGTCTTAAAGGTAGACGAGGGAGCCTCGAGATTTCAATCGGGTAAAGAGGTAGCTCAAAAGTAAAGAGTAAACAAACTCGTTATTGTGGAGAGTGTGGAGAAGCTTGACCATTATAGAACTACTTGTCCAAAACTAGGTATAAACAAACTCGTTCATTTTGTTATGTTTTTTATATATTTATTTGGACTCTATAAATATTTAATTTTTATTTTTATTGTTGTGTATTAATAGCAAATCAACATAACAAAGACCACGATAATGAAAAAGGGAACAAAGGAAAAGACAAAACCACAAAAGGTACTTTCTTCTTATTCCACTCTGTCCTATTGCAGTTCATGTTTAAAGTCAAAAACTTAGTTGCAAAATTATGTGTTATAAATTTACGTGCAATTGATCATCTTGACTTGATTCCTAAAATCAGAAATAGCAACTATATCATTCAGAGTATGACTATTGGCGATCTGAGTAGTTGGAAAATATAGAATCCTCTACTCTCCATTACCCCACCCCTTATTCTTGATTCTTTATAAAGCTGGATGCTTTCTTGATTTCAGTTGGGGCTTACCCGAATGTTCAGAACCTGTTTGGAGAACTAGACATTAATGATCGATTGTAGTGGAAGGAACATGTATCATACTTTTTGGTTTACATTTTTGCAAACGATTACATGTATATGTTTATTGCAAAATAAGAGCAAATATAGAGAAATCAAGATATAACATTTATTACTACTTACCATTGTTGATATTTATTGACATGTGAGATCTTTTGAAATACTTATCTTTGTTGAAGGTCTTAGCTACATTAGTGATAAACTATTAAAAGAATACTAGGTTATGGGGTCCTTATTTCTAAGTTTGTGAACTTGTGTTTGGATTCATTTTGTTTATTCTTGTATTTTTTTGCGAATAGGGATACTTAATTGGCTATCTTATACTTGATTTATTTTGTTTATAGGTTCTTCACGATGATATTAAAATGACATTGATGTTGGTGGTTGGTTGTTGCATGGCGAGACTATTTAAGCATGATGGATCACTATATTATGGATATTTTTGGAGTTGCAAGATGTATATCTTCTGGGGCTATTTTAGTACACTTTTTGGGGCAGCTTTAGTATATATTTTGGGCCTGATTTAGAATACTGACATGGTTGTAACCCTTTGATACATACTTTGGATATTTAAGACTTGTAATTCTGTAGCTATGTGGTACTTTGGATGTTTCATTTTGTTGTAAAATTGTGGTAATGTAGAATGGTTGAAAATCACATGATTTTTAATGACAATTTTTATAAATGTATAATAGTTGTAATTGATTTGGATTTGGTTTGATTTAGTTGTAATGAATTAATTGTTTTGGATGAAGTTTGGAACAGGTTTGATTGGTTTGGTATGCAAAACAGGACATAACTTGACAATTTTTTTTTAAATTGAAGGAACTACATGTGGGAAGTTATAGAGTGGTTAGTTATGCTTAATTATAGGCCAGAACCCTTATTATCAAAGTTTGGATTCACTTTTAGCACAAAAAAATACTATAAAAAGCATACCAAAAACAACGGCGAGGAAAGCCAAAGCCTCTTGATTACGTAAATAAGCATACCAATCAAAAGCAACTCTGTATAAGCGTGATGGTGTCACCTTGTGTGGAGTATACTTTTTAAAGGAATAAAACTTTACCATAGCTTTCATTTGAAAAAAATAACAATCCAAATGAGACCATAATAACTATAACAAATCTCTTTGGAAAATTAAAATTGGAGGTACAATCATCTTTATAAGAACATACCAATTCATCATATCAATAACAACGACGAGAGAACACTTTTTTGTGCTAAATGTAAAAAAATATGATTGCGATAAACAACCCCATAAAATTGTTTTTTGTTTCATAAAAGTATGAATAAGATTTTAACAATAACCAACTCCATTTCAATTTCAAATTTAATAAAAGCAGAACTTTATTACATAATTGGGGTATGCTTACAAATTCAAAATAACAAAACTTCATTACATTTAATTCCCTCTTTTCATTCATTACAATAACAACTCCATTTTCCTCTTCATATTTGCAAATCTTCTCAAAGAAGATCAACACGAAGCTTGTTATTATTTGAACTAAGGCGCGTGTCTTTTCATTTGATTCTCGTCATTGCTTCCGAGTTCTAAACTAATCTCTTGGATTCTATCGGCCGCTTATTATGGGCTCTCCTCAAGCTCTCTCGAAAGTTCGACTTTTCTCTTTTTTTCTTAGTGAGCATGTCGATCTCGCTTTAGCATTATCCAATTTGTTCATAGATTTTATCCATCATCTTGATTCAAAATACAATATCTCATCTCAAGTAAAACATTGATGAAGGTATAACAAATTGATTGGCAACTTCATTTGAAAAAAAAGTTGTATAATTTTCTCGCTTAACTAGCCTTCTTCAATGAACCTTCCTTTACAAGTACTTTTTATCAAGTAAAACAATTACTTCCGAATTAACATAAAAGCAAGTCAAGAAACATAAACATGGCTATGAGCTGTGAACCTCATCAAATTAAAGTAATGCTCTTTTATTATAAAAATGTCAAGCAATTGAATAAACATAGTCAGAATAAACATAGTCAGAATATCATCCAACTGAAAGATTCTCACTAACAAGTAATTCTTGAAAGTTTTGGTAAATTTTGGTGTCCAAAGAAATGCTGAGAAGTGAAAACCAAGTTGAAACAACAACTACGACAGAAATTCAAGTAACCAAACCAATATTATACCCAATTATGTTTTTGGTTTTCTTGGCAAAGTCTGAGGATGCATAGAGATTTTTATCAAATCGAGCCTTTAGATGAACCATGTGCCAAGATACCGGTCTAGAACTTTAACTTTCTTTCTTTCTACTGCAAAGTAAATCCATGAATCAATATTATTAGCAAACTTGGGTTCTTACACCATGCCTTAAATAACCATCCTAGTGACTATTTTTCTTTATTAAAAGTCATTTCATATACAATTCTAATAAAACTCGCAACAAACCTTGACAAGATCATGATTTTTTGTCCCTCGATCTAAGCTAAATTGGGTAGAACACCAATATGCTAAGACCTACTTTTCACTTATCCACCTCCTTGTCCTTAAAACAACTGGAGTCTTATATGGGTATTATTTTAAAAAAAAAAAAACTTGAGTAACACAAGAATTTTCCTTCTCAAAATAAATGATTCATAAACATAAAAATAAAATTCAATTTTCTCTATATAGAAATGATTCATCTAAAGAAGATTGTATCAAAATTTGATTAATGAGCGTAAACACAAACCCAACTCGGTTCGGCAAAATTTAATTTCCTTTATAGATTTCCACATCTCACAATCAAGCAGCGAAGCGACAAGTAAATCAAAGCTACGAGAAAATCTTGACCATCACCGGAGAAAGAGTAAAGATCAATTCAAACTTCTACGAGAGAAAGTGAAATTGATTTGCAAATTAAACTACATATGGTCTACGCATGTCTTGAATTGAAAAATTAAAGCGAAAACACCTCAATGAGTGAAGTTACTAGAACTTACACGAAATCTTCAAATAATTTGATCAATCTTGATGAATAAACCTACATGCCCTCACGAAATTTGATTCCCCATACCCATTTTTTTATATATATAAAAAATTCAATCTCAAACAGTCACAATTGAAGAAGAAGAGATTAAGAGGCGGGAGTTTTCGGTGTGAAAAGATTCCACCGACGTTAGAGAGATAAATACAAATTCAGACGCATGACTTATTTTGGCTTCCACTGGATAATTTTGAGCGATTTACGAATTGGGAATTAGAGGTATCTGTGATCGATTTTGGAGGGAGGGCTTCGATCGTGATTTGGGTTTTACGAGAGCTTGATCGTTTTGGGAGGAGAGTAGAGAGAGATAGTAGTGTTTTTTTTTTAAATAAATGGGCCAAAAAAGCGACGTCATTTTAATGTATTGTGTAAAAAAAGAGTTTACAAAGTACATGCATACCCATTTTCTCTCTCTCTCTCTCTCTCTCTCTCTATATATATATATATATATATATATATATATATATAATTGCGTGTACTACTACCCACTCCTATATTTATTAAAAACAAAAGCAGCATAAGTTTTTAGGATTGTGTTCACACTTGACCAAGTTTTCATTTTTTGCTTTTTTGATGAATTTTATTGTGAACTCAGACATCAATATTCCGCTTTCCCTTTCCCTAATGAGTAATGATCATCTCAAATATTGCTGTCTATATATGTACCTTAGTGCATGCATGATAGTAAAGAATATTGTATACTATATATAATGCTTGATGATGAGGATTAAAAACTAATTAATTAATTAATTAATTAATAGGGAGAGAGTCCAAATTAAGTTCACAGCACTAAGCCCTCCCTTGTTGATGGGAGTCATAAATTATAAAGTCTCTCATCTTAATTATATATGTGGTTGAGCAATCCTCCTCGTCAAAATAACTCTCTATATATTGACGGACGAATATATTAATAATTCTCTATATTTATGTTAGTTGCAAATTATCCAATTTATTAATTGTTGGTTAACTGCCTATATATATATATATATATATATATATATATATATATATATATAAGTGATTAGTTATGCAAAAATATTTGCCTTACTTTAGGCGTACGTCTGCTTAATTTACTCATGAAGACATGCATATACCTGTTAGTGATCAATGCATGCATAGTCTTTAATTTAATCAAGGACTTTAAGCTAACTATTAAGTGGCTGGTAGCCTGGTAGCTAGCTAGTGTGTACATATTATATTAATTATTATAAGTCAATTCCTCGATCTTTTTATATATATATATATATATATATATATATATATATATATATATATATTTATGAGATGAAGAAGATTATTCTTAAATAAGATTCTTCCTTAAATAGCGTTTTTTATTAAAAGCTACGTGCTTTTTGGAGGGCGGCGGTGACATTTTTTAAATACACGGTGACATTGTATTTACAAAATGCCACCGCCTCTCCAAAAACCATTTAGCTTTTTAATAAAAAGAACGCTATTTATTAGAAATGCTTATTTATTTATAATCTCTTCGATCCTCGATCATATATATATATATATATATATATATATATATATATATATATATATATATATATATATATTTCTCCTGCCTGTATATGTTCTTAACGCGATCTACCCATTTTCTTAATTTCTCATGGAGCCCATGAAACTATGAAATCGATCTTCATATAATTCAGAATGAACTTTAATTATTCTTCTCGTTTCTTTTCAACTTTTATGATAACATATATTGAATCATATACCAACAATAAAGGAATGTAACTAATTCAACAACACACGACCCTACTCAATAAAATTTTCTAAACGCATGCAGAAATCATACATTTCAGTGGAAGTCAAGGAAAAACTTCATCGAATTCTCACTTCAATTTAATGGTGAATATATTTTGCTGGAACTGAGACGCACATATATAAATATATAGTTTTATAATTGCGTCAAATCATGCATATTATTTTCTCATAAATGCTATTCCTTCTCTTCTACAATAATTTAAGACTCCCAATTGAAATTTACAAATATTAATTAAAGAAGAATATTTTTATTCATATTTAAGCTTAAAATAACCACCATTAATTTATTAATAATGACATGATAATGAAATTATTAAAATAGGACCGAATCAAATAGAGAGAGTACAAATTAAACTCTTATTAAGGGAGGGAGGGAGTATGCTAGCTAGCTATACTCAAACTATAAACTATATGCTTTATAAACTAAATTATCAGGTCTAACTAATGCTTAGGTGGTTTAATTGCCAGAATTATATGCTTTATTCTAGCAGCTAGCTTTTGACTCATTGGAGGAATCACATGTAGGATTCGATCCTTTCCCATTAATAGGCATCGCCTCAAGTCAAGTCAAGTCAAGTATAAGGTTTTCTTTTGTAGTAGTAGTACTTTAAAATAGATTAAATACATTAATTAGTTGTTAATTAAACTCATGCCCCTTATTCCAAAATATGTCTTCATCAACATAGGAAAAAACCTAAACGACATACATTCTTTCTAAATTCTAAATTCTAAATTAATTACTAACATCTACATTTCCACTTGGCTGCCGACGACAACCTTATATTTAATTGCATATACACACATACATATACAGTATATGAACGTGAAACAAATTAACATGCCTATGCCCATGGTCGAGTGTCGACATATAGTAGATCATGCACGAACTATAAATTTTTTCTTCTTGTTCCAGTTTTCGGGTTAGATAAAGAATGCTTAGGGGATCTGGGCATATATTATTTAATATTATTACCTACCACTCCACAAGAATATATATTGGAGTATATATTAATATTTCAGAATCTACATAAATTTACGTACTACTCCCTCTGTTCCAAATTAATTGTTTAATTTTGATTTTTTAAAATCAAATTGACCATTTTTAAAACTAATTTTTTTATTATTTTTGCTAAAATATAGGTGAAGAGATTATAACCAAAAGAAAGTATATACAATTTATTATTAATCCCAATTTTTATAATTTTAAAAATATATTTATATAAGTTTAATTATTAATTCTAAAAATAGTTAATTTGACTTAAAAAATCAAAACTGAACAATTAATTTGAAACGGAGGGAATAATATTTAAATGTTTGAATAATCCTTAAACCACCAACCATATTCTACTCCCGGATAAACAAAATAAGCCATGTCAAAATAACCCTGCACGTGAGATATGTGACATCGGGTTATTTATATCATTATCGAAATATTTTGAAGAAACGGTACGCTTAAAAATCTTACGTTTTGGACTTGTGTTGCTTCATTCTTCTTATAATTCAGTACTTAAGATTATTATTTTTAAACAATTAAATTTAATTGAAAATTTAGTCTTTCTATATTGTTTTCCAACAAAAATATACTACCGTCCCATTTCAAAATTAGAGATACAATTTGATTTTTGAAATCAAACGACGGCATATTAAATTTTAAATAGATGTGAATTAATTCGTTTAATTTTAATTGGTACGATTATTGTAATTGTATAGTACATAACCAAAACTATTAATCCTAAAATATATTTTATTCTAATTTTTTATGTGTTATATCAATTTTGAAGTTTAATATGTTATCGTTTGACATCAAAAGTCAAATTGTATCTTTAGTTTTGGAACGGAGGTATTATTAATAGGTATTTTATTCTAGGCAAACCGATAGACCATGAAGACATCATTGAGACGATCTTAGAGGGTCTCGGTGATGACTAGCACCATATTGCCGATATAGTGGCAGGTAGGGACAACCCCATCTCATTTGATGAGCTTCATGAAAAACTCATCAACAGGGAACTGACACTTCAAAGAATGTAATCTACTTCCTTCCCAAGATCTCGCCACTTACCAACGTCAATAGATTCGATAATTCACACCGACCCGTGTCAAAAAAGACACACCTACCACATCTTGCTTCGCGACACCAGCCATCTCAGCCTCTTCATGCCACGACTCGCCAACAGAGGCCTTATCTCGGCAAGTGCCAAGAATCTTGTTATTTTTGCATAAATCCCAAAAACTTGTACCTGTTTTGTACCTGTTTTATCCCAACACACATACACAATAACAACATACACAACAATATAAACATCCATCGTCCATCATATAACACATACACTAAACTAGAATATAAACCATTCAAAACCAATATGATTTTGAATAAATATAATAACATTTTAAAAATTGTTTAAGTAACAATATACAAACATCCTAAGAATGAAACAAGTACAAACTTATATTATAACTATAAAACTAATCTAAAGCAGGTACTAATCAAGCATCACCGCCTCCTTGATCACCCTGTAATTAACAAAATAATAAAACAAGTTATAAATATTTACTAACTATGTTAATATTGGTATATTACGATAATATACAATAAATTGATTTTATACCTCGTCGCCATCCCCGTGTTGTGATCTTTGCTGCTTTGCCATCGCTTCTTGCAATTAACTCTCAAACACTCAGAGCCCCCAGATGTCCGCCAAGTATCTTCAGAAGATCCCGATCTTGACATATAGCTCTCTCACACGGTCGGTAGGAGTATGAGCAATTTGGATGGCTAGAGAGATCGTATGTAGAATTTGGGTAGAAGAGCAGCATGAGCCACTGAAGGATGGGCGTCGTCGTTGTCCTTGACCTTTAACGTAGTTCTTCTTCACAACAGACGCCCTCTCCCACAACTCTTGATCGATAGAGCCGGACGTGGAGTGCCTTGAGGATGGCGCTCATTCAATAAGCGCTTATAAGTGTCTGCGTGTTATTATGTTAACAATTAAATAGTTAAAAATAAATTAATTTTGTAAGCATTAATTAAAGATCAAGTTGTTAAAATTTATTACCGCATTATCTGGATAGCCTCAGGCGGAACCATCACGGGTGTACGTCACACATCCGACCCAATGGATAGGTGACCTTGAGATGAGACTCTATACAAAAATAACACAATATTACTAAGTAAAAATGGGATATATTTTCTACAATTCATGATTGAAAACATATTAAAACTTGTAAATCGTACCACAGCGTTGATATCTTTTATTTGTGAAATCTTTGCCGCCTTGTATGTTCCTTTAGCCTTTTAGCGCCGGATACACACGAGGCTCTTGTTGGTGGTGGCGGTCTTTTCGTCTTCTTTTGACTCTCGGCTCTCCATTGGGCACACATCTCCCATATGAATTTGGGTGCACCACTGAGGGCTATGCTCTTCGCATATAATCTTCTCCCGCGGCACGGATGGTCGATCTCGGCATTGTGAATGGCTTTTTGTCGTTCTTTATTTAAGTTATCCTTAGTACGGACAGCATACGCGAATAATGTACGAATCAAAACTGCTAGCGTCCTCCCATTTATACCTTTTTCGCAAATAAAACAACAATAATAACATTACTAAAAATTATCCTTTGAATATTATATTAATATAATCATCATAATTAATAAAAACATACACGAAATTCAGGTCAAATGCATCCTTATGGGGGCGAGAGGTGTGCTGCGCCCATGTAATCAGCGTGAAGGCGATTACAGAAGCTTATAATTGTGAAATGCACTTCACAATTTTACTATCTTTAAAATCACTACAATATCGATAATTTACATTAAAATATATTTATAACAATGAAAATATTAAACCCTTATATATACACGATGTTTAACTTACGTGCTTTACGGAGGAGGACGGATCTCGTATAAGAATGAGATCATCCGGATTAGCAGGGGCCTTCGGACACATGATTAGGGCAAACCCAACCCAACCCAAGGCTTTTGCGCGTTGCGAGTTGAAGACATCTATAAATAAAAAATTAGGATGTTAGAATAAGTGTGTCATTCATGTATTAAAACTAGTACTCTCTTGGTTGCCTCCATAACCTCACGATTAGGTGTCACTAAGCAGGACGTAAAAGGAACCAAATGCCACTAAACCTAAGATTTGTATTTCCATAGAAGTATTAATTCATATGGAAAGTTGTGTTCACATCAATGTGTTCAAGTGGTAGCGTATATATGGAAAGTTGTCTTGTGGGGAATGTCGACAATAACATCCTCTCATGGTACTACTAAGAATTCTACTATTAAAATTTGGATGTAAAGTGATTGATCATGTGGGCCGACCTCTTAGAGTTGTGCATAAGTATTAAATTCATAATGATTACTTAAAATTCTCAAGCGGCTTATATCAAGAAACAAAATCACTTCTCTAAAACTTCTTATATTAAGATAATGAGGAGCACTTCCTTTAATTAGATAGGAGTAGTAGATATCACGGTCAATTGTTTGATAACTTTAAGCTTGAAACAACATGCAAAACATACTCGATGGGAAATTTGACATTATGTCTTAACATGACAAGTTTGTTGGAAAGTTTAAGAGTGGAAAGTTTTATTTGTTTAAGTATCATTTAAGTGCAATTTGTGATTTTTTTTTGAAATTGAAGGTTAAGTTTTGTTGGAGGACCCTCTTTTTGTGTGCAGTTATGAAAGCATGTAAAAATTTAGAAGTAGCTATTGTGTATCTTAGCTTTTCCCGACTAGAAAATACAAAGAAAACATAAGCTTCTCTACTAAGGTTTGTGTTCTTAAGGAAAATGATATTTTAATTATTAGAAAAGCGAAGCTTCTCTACTCTTCTATGTGTGACATGGATGAATAAATGTCTTCTAATTTATACATAATGTAAGCATTTATTGAGATTGTGAGGAGCGGATGTGGTATGTGAAAAGTAAAGGTGAAGAAAGCAGTTCTATAATCCTCTCATGAGAAAAGATGAGAAATCTCATGTTTACTATTAATCATAAGTTCGCCAAATAAATTTATATTGCCAAACCGTTAGCTCTCCTGTTGTTTTTAGAGCGTATCCGTGAAGGATTTCAGTGTCAATTCTCGAGAACAAGTGCTCAAGCACATACTTGCAAAAGTAACAACTACTTGGTTTGGTTTCCGTCGTATATGGAGAGGAAGCAATCAAGTGTTTGATACAGTGGGCCTTTCACTTCCTAATTATTCCTATGATTCTCAGGTATATATGTGCCATAATATGGTTCAACAGTACTCTAATGTCTTACTTTTTGTATTCGATTGGAAGTGTTCAATCATGCTCCTGTGATCATGTGTTTCCATATGTCTTCATAACTTTACATGTGAGTAGATAGTATGGACTCGAGTTGCACAGTTAGTAAAAATAGCTATTGAAATTATCATTCCAAACAACCCCATTATTAAATTTTTTATCACAAAGTTATTGATGAAACAATAGTATTTTTTCTTTTGTTGGCAAGTGTGGTAAGGAAATCATCGAATGCTTTCTAACGGATCCATTAATACTGTCACAAATTTACTTATACCAAGCTTTTACCAGGATTTTTTGTCACAAATTTAAGAAAGATAATTTACTCTCTTATATTAACCAGAGAAACCGAGGTCAGGCTGATAGAATTAGGTCGCAAGAGATGTGGGAGTCTGATAAAATACTAAATGATAAAATAAAAATTGTGCCTAATTAAATTAGATAGAGCGAGAAGGAGCAAATTTGTTTTTCCTCCACGAGAAAATGTCATTGATTTTCTTACATGCGAGTGTAGCGGTGGCGTCGTGGCATGCATGTGGTGGTGGTGGTGATGGTGGAAGCGGCGGCTATGGTGGTGGTGGGATGGGGCGGTGGTGGTGGTGGTGATGGAGGCGCAACTATTTTCCCTCTTCTCCCTCTTCTCTTCTCCCCCCTTCTCCTCTTCTCCTATTATTTTCTCCCTCTTTTTTTCTTACGTCGATCGAGAGGTATTTAATCGGGCCTGAACTGGTTAATTGTAATAGATCTCACGGCCGCTTATCCATGACGACTGCTGGTCGCTAATTTTAAATGATGTGGAAGTATTAGCGTGACGCGTCGCGATGATTGATGATGATCAATGTCGCAAACAATTAACACGCCAACATTTCGTGCCAATTTTTTTGGAGGTAAAAGTGAACCTGCGACCGAATAGCGATCGGGTTCGGTCGTAAAATACTCTAGCGACCAAATTCAATATCGGTCGCTACTGTCGGTCGCTCATAATACTTTCTGCGACTAAAAAGTGTGGTCGCTGATGGTTTTGGTCGCTGTTAGAGCATTTTCTTGTAGTGCAAAGGCACATGTCGCCACAACATCAGGTGTTGAGACCCCGACCTAGCTTCTTGATAGTGGTGCCTCTCATCATATCACTGCTAACCTCGGCAACCTTTCACTTCATGCTCCATACGATGGGTCTGATGACGTCGAAATCGGTGATGGCACTGGGTTACACATTTCCAAAACTGGTTCTGCCTCTCTTAAAACATCCTCTCACACTTTTCAATTACATGATGTTTTATTTGTTCCTGCCATGAAAAGAAACTTAGTCTCCATATCTCAATTTTGCAAAACTAATAACACTTTGATTTAGTTCTTACCATCTTCTTTTCGTGTGAAGGATCTACTGACAGGGGCCATACTGCTCGAAGGATAACCTAAAGATGGTGTGTATGAATTGCCGGTTTCGCACCTCGCTTTCAAATCCTTGGCCTTCACCAAGACCAAAGTATCCTCCGGTGCTTGGCATCATCGTCTTGGTCATCCATCCGAGTCAATTCAACGTCATATAGTATCTAAGTTTGGTTTACCTTTAGATTTCTCTAGTTCTAAGCATTTCTATTGTAATGATTGTGTCTGCAATAAAAGTCATAAATTACCTTTTTCTCAATCATCTATTGTGTCGACTTCCCCTCTCTAAATTATTTATTCTGATGTGTGGACCTCGCCTATATATTCTGTCGATGGTTACAAATACTATGTTATTTTTGTGGATCACTTCACGCACTACATATGGCTTTACCCCCCTCAAACGTAAATCTGATGTTACCACTATTTTTCCTCGTTTTCGAGCACTTGTTGAAAACTACTTCAAAAATAAAATAATCACCTTTTACTCGGACAATGGGGGGGAATACATAGGTCTCGCCAAATCTACTGGTCTCGCCACATACTTATCCACACATGGAATCTAGATCTCACTTCACCACCTCACACCTCCGCAACACAATGGCTTCTCGTAACGTCGACATCGCCATATTGTTGAAACAGACTTACTCTTCTCTCTAAAGCTACCTTACCACTAACCTCATTGGTCATATGCCTTTCTCCATGATCTATCTCATAAATCGCCTTCCGACACCAACTCTCCATATGACCTCTCCCTATCATAAACTCTTTGCGTCGCCGCCCAACTATTCCAAGCTTCGAGCCTTTAGTTGTCTATGCTATCCTTGGCTCCGTCCATATTCTCCTCACAAACTCACTAGTCGCTCCACACCTTGTGTCTTCCTTGGTTACTCCCTCACTCAGAGTGCTTATCTATGTCTTGATCCAAGTAATCAACAGATCTTCATCTCACGTCATGATCGATTTGTTGAGTTTGAGTTTACCATGTCTAAAGTTGATCTACATCTCGCTCGTCCTGATAACTTAACATGTGACACATGGCTCCCACAACATGTCATTCTCTCAGTTTCATACCCATCATCCGAAGGTAGTTCCAGTGGCTCTTTGCCAGTTAACTCCACCACACAAACGATTATGGTAGCCCACAATGACTTGCCCCAAGTATCCCCCATACTACCCAACCCAATACCTGCTCCTGGCACGTCCCCGCTTATCACTTTGGTCTTACCTACACCAGTACTTCCTCAAGCCTTTGAAGCCCCATCCTCCCAATCCTTGCTTCGCACCTCGCCAGTTGTCACTCGTTCTAGAAACACATCCACAAACCAATCACTAAACTCAACCTCTCGACCCAACTTGCCTCAGCAATTGAACCCACATGTGTAACTCAAGCCATCAAAGATGGCAAATGGCGACAGGCGATGTCCGAAGAGTTTGATGCCTTGGTTCGAAATGGCACATGGGAACTGGTATCTCCCACTGGTGTGCAAAATATTGTGGGGGTGCAAATGGATATTTCAACTTAAACGCTTATCTGATGGCTCTATTGATAGGTACAAGGCTCGCTTAGTAGCAAAGGGGTTTCACCAACGGCCCGGAGTGGACTACCATGAGACGCGTTCATTCGGTTGTAAAGCCGACCACAATTAAATCTCATCCTCTCCCTTGGGCGGTCGGTGGTTGGGATCTTCGACAGCTTGATGTCAACAATGAATTTCTCCAAGGCACCCTCACTGAAGATGTCTTCATGACCCAACCTCAAGGCTTTGTTGATGCTGATCATCCACTCCATGTCTGTAAACTGAGAAAGGCAATATATGGTCTCAAACAAGCTCCTAGAGCTTGGTACATCGAATTTCGCCGATTTCTACTTGCATCTCATTTCACCAACTCAATCACGACACCTCTTTGTTCATTTTGGTGATAAAGGTATAACCATCTTGTTACTTTGTTTATGTTGACGATATCATCATCACGGTAACAATACAACATCAATCCAAGCCTTTATCTCGGTCCTTGTTTCGTCGCTTCTCCCTCAAAGACCTCGGCCCTCTTCACTACTTCCTTGGTGTTGAAGTTGTTCCTTGCCCTCAAGGCCTTCTCTCTCTCTCACAACAAAGATACATAGCAGACTTGTTGGCTCGAACAAAGATGATGATGATGACGCCCTGTCAGAACTCCGCTTAGCCACCTCTCCCATCCTCACTCTTGATGGGGACAACACTTCATCGACCCAACCGAATTTCGAGTTGTAGTTAGCGGTCTTGGTATCTTTCACTTATTCCGTCCGGACATTGCCTATGTAGTCAACAAACTATCTCAATACATGCATCGTCCAACCACCGATCCTTTGGAATCTTTGCTAAGCGACTTCTTCGATATTTGTGTGACACCATTGATCATGGCATCATGTTACATCGTCAGTCGCCTCTCACTCTACACGCCTACTCGGACGACGACTAGGCTAGTAATAAAGACGACTTCACCTCCACCAGTGCTTATATTGTCTATCTCGGACGAAACCCGATATCCTGGAGTTCGAAGAAGCAACGAACAGTAGCTCGCTCCTCGACTGAAGCCGAGTACCGATCTGTTGCTTCTACAGCTACTGAGGTGAGATGGATCACATCTCTTCTTAGTTTACTTGGTGTCACATCCTCACAACAACCGGTAATCTACTGTGATAATGTGGGAGCAACGAACCTCTGCTCAAATCCAGTCTTCCATTCTCGCATGAAACATGTAGCTCTCGACTTTCACTTCATTCGTGAACAAGTTCAAGATGGCATCTTACGAGTCACTCATGTCTCTTCGATGGATCAACTAGCTGATGCACTCACCAAACCACTACCCCCGTTGCGCGTTTTCAAGGCTTGTTGAACAAGATTGGTCTCACCTCAAGGAGCTCCAACTTTGCGGGGCATAATAGAGAATTAAATTCATGTATTTAATTTAATTATCTCATTCCCTTAAATTAGTGATTGACTGATTCTTTAGTTAATTGTAATTATCTCATTCCCTTAAATTAGGGATTGACTGATTCTTTAGTTATTAGGTTTGATATCAATATCTTTTGGTTGTAACAAATTGATACTCTCTTGTAATTTTATTATATTTATACCTCCTAACATCAATGAAAATATCATATCATTATTCATTAGTCTACATTATTCTATAATTATTATTGTGAGTTAACACAATTTGCATGGTCAGTAAATTAATACATTAATAAATATATAAATAAATTTAAAAAATTAATATTTTCAAAAGATAAATTAATATTTTCGTAAGATTCTCCTCTTAGAATAGTTTAATTATACGAATAATTATTCAGTATACAGTATGAAAATCTTGGATTTTAGGAGTTGATGTATTGATATAAACCTTTTCGCCGTTTGCAAATCTAGATTGTCATATAAATCATGCTCGTAATGTAACCTTTTAGCCGATCGAAGAAATGCAATTAATTAATTTAGTGTTTCTGCTGAAGGATTAATTGCAATTTGATGTAATGCTGACTTTGAAATGGATCACCACATCTATATAGGACTGTGCATAATTTTTGGTTTTTCGGATCGGATTGAACATGCCGGTTCGGTCCAAAAAGAAATAGTCCGATTTTGTTATAAAAAATCGGTATATATCGATTTTTCGTATTGGTTTCGGTACGGAATTTTTATGGTTCGGTATTATCGAACCGGTATATACCGATTTTCCAATTTTATTAATATTAATAATAATAATAATATTTATTAAATAATGATAATAATAATAATAATAATAATATTATTAATAAAATAATAATAATAATAATAAAAATAATAATTATTTTAATTTTCGATAAAAATCGGTACCGAACCGGACCGGTTCGGTATACCGGTCCAACCGGCAGTGGCGGAATTAGGACATTTTTAGAAGGAGGTCAAAATACATCAATAAAAAAATTATTTATTGACGCTTGCAGTGCTTCTTTCAAATTAATTTTGCCCAATTATTGTATTTCACAACATTCTTTTTCAACCATTGTAAACCTATGAGTTGTAAGTCTAATAATTTTAAATGTGTGTGTGTGTCTATATATATATATATATGTATATGGGTCTCCATCCACAGCAACCGGTTGTTGGGGAGTAACTCATTTTGGCTGGTAAGTAGAAGCTTATCTAGGCCTTAGACAATTTTTTTTTTATGTTCTAGTACAAGCTCTCTAAATTTGGCCAAAATAGTTGCTTCCCAACAATAGGTTCTTTGTGGATGGAGACTATATATATATATATATATATATATATATATATATATATTAATTTCTCCGAACTATGAGACTATTAATCAGACTTTGAATTTTTTAGTCAACTGATTAGCTACTTTTATAGATAAATTATAAATTATAATATTATATATTCAAAATCTTAATTATATTGTGGTTCTGGTCATATATCTTCTTTGGAGACAACTGAGAGTAGTCACTCAAAGCAAGAAAATGGATTAAGTTATTCTCATTTACAAAAAAATTGATACCAATGTATGATTAAGTCAGTAAGACAAATGAGTGTAATATTAATTAATTATCAAATTTATTTAATATTATTTTATCTTATAGTAATATTGTTAATTTATTATAGGTGAAAAGACATGAAAAAATAAATAAATTAATACCATCTTATAACAAATATCAAATTTAATTAATATTAACATGCTTCAAATTCCAGGGTTGGGGGGTCATATGACCCCCCTAATTTCGCCCATGCCAACCGATACCGATATCTGTATCAAAATTTGACTAATTTCAATACCAATTTAATTTAATACTGATCCGGTTCATATCGATATTTAGTTATTGCACACCCCTACATCTATATATGAAAGGGAAATTAGAATGTTACACAAATTCCTAGATCGATCAATCTAGAATATATACGGGCATTAAATTGTTTTGAATTTTGGAAACGCCGATATAGAATGGCTGCGGTACTATTCAGAGTTGAAGACTAAAATATGTGATGGAACAATTACGCAAATTATCAAATAAAAATTGTTATAAGAAGAACCAAGTCCTAAAAAAAAAATTCTTATTTATTATCATACATATCTTATATTATCATTCATATGTAATATTTTCTCATGAAAAATAATTTTAAAAAAATTATAATTAATTTTATTAAATTATATAAAATAATAAATAATTTTAAAAAAAATAAATTATTTAAAACGTCATATATTATAGACGGAAGAAATATATAATTATGTATGTACATATTCCAAAATAATACTTTTTATATGATTCACGGGCTATAATATCAACAGAGTAATTTTATACACTTCTAGTTTCTTGTTTTTTTATATTTAATATTTAATATTGCTATTTTTATTTGATTTATTTTAAATTTAATTTATTTGGCCGTAGTACTTGTAAAAAAGCTGCTACTTAAGGTCAACCTTTCAACTATCATGTTCACACCTACAGACCTTCATTTATTTGTATCCTCCGTCCTCTATATAAATAGTAGTACTAGATATGAGTCTCCCAGTCGTCTCGCTAATTATAAACTAGCTAGGTAGCCCAGCTTATTAAACATATATCCACCAGCAGCAGCCAGCAGGCATGACTAAACTTGCTACTCTCTTGATAATATCCCTCCTCCTCTGCACCACCATAATTTCGTACTCCGCTCGTCCCGACCCAAACTCCCCTCGCACCACACCACCACTGAAAACCCAAAACAAGGTAATTTTGATCCAAGAGTTTGATATTATATATTACTTAATTTTATTATTTATAATTTTATTTGAACAAATTAAAGAGTTTGATATATATATATATATATATATATAATATTATTTGCAAATTTTTATTGTACATGTTCATAGGTTGCTAAGGCTGATCATGATGTGGTGGATGAGAGCTGTCAAGGAATTGGGGATGATGAATGCTTAATGAGAAGGACCCTAGCCGCTCACCTTGACTATATTTATACTCAGAAGCAAAAACCATAGATAATTACTTTTTAACCTTTTTTTTACTTGGTCATAGGCTATATATATATATATATATATATATATATATATATATATATATATATATATATATATATATATATATATATATATATATATATATATTATTCAGTTTCAGTTTGGCATGAACACTTCAGTAAGGTACTGGAGGTATTCAGTTTGGTTGGAATACTTCAATAAATTACAGTTGATACTTAGAATATATATATATATATATATATATATATATATATATATATATATATATATATCTTCAGCTTTAGTTGTCTTGGAAAATATTGTCAGGTTGATATAGGTTTATATATGGATGTACTATATATGATGGGTTTTTTGTATTCATCACATTTTGTGTATATATATATATATGCAGCTTGGCACCTTTTTTATTTTCTCCATCCAATATTATTTCTCAAGAGGATCAACTTCAACGTTATGTTAAAATTATCCGCCCATTGAACAAAATAAAGAGAATTAAATGTTTGAGACAAATTAGTGTAGTCATATTGAAATCATTATCTCTCGGTTCAATTCTCACTTAAGTGAGTTTATTATGTGAGTTGAATCCCACCTCCATAAAAGGATCAACATGCATTAGATTTTGCCAAGTTCCTGTTAATGTTGCATGTTGGTGGTTAAAATATCAAATTGAGGTCATATATATACAAATATATAGATTCCATTTTCCAATCAACAACGGTACACAAACACACACTACTTCACAAGCAATATTATTACTAGGGCCAAACATTAACAGACAGCCAAGCTAGATTTTGCGTTAGTTCTATGGTGATGCATGCATGTAATGTAGCCGCTTTTAAAGTAAGAATTTAATGAAAACAACTACCTGTACTATTCAATTTCAGGTAAGGAAGTTAAGAAACAACCAGAAAGTCACAGATTAATTTGTATATATGTTAGTACTAATGACGAGTAGTTGACAGTTAGACTTTCCTCATTTATTTTTCTATCTCGTGCATAGGCCATAGTAGTAGTAATGGCTGTTAACTAGCCCTTGATATTTATTCAATACGGAACTACCCACGCCACAATCAGTTTATGCACATTATAATAATAATTATTATTATTATAATTGGATTAGGGCTGGGCAAGTAACTAAATTGAAATCGAAACCGCACCAAAAATCGTACGAACCGCACCAATTAAAATCGCACCAACGGTTCCACCGGCGTATGTGACGGTTTTAGGTGGTTGAATAATCAAATTTACGGTTCCGATTTGGTTACTAACCAAAACCGCACGCATAAAACCGAAATCGCACTATGTGTGTGTGTATATATATATATATATTATCTCTAGTAAATTCTAAAGTTACTTTAATTTTACTTAAACACGCTCAGAGAAAAATCCTGTCTTGCATTGTCTTTTTTTCACCAATTGAAAGAAGATTGTTAGAGGTTATAGAGTCAAAAATTAAGCAATTGGGTTTTGAAATTTCAAATTTGTTTGATGCGTTATTAGAGGGGCTTATAGTTGAGGGAAAAAATTCGTTGGTTCGAGCACTTGATGCATTGGTTAAGGTCAATGCTATAATAGTAATAGACTAATAGATTATTTTTCAAATTAGGTATAGTTAAGATTATATTCTATAAGTCCTCCCTGCAGTATATAAGATAGAATTTCATTCTATCTCCAGTATATACTTTTAATTTTTTGGAAACTAGATACACCTTGCTTGTTATCGAATATATATAGTCTCCGTTGTTTTATATAACGTATGTTTTAGTTTTATAGCATCATTCCTTTATTATAAACTAAAACTATTTTACGTCTCACTGTTCTATGACTTGATGGTGAATTTGACATGTTTGACAGAAGGAACTTTGGTTGTATGCTTGATATAATTCTCATTGCCGACTCTGTCACCAAGGTAATTGCTCGATGTAAGTTCTATGTTAAATTTTATTGAAGACTTAGACTTTTTTGTTGTTTCAATTGAGTTTAGAACCGAAACCGCACCGCACGCTTTAAAACCGCACCGCACTAATCACAAGCGATTTCGTGTGCAGTTTTAAAATTTTCAAACCGCACCTATGCGGTTTCGGGTGCGGTTTGGACTTCAAACCGTACCATTCTCACATCTAAATTAGATAGCTAATTTACTCGATTTAGTTTTCAAAAAGTTATCACATCCTTGATAATATTATATCAATTCATAATTTTTTTTGTTACATTTATTATATCAATTGCATAAGCAATTTCGTCATCTAGATTTTTTTTAGAATAGCACGGATACAATGGACTGGATGCAAACTTTTATAGTCCAAATTTATTCCTAACGTTACACTGCGCTTATGGTAAGAGTATAATTGCTGATGCCGATGATAAACCAAGTGAGCGGCAATTGACCACCCATGCATGCGCGTGCCATTTTCTGGTCCCTGCAGCATCCGTTCAATATACGTTAAATTATTGAAGCAAACGGATGGACCAAGTTACTTCTCTTAATTTACGTTTTATAATTAAATCTAATTATATTTCGAATCACAATTTATTCTTGAGTTTATTAGATATATGTACAAAATTATTATCATAATGAATGTTGGATTGTGATTATTTGGGTCTAACCAAGGTATAACCCAATTTATTTAATGGGCTAAATTTGGTGTTGACCCATAATATATTTATTTTGACAAGGAGAGAGTCCTTGTTAAGATAGGATTGTATTTCCTTATTTGGAGGGATAGTGAATCCTTCTCCTAGTTGGATGCAGGTGGAGGTTACTTCTATATATACGGCTACAAGCTAGGGTTTGGAGAACAAAATAGAACAGAATATCAAAGGGCACAAGAGAAACAACACAAATACGCAACTTGTACTCCAAATATTATTATAGTGGATTTTTCTCTCTCTCTCCGTGGTTTTTTCCCAATTGGGTTTCCACGTAAATTCTTGTGTTTTGTGGCAGTATCTGAAAATGACATCCGAGAATGTTGAAAATAGCAATGGAGTACAAGAGACCGTTGAGTCTCCACATATCAATAATCAGGAGAATGTGCATCAAGAAGACGACAATCCTCATGCAAACAACAACACTGACCAAATGATGAATGATGGGTATTCGGAGGCTTTATGCAATTCATGCAACATCAAAGTAGAGGCGGCTCCCATCCAAAATGTAGGTGGAAACACTTGAAAACTCTCTGGACGGTCCAACGCTAAAGCGATTCAAGGCTGGGACCACCGGAGTTTATAGGAAACCAAAACCACTTAAGGCGGAAGCATGGATAAAGCAGATCACCAAGATATTTGATGTCTTGGGATGCTCCAGAGAGCAAAAGGTTCCTTCGCCACCCGTATTGCGTGAAGAAAGGCGGTCTTGGTGGGAATCGTAGAAGCGTACTCGACTAACGACTCAAGATGTCTTGGGAGAAGTTCCAAGAGTTATTCAACGACAAGTACTTTTTCCGAGAGTATTCGTCACGTAAAAGAAGTGGAGTTTATCAAATTGGAACAAAACAATATGACCGTGTCATGATACGAGGCTAAATTTGCGGAGTTATCACGGTTTGCATCCCATTTCGTCGACGATAATGAAGAAGCGAATGACGCGAATGTTTTTAAGAGGTTTGAAAGCAGGAGATACGTCAATATCTTATTTCTCATAAAGCGTGTGTTTGTACTCGGATGTTGTAAATAGGGCTCGATTATTGGGGTACGTAACGAAGTCAACGCGAACTAAGAGAAAGCGATCGGTGACATGAAAATACCCGGTGGTATCGGTCATCGAAACGACAACAACAAGCGTGGAGGAATCAACATGCTAGAAATGGTAACCACTTGGTGGTAATCATGGCGAGCGAGTAAAAATGGACATTTCAAGAAGAGGAGATTCAACAATGATGGAAAGACGTCGACCAAAGACCCATTATTAAGGAAGGAGAAGCGACCACCTATCATATGTTTCAAATGCGGGAGAGAGGACACATCGGTCAAGCTGCAGCGATCTTAGTCAAAAGATGTTATAATTGAAGAGAAGGTCACCTGGCAGGATTTTGTCGTTCACAGAAGACAAGTTCAATTTAGGATGGAGGCACCAAAGGTCAGTCCCAAAAAGTCAAAGCCCAGATGGTGCAAGAGGGAGGCGTTTGTAGTGACCTCCCGAAAGCAAAGGAACCCGAATGAGGTCATCATGGGTAAGCTTATCATAAACTCTAGCGAAGTCTATACCTTATTGGATCTGGGTTCTACCAATTCTTTTATTTCTCTACTTGCGCCAACGCGATTAAATTTGAGTCTGGAGAAATTAGACTTTGACTTGTCTATGGAAACTCCGTTGGGAGAAACCTTCATTACATCCACGGTTTATAAGTCTTGTTTGGTTCAAGTTGGTACCCACACATTACCTGTCGATCTTATTTCATTAAAAATACTTACATTTGATGTAATTCTAGGGATTGATTGGTTAACTACTCATCATGCAAAAATTGATTGTTTTCGTAAGGTTGTTAGCTTTCATATTCCTAATCGACCTATTATGCGAATTCAAGCAACTAAACCATTAAAATAAATCACTGTCATCTCATGCCATAAAGTTATTCGTTTATTGAAAAACGGATGTCAAGCTTTCTTAGCTCATGTCACAGATCTAAACAAAAATACGTCAATTTTGAATAATATTTCTATTGTTAATGAATTTCCTGACGTATTCCCTGAAGAACATCCTGGCCTACCCCCAGAGCATGAAATTGAATTTTGTATCGACCTTGAACCCGGTACAAAACCCATTTCTAAAGCCCCATATCGAATGACTCCTATTAAACTTCAGGAGTTAAAGACTCAACTGCAGAAATTGTTAGACATTGGCTTTATTCGTCCTAGTACTTCTCCTTGGGGTGCTCCTGTTCTATTCGTGAAGAAGAAAGATGGGAGTATGCGACTTTGTATTGATTATCGGGAGTTGAATCATGTCACCATCAAAAATAGGTACCCATTGCCACGTATTGATGACTGTTTGACCCGGTTGCAAGGAGCCAAATTCTTTTCAAAGATTGATCTTCGTTAGGATATCACCAATTGAAGATTAGAACCGATGACATTCCAAAGACGGCTTTCAGAACTCGGTACGGGCATTATGAATTCCTAGTCATGTCCTTTGGATTGACTAATGCTCCTGCTGCCTTCATGGATATTGTTACGACCCCAAAATAGGTCCATTCCATCCAATCCATTCTGAGTCGCCAAATACATGGTACAGAAAACAACTACAACTTTATTAATACAATTGTCGTGCAAGATACGACAACACTTAAACTGTGAGTTTAAATACAAATATATACCAACTGTGACTCATGTCCCAACCATGGATAGCACCTCATAATGACACCTTACATAAAGGTATAGTCGAAAACTATTTTAGAAATTAGAATCTTTGGGAAGTGGTCAAGAAAACCTTCGTACATGGGAGGCCATGCGTCTAGGTTATGATAGATATCATATGCCCATAAAATTATCCTTGGTTGACCCAATAGACCCCAAAGAAAAACGAGAAGATTACTATCATATTCTTCTCAATAGTGTGTCTTCTCTTGACATATCATTATCTCCACTGTCTCTAATTGAGAATTATACTTCAACCAAACTCCAAGATTATATAGGTAGTGCTCGTATATATACTCAACAAGTGGATGATCACAACCCTGTCTTATGATGACACGAGGTGGTATGTCATTAGACATCTTGTATGATAGTGGCAAAACACCCTTCCAACGTTGGGTTCATCTCACCCTAGTTGATTCACCAAATATAACTACTAAATGATGACCAGATTCTATTCCCTCGTTATCCCCCTCAAAACCCATATTTCTCGTATTACCTGAAAGGAATTGTGAAGTAAAAGGGTGAACACAACTAGCTTAGTAAAGAATATCATGACTAAAGATAAATAAATTATCAATAGCCTTCAACAGTAATAAATCAGAGATTCAGAACATATGGTAGATGATAAAACTTTTCAACCATAGTTGCAGCGGAACGAGCAATCCATTAGAAGAGTCAAATAGACCATAAAATCTATTATCTTCTCCATGTTAAAAGTCCATCAACAATGTTTTATCCCTATAACATTAATCAACAATTGATGTCCACAATCACGTGTATAACTCATAATCGTAATTGTAGTTCTAAATTCTTTTCCTCATCCAGGACAAAGTTAATTTTTATCACCTGAAACATCAAAGATCATGGTTATACCAAATCACAGTTCATGTTCATAATCCTACTAATAAATTCAACTTTGCACTACAGGCCAAAGATATTCATCAACAAGTCATCTTTGCACTACAGGCCAAATGTAAGACCCCGAATTTTATGAAATAAAAGTATTCAATTTTTTATAATTATTATTCATGAGTTACTATTCACGAGTTACTATTCATGAGTTACTATTCACGAGTTACTATTCACGAGTACTATTCATGAAGCATGATAATTTTTTTCTTAAGAAGGCATTACTCAATAATTGTTACAGTAATTACTGTTCAATATTTTATTTTATTGATTCAATAATTGCTACGTTGATATTTTATATTATTATTGTTTCAATAATTGTCACGGCATAGTATTTCCAATTATCGGATCAATAATTCATATTATTTGGATAATATTATTAGATAACATTATTGGCAATGTCTAGAAAGTTTTGTCGAGGAGAGGTTTGGGCATCTAATTGCGGCGCAAAGAAGAGAGAAATCCTTATTGGAAAACCCCTCTTTCTCGAACCGCACTGGTTGTCGTGATTGTGATTCTCGTAATATTATTTGTGAATAATTAGTCTTGATAAGGAAAATATTCATCATTTTATGTGATTATAGATGGAGAATTTTTTTTTATATGACAATTGTTAAAAATTAATATTTTATCTTTTCTAATAAAATATATTATTATATTACAGTAATATAATAATGTTGATATTTTTACAATGAATGTGTGATATATGAATAAATGAGGAGAAAGAGTAGTTTTGTTGCATTAAATGCTAAACACATGTTTTGTGTGTTACAAAAAATGTTTAACACATATTAAACATGTTGGTGGACACAAATTTTGACTGAAATTTGATTATAGCTGTAAAATAGTCCGTTGTGGATTTTGGTCAAATTTTGTTTGGAATTTGGAAAAACTTTCTTCTGCAAAGTTGTAGAGAATGGAATTTCTTATGGAAAGGACATGTGGTTCGAATTTTTCTGATAAAAGGGCTATTTATTATGAATTATTGAAGTTCTGAAGTTCCAGAATAATTGATTTTTGGAAGTTTTAATTGTTTTATTTAAGAAAAACGTTTTTTATACTTTGGTGGGCCCCACTTGCATGTGTTAAATTGCTGAATTCAGATTCAAAGGTGTGTTAAGGAAATTTTATTATAAATAATATTATTTTAATAAATTTTCTACTTTAGTGTTCTTAGCAATTTCCTACAAATAGGTGCTTAGGTTAGAATTGAAAATCACACCAGAAACTAAAGTTTTCTCTCTATTTCTCTCTCTATATTATCGAGTGTATTCTTGTGAGTATTTTGATATCTTGAGTGTTGTTATACGGTGCATAAGTTCGATTTCACCGTTATTCCAAATCGAAAGCTCGCTTTTGAGGTAAAGGGATAGTAAGGGATTTTAAGTGTTGTTATGTTTTTCAGTTTTGTAATTTTTCTGACCTTCAAAAATTCTGGAAAAATTGGAAATAATAATTTGATGAGTTTTTTAGATTGTGTCCAAAAATGGCGATTTTTGGATGTATAGATTATGAGTTATGAATTTATGAGAAAAGACTATTTTAAAAGTAAACCCTTATAACTCCTTGTGGTTAACTCCAAAATTGATGAAATTTTTATTGAGAGTACATGTATATAAAAGAAGTATACCGTGTAAATTTCAGAAGTTTTGGACAAAAGTACAATTTATGATAAATGTCTAAATATTCGGCAGTTTTGGCCATATGAAAAATAGTAAATGAATTTTAAAAATTCTGAGAAAAATATATGTTCAATATGGGACTATATTATGCTAAATCCCTTAAAAGAAATATTTTTGAACCGATTTGGTATTTTTCATGAAAATGGTCTAGTTATGAGTAAATGAATTAAATATGTTATGTGAAGTAAGAAATTTGGAAAATAGGATTTTATGGCTTAAGAATCCTATATAAGGTATATGCAGATTTTTTATGAGGGTTTTGGTTATTGGTGATGAAATCTTATGAGTTTGGAATTTTAGAATGATTAAATGCATTAATTAGTAAAGTATAAGCAATTAAAATAAATTGTTTATAAGTTTAAGAAATGATTAAGATATTGTGGTAATATTAATAATATTAGATTATGAGATTATTAAGTGATTTATAACATTTGGATTAAGGTGTTATGAAATCATTGATTTATGAATCTTATTCTTGAAATTAAATGCAGTTGTTGATCATATTGTTTTTATTATCATATATAACATTTTATAATTAGGTGATGATATTTCTCTTTGACTTAAGTGTAAAGATGGGTAGATTATTGGTATGATCGTGACTATGGGTTCTCTTTGGCCAGTAGTGCAAAGTTGAATCGTTGACTGGTATGATCATAACCAATGAATTTATAATTGAATATTTTTAGCTTAAGTGCAAAGGTGAATTGATCAACATGGTTATAATTATTATTTATATAAATTACGAAATGATTATATATTTCTTTGAGATATGAATATCTTTGCCCGTAGTGCAAAGATGACTTGTTGAATATCTTTGGCACGTAGGTGCAAAGATGAATTATTGGTGAATATCTTTGGCTAGTCAGAAAGTGCAAAGATGACTCATTGAATATCTTTGGCCCGTAGTGCAAAAGATGAATTAATAGTGAATATCTTTGGCCCGTAGTGCAAAGATGACTTGTTGAATATCTTTGGCCTGTAGTGCAAAGATGAATTATTAGTGAATATCTTTGGCTCGTAGCGCAAAAATGACCTGTTGTTGAATATCTTTGGCCGTAGTGCAAAGATGACATGTTAATGAATATCTTTGGCCCGTAGTGCGAAGATGAATTTATTAGTATGATTATGAACAGGAACTATGATTTGGTATAACCATGATCTTTGATGTTTCAGGTAAAGACAGGTGATGAAAATTATTTTCGTCCTGAATGCGAAAAGGAATTTAGAACTACAATTATGATTATGAATTATTCACATGATTGTAGACAGGAACTATTGATTGATGTTACAGGGTTAAAACATTGTTGATGAACTTTTAACATGGAGAAGATAATACTTTATGGTCTATTTGACTCTTCTAATAGATTGCTCGTTCCGCTGCAACTATGGTTGAAAAGTTTTATCATCTACCATATGTTCTAAATCTCTGATTTATTATTGATGAAGGCTATTGAAAATTTAATGATCTTTAGTCATAATATTCTTTACTGAGCTAGTTGTGCTCACCTTTTTGCTTCACAACAAGTCATCTTTGCACTACAGGCCAAAGATATTCATCAACAAGTCGTCTTTGCACTACATGCCAAAGATATTCATCAACAAGTCATCTTTGCACTACATGCCAAAGATATTCAACAACAGGTCATCTTTGCATTACGAGCCAAAGATATTCATCAGAAATCATTCATCTTTGCACTATAGGCCAAAGATATTCAGTTATATCACTGAGGATGATGCAAAATATTTTAAAAAAAAACGAATCCAGTGAAACAAAAGAACAAATATTAAGGATTCGTACTTTAAACAACCCAAGTTCAAAAATACCTCATAAATAATCATAGTGGAGTAAAATTCAAGAATGATCAAAACATAGATCCAATCAAAGATAGGAATCATAACAGACAATCTTGGACACAGAGAAAAAAACTTAATTTTTCTGTGAATAAAGTCGTATTTGTGAATAGTACCGTATACGTGAATAGTAACTCTGACACCAAAAAATAGAAATTTCACAAAAAAAGATCATCATGCCTCGTGAATAGTACTCGTGAATAGTAACTCATGAATAGTAACTCGTGAATAGTAACTCCGACATGAAAAAGTTCTAAATTTGATAAAAAGTTCAAACCAATATTTCGGTATAATGATATTGAAGAAATAATATCATTTATGAAGAAAATAATCTCCCTTACCTCAGAAAGAATAGTACTTCTGACTAAAATACTGGATATAGTGCTAAAAGAACTTTGCAACCGTATAAAGAACACTCAAAGTATAAAAAATACTCACAAAATACGCTCGATATTATAGAGAGAGGAAGAGAGAGAAATCTGTAGTTTCTGGTGTGATTTTCAATTCTAACCTAAACACCCTATTTATAGGAAAATGCTTAGAACACCAAAGCAGAAAATTTAATAAATATTATTATATTTATATAAATTTCCTACGTACACCTA
The DNA here is from genome assembly GCA_020205605.1 of Panax ginseng. Lineage (NCBI taxonomy): Eukaryota > Viridiplantae > Streptophyta > Magnoliopsida > Apiales > Araliaceae > Panax > Panax ginseng. Next base: position 12,847,581 of record CM035145.1, read on the forward strand.
GAATCAATTCAAAGATGCATTCAACACCAAAGAGGGCCCACCAACAATATAAAAACATTTTTTTAATAAAAATTATTAAAACTTCAAAATCAATTATTACGGAACTTCAATAATTCATAATAAATAGCTCTTTTATCGAGAAAAATTGAATCTCATGATTGTTATAGAAATTCAATTCTCTACAACTTTGTAGAAGAAAGTTTTTCCAAATTCCAAATGTAAATTGGATCAAATCCACATACTGGACGATTTTACTGTGCTATAATCAAATTTCAATCAAGAAATGGAGTCCACCGACACACAAAACATGTGTTAATCATTTAATGCAACAAAATACTCTCTTCCTCCTCATATACTCATATATCACACATTCATTGTAAAAATATCATCATTATTATATTATAATAATATAATAAAATATTATTTTATCAAAAAGATAAAATATTATTTTATCAAAAAAGATAAAATATCAATTTTCAACAATTGTCACTTTAAAAATTTTCTCCATCTATATCCACATAAAATAAATATTTTTCTCATCATATAAATTAATAATTAATTATTCATAAATAATATTACAGAATCACAATATTGACAAACTGTGCAGTTCACAGGAAAGAGGGCTTTCCAATAAGAATTTCTCCTTACTAATACAAGCAATTTAGGTGACCAAACCTCTCCCTAGACAGAACTTTCTAGACATTGCCAATAATGTTTTCTAATAATATTATTCAGATAATATGAATTATTGCTTCGATAATGAAAAATACTATGTAGTGACAATTATTGAGCAACAATAATATAAAATATCAACGCAGCAGTTATTGAATCAATAAAATAAAATATTGAACAGTAATTACTATAACAATTATTGAGTAGTGCCTTCTTACGTAAGAATCAATAATTCAAAAATATTATGCAATACTGTGTGCTACTGTGCAACGACGTGTATTATTGTATTTTAACCACCGGATATTCCAACAGTGTTAACGGTAACAACTAAGTCGTTATTTATAAAAAATTCCTTTTATCGTTTTCTTCATCCGGCAGCTTATTACATTATGGGGCCCTACAATGGGTCTGGTACCGTCGTATGAATATTCCCTATTGAAAAGAATATTCCACGACCAAACGAATATTCCCCGATAGAAATGAGTATTTTATAACCACTTGCATATTTTAAAAAAATTTCATATATCACCCTTAACTTTAACTTTTATCAATTTAACCATTTACTGAATAATAATTATAAGAAAAATTGAATACTTTTATTTCATAAAATTCGGGGTCTTACAATCTCCCCTCCTTATGAAATTTCGTCCCCGAAATTTATGTATCTGCTATTTCGAAAAGTTGAGAATACCTTGCTTCCATTTCAGATTCTATCTCCCCTGTCATCATGATTTCTCCATTGCTCATCTTCAGTATTTCAGATATCATTCTAGAATACAGCTTCAAAAAAAACGATTAATTTAAAAAATTAACATATCACATAATATCTCGATATTATGACTGACTAACAAATAAGCTTAGGTAGGACACACTTGTGAAGGATTTACTCATCTCTCCCTCCTAGTTCTATTCCCCGATCTACACCGAGATCATATCCCTAAGCTCGATATACAACTGTGGCGACCCCAAAATAGGTCCATTCCATCCAACCCATTCTCGAGTCGCCAAATACATGGTATGTAAAATAACTACAACTTTATTAATACAATTATAAATGCAAGATACGCACAAACACTTAAACTGTGAGTTTAAATACAAATATATACCAACTGTGACTCATGTCCCAATAGTGGATAACACCTCATAATGACACCTTACATAAAGGTATAGTCGAAAAACCTGCTTTTAGAAATTAGAATCTTTGGGAAGTGCTCAAGAAAACCTTCATACATGGGATGCCCGTGCTCAGGTTATGATAGATATCATATGCCCACAAAATTATCTTTGGTTGACCCAATAGACCCCAAAGAAAAATGAGAAGATTACTATCATATTCTTCTCAATGGTGTGTCTTCTCTTGACATATCATTATCTCCATCGTCTCTAATTGAGAATTATACTTCAACCAAACTCCAAGATTATATAGGTAGTGCTCAGATATATACTCAAAGAAGTGGATGAGCACAACCCTGTCTTATGATGACACGAGGTGGTATGTCATTAGACATCTTGTATGATAGTGGCAAAACACCCTTCCAACGTTGGGTTCGTCTCACCCTAATTGATTCACCAAATATAACTACTAAATGATGACCACCGTTCTATTCCCCTGTTATCCCCCGCTCGACCCAGATACACTCGTATTACCTGAAAGGAATTGTGAAGCAAAAGGGTGAGCACAACTAGCTCAGTAAAGAATATCATGACTAAAGATAAATAAATTATCAATAGCCTTCAACAGCAATAAATCAGAGATTCAGAACATATGGTAGATGATAAAACTTTTCAACTATAGTTGCAGCGGAACGAGCAATCCATTAGAAGAGTCCAATAGACCATAAAATCTATTATCTTCTCCATGTTAAAAGTCCATCAACAATGTTTTATCCCTGTAACATTAATCAACAATTCATGTCCACAATCACGTGTATAACTCATAATCGTAATTGTAGTTCTAAATTTCTTTCCTCATCCAAGACAAAGTTAATTTTCATCACCTGAAACATCAAAGATCATGGTTATACCAAATCACAGTTCATGTTCATAATCCTACTAATAAATTCATCTTTGTACTACGGGCCAAAGATATTCATCAACAAGTCATCTTTGCACTACAGGACAAAGATATTCATCAACAAATCATCTTTGCACTACAGGCCAAAGATATTCATCAACAAGTCATCTTTGCACTACATGCCAAAGATATTCATCAACAGGTCATCTTTGCATTACGAGCCAAAGATATTCATCAGAAATCATTCATCTTTGCACTACAGGCCAAAGATATTCAGTTATATCACTGAGGATGATGCAAAATATTTTAAAAAAAAACGAATCCAGTGAAACAAAAGAACAAATATTAAGGATTCGTACTTTAAACGACTCAAGTTCAAAAATACCTCATAAATAATCATAGTGGAGTAAAATTCAAGAATGATCAAAACATAGATCCAATCAAAGATAGGAATCATAACAGACAATCTTGGACACAGAGAAAAAAACTTAATTTTTCTGTGAATAATGTCGTATTTGTGAAAAGTGCCATATACGTAAATAGTAACTCCAACACCAAAAGATAGAAATTTCACAAAAAAACATCATCATGCCTCGTGAATAGTACTCGTGAATAGTAACTCATGAATAGTAACTCGTGAATAGTAACTCATGAATAGTAACCCCGACATAAAAATGTTCTAAATTTAATAAAAAGTTCAAACTAATATTTCGGCATAATGATATTGAAGAAATAATATCATTTATGAAGAAAATAATCTCCTTTACCTCAGAAAGAATAAGACTTACGATCGAAAATGGATATAGTGCTAAAAGAACTTGCATAGAATAAAGAACACTTAAAGTATAAAAATACTCACAAAATACGCCGATATTATAGAGAAATCATAGTTTACGGTGTGATTTTCAATTCTAACCTGAGCACCCTATTTATCGAAAAATGATTAGAACACCAAAGCAGAAAATTTAATAAAATATTATTATATTTATATAAATTTCCTACGTACACCAAGAATCTAAATTCAGCATGCATTCAACACTAGTGGGGCCCACCAACAATATAAAAAACATTTTTCTTAATAAAAATTATTAAAACTTCAAAATCAATTATTCCGGAACTTCAATAATTCATAATAAATAGCCTTTTATCAGAAAATTGAATCTCATGAATTTTTATAGAAAATTCAATTCTCTACAACTTTACTAGAAGAAAGTTTTCCAAATTCCAAAAGAAATTGACCGAAATCCCACACAGACGATTTTACATTATAATCAAATTTCGATCAAGAAATGGGGTCCATCGACACACAAAAAACATGTCTTAATCATTTAATGCAACAAAAATACTCTTCCTCCTCATATACATATATCACACATTCATTATAAAAATATCATCATTATTATATTATAATAATATAATAAAATATTATTTTATCAGAAAAGATAAAATATCAATTTTCAACAATTGTCACTTTAAAAATTTTCTCCATCTATATCCACATAAAATAAATATTTTCCTCATTATATAAATTAATAATTAATTATTCACAAATAATAATACAGAATCACAATATTGATAACCAGGCAGTTCCTAGGAAAGAGGGGACTTTCCAATAAGAATTTCTCCTTACTGGCACGCAATTAGGTGACCAAACCTCTCCTTAGACAGAACTTTCTAGACATTGCCAATAATATTTTCTAATAATATTATTCAGATAATATGAATTATTGCTTCTGTAAGACCCCAAATTTTTATAAATAAAATCAAATTTCCTCTAATTATTATTCTTGATTAATAAGGTGGTAATTTGATTAATGTGGTTAATTATGGGTAAAATGCATAAATTTTACAAAATAAGTAAGTGGTTATAAAATATTCATTGTTGTCGAGGAGAATATTCGTTTGGTCGTGGAATATTCGTGACGATGGCGCAATGACCATGTGTGGGCCCCATAACGAAAAAGCGATTGGAGGAAGAAAACGACAAATATAAGTTGTTTAAAAATAATCGGCAGTAGTTGTTACAATTAACCTTTGTTGGGTTACTTCGGTGGTTAAAATACAATGAATGGCGTGGTTGTCAGATAAAGAACAATGCAGATTATTACGCAAGATTGTTGAATTATTGATTAAATGACGTAAGAAGGCCTACTCAATAATTATTACGGTGAAGTTTATTCAATATTTTATTGATTCAATAATTGTTGCGTTCTTTAGTTTATATTATTATTGTTTCAATAATTGTCATCGCACACGATATTTTCCATTATCGGATCAATAATTCATATTATTTGAATAATATTATCGATAACATTATTGGCAATGTCTAGAAAGTTACATCTAAGGAGAGGTTTGGTCACCTAATTGCGCTACGCAAGAGGAGAAATCCTTATTGGAAAGTCCCTCTTTCCACAGGAACTACCGATCATCGATCTTGTGATTACGTAATATTATTTTGAATAATTAATTATTGATTATTATGATAAAGAGAATATTCATTTTATGTGGATATAGATGGAGAAAATTTTTTATGTGACAATTGTTAAAAATTAATATTTTATCTTTTACGATAAAATAATTCATTTAGATATATTATTTTAATAATATATTAACGGTGATATTTTATAATGAATGCGGGATATATGAGTATATGAGGAGGAAGAGTATTTTTATGGCATTAAATATTTAACACATGTTTTGTGTGTCGGTGGACACAATTCTTAATAGAAAATTGATTATAATCGTAAAATCGTCCGTTTATGGATTTTGGTCAATTTCATTTGGAATTTGGAAAACTTCCTTCGCAAAGTTGTAGAGAATTAAAATTTCTATGGAAAGTCATGAGTTTGAATTTTCTGATAACCGAACTATTTTCTACGAATTATTGAAGTTTAGGAGAATAAAATGATTTTTATTAATTTATGGGTGGACCCACTTTTTGGTTGGTGGAATTAGCATGTGAAATTTGCTAGAAATTTTTTCAAGATGGTGCATTTGGTCTTGGTCTTAATGAACATACGAGAGAATTGGTAAATAAAAATAATATTTTATTATTTTAGTCTTCTTTTAGCGTTCTAGCATTTTTTCCTATAAATAGAGGTTAAGTTAGAATTGAAAATCACACTAGAAACTAAGTTTTCTCTTTCTCTCTCTATATTGTCGAACGTATTCTTGTGAGTATATTTTGAGTGTTCTTATACTATGCGAGTTTCATCAAAGACTATACCGAAATTCGATCAAGAAATGCGGTTATTTTGAGGTAAGGGATGTTATTTCTTTCATGAAATGATATTATTTTCTTCAATATTATTATGCCAAAATATTGGTGAAATTTTTATCAAATTTGAAACTTTTTGCATCTGGGGTTACTATTCATGAGTTCTTATTCACGAAGTTACTATTCATGAGTTACTATTCACGAGTTAATATTCACGAGTACTATTCACTGAAGCGTGAAGATGTTTTTTTTGTGAAATTTCTATCTTTTTATGTCGGAGTTACTTATTCACGATACTCAAGACTTTATTCACGATATCAAGACTATTCAAAAATACTCTGGACTATTCAATTAGAAAAATGAAATTTTCTCTTTTTCTTCCGGATGTCTTTTATGGTTACTAGCTTTGATTGTATCCATGTTTTTGATCGTTATTTTGAGTTACGCTTCAAAATTGTTTATTATGAAGTATTATTGATCTTGGATAAACTGTTGTACGAATCCCTAATATTTGTCCTTCTATATCACTGGATTCGTTCTTAAAAATGTTTTTCATCATCCTCAATCCTTAATGGTGATACTTGATGAATATCTTTGGCCTGTAGTGCAAAGATGAATGATTAAACTGATGAATCTCTTTGGCCCGTAGTGCAAAGATGAACAGGTGTTGAGATGAACATGACCAACTGGTGATTTAAATGAATATCTTTGGCCTGTAGTGCAAAGATGAATATTGATGATTGTTCTGAGGGGATAAAATATTGATGATGGACTTTTAAACCTTAGAAGATAGTAGAATTCTTTTCTACGTGACTCTTCTAATGGATTGTCAAGCTTCACGCATTTGTTGATCTAAAACTTGTTGTCTATTGTATTTTATTAGATTTTTCCCTGTTGAAGACTAACGATAATTTGTTGTATATTATCTTAGTCATAATATTCTTTACTGGGCTAGTTGAGCTCACCCTTTTCCTTGTTGTTCCATTTTCTTCTCAGGAGGTGAGAACATAGCAGGATCGAGTCGGGGTATGGAAATGAAGGTTACAGAGAGTTGTTTAGTAGTCCTCACCATTTTGTAAAATAATGTATCAATAATTATGATGGGGATTTATTTGCGTGTGGATATTGTCTGCAGGCGGCAATATCTCGTATTTAAACTCACAAGATGTATTGTCGTATTTCACACGACATTTGTATTATTGAAGTTGTAGTTATTTCTGTACCATGTATTTGACGACTCAGAATGGGTTGGGTGGAATGGACCTATTTTGGGGGTGTCACAGTTGGTATCAGAGCTTAGGGATATGATCTCTGGCGGAGATCGGGGAATAGAACTAGGAGGGGAGAGACGAGTAAATCCTTCGCTAGTGTGTCCTACCTAAGCTTATTTGTTGGTCGGTCATAATATAGGATATTATGTGATATGTTAACTTGTTTAATTAACCCTTGTTTTATGGCAGTATTTAAGAATGGCTGCTGAGAATGTTAACAATGGAGTTTATGAGACTGTGGAACAACCTTTAGTCGCAAACCAAGAGAACGTGCAACAGGCTGGCAATGTTCCTCCTGTAAACAACACTACCGAGCAAACGATGAACGATGAAATGTTTAGGAGCTTTTTGCAGTTCATGCAAAATCAGACGAGGGAGACTCGTGTACAAAATACGGGTGGAAATGATGGCAACGCGCGGTTTGTCACGGCCAAACAATTCAAAGAGTTGGGACCACCAGATTTCCATGGAAAGCCGGATCCGATCAAGGCAGAAACGTGGGTCAAGCAAATTACCAAGATATTCGATGTCTTGGGGTGCAAGGGGGAACGAAGGTTCCATTCGCCACCTTTATGTTTTCGTGGTGAAGCGACATCGGTGGGAATCGTGAAGCGTACTGACGAGATGCACTTAACATGTCTTGGGAAAGATTTGAAGCTGTTCAATGACAAGTACTTCCACGAAAGTATTCGTCATATGAAGGAAGTGGAGTTTATTAGATGGGAGCAGAGTAAATGGCGGTGTCTCAAAGACGAGGCGAAGTTTCATGAGTTGTCCAGGTTTGCACCTCATTTGGTGGAAAATGAGGAACGATGACGCGTATGTTTCGAGGGTTCAAAACTCAAATTGGCCAATACCTCATTTCTCATAAATTTTCTCTATATTAGGATGTTGTAAACAGGCTCAATTATTAGAGCGAGATAATGATTCTGCTCAACCCAAGGCACCAACAACACGATAAAAATCATACCTTGGTGGCAAGCGGCTACCATCGGGACAATGATAACCATCGTGAAAGAAATTATCAGGCAAGAAATGGTAACCACTTCGGTGGTAATCATGGCCAAGATAATAGAAGAAATAATTCAAGTGGAAATTTCAAGAAGAGAAGATTAAACGATGGCGGGAAGACGCCTACAGCAAAGATCAACACCAAAGAACAAAATTCGGGGGGGAGAGAAACGATCGCCATTAGATGTTACAAATGTGGAGAGGAGGACATATAAGTCCAAACCATTCACGACCTTCCAAGGTATGTTTTAGTTGTGGAAAAGAAGATCACATAGCTCGATTTTCTCATGTAGCGAAATCAAGTCCAGCTGGAACGGTGGCACCAAAGGCGGATACGGAAAAGACAAAGTCAACGGTTCCTGGAAGAGCGTTTGTCGTGGACTTCCAATAAAATGCGAGAACCCGAACGGGTTAGAACAGGTTAGTTAATTATAAATTCTTGCGAAGTTTATACCTTACTAGATAATCTGGGATTCTACCCATTCTTTTATCTCTCTTGCTTGCGCTCAACGTTTGAACTTGACTACGGAGAAATTAGACTTTGACCTATTTATGGAGACTCTGTTAGGAGAAACTTTCATTACATCCGTTGTTTAGAAATCTTGCTTGATTCAGGTTGGCACCATCACATTACATGTTGACCTTATTTCTTTAAAGATACTTGCTTTTGATGTGATTTTAGGGATTGATTGGTTAACTACTCATCATGCCAAATTGATTGCTTTTGTAAGGTTGTTAGTTTTCATATTCCTAAGCAAACCTGTTATTCGAATTTAAGCAACCAAACCATTGAAGTCAAACACTGTTATATCAAACCACAAAGCTATTTGTTTATTGAAAAACGAATGTCAAGCTTTCTTAGCCATGTTATGGACTTGAACAATAATACGTCGATTTGAATGATATTTTTGTTGTTAGTGAATTTCCGACGTATTTCCGAGGAATTTCGCCTACTCTCCCAAAGTGTGATATTGAATTTTGTATCGACTTTGAACCCTAAGACAAAACCCATTTCTAAAATCTCATATCGAATTGCTCCTATTGAACTTCGTGGAGTTAAAACCCAACTATAGAAGTTGATACTCAAGCCTCTATCTTATGACTTCCTTTGTGGAATACACCGCCGGACTCTCTCGTAGGGACGCCATATTCGCAAGTAGTAAACCGACAGGTGTCATTGTGACGTCTTTATCCAAGATTGGGATATGAGTTACAGATTGAGAGCAACCTAAGTCCGTAATCGAAATACGTAGCTTTCTAGGCTTAGTTGGTTATTATCAGAGATTCGTGGAAAGATTTTCTCAAATCGCTAGTGCATTAACTCGGTGACTCGTAGAGATACAAAATTCGAATGGAGCACGGAATGTGGGAAGAGCTTCAAGAACTTAAGAAGAGACTCATTTCTAACACATGTTCTCGACCATACCATCCGGAAAAGCGAACGTGGTAGGTGACGTGTTGAGTAAAAGATCGTATCTGAAAGACGAGTACGATATTGTCAAAGACTCATCTCGTATAACTTACAAATGATGAAGATAGAGTTAAAGACTCTAAGTACCCACGTGATGATATACGAGTAGAATCGACTTTAATCGATAATGTTAAAGCCGCCAAGCTACTGACACTGTCGGTGATGAATATAAAGAAGAAGGTGCAAGAAGGCGTTATTCTGAAGTAAGAGTCGATGAAAGAAGAAAGCTCAAACCTTCGATTTATTAATTCATTCTCGATCGAGTAGAAACTGTGGCCTATAGACTCGCTTTACTACCAAGTATGTCACGTGTTTATAACATTTTTTACGTACCGATGTTACGTAAATATGTGGACGATCCGAATAACATCATTGAGTTAGAACCAGACGAGATAGCTGAAGACTTAACGTACGAAGAAGTACCTGTCAAGATATTAGATATGAAGGAGTATGTCCTACGCGTAAAGGTCATACCACATGTTAAAGTTTTGTGGAGAAACCATGCTATAGAGGAAACGACCTGAGAGTTGGAAACGGAAATGAAAGCGAGGTATCTTCATCTTTTCGAAACACCAGGTACGTACGTCAATTTCGAGGACGAAATTTCATAAGGAGAGGAGGTTGTAAGACCCCAAATTTTTATAAATAAAATCAAATTTCCTCTAATTATTATTCTTGATTAATAAGGTGGTAATTTGATTAATGTGGTTAGTTATGGGTAAAATGCACAAATTTTACAAAATAAGCAAGTGGTTATAAAATATTCATTGTTGTCGGGGAATATTCGTTTGGTCGTGGAATATTCAGATCGCTTTGGGGGAATATTAAATGCGATGTCATGCCCATGCATGTGTGGGCCCCATAACTGAAAGCGATTGGAGGAAGAAAACGACAAATATAAGTTGTTTAAAAATAACTGGCGTAGTTATTGCTAATTAACCTTTGTTGGGTTACGGTGGTTAAAATACTGAATGTCTGGCGTGGTTGTCTGAGAAGACACCAGATTACACAGTATTGTTGAATTATTGATCAAATACGTAGAAGGCACTACTCAATAATTATTACGGTGAATTCTCGCTCAATATTTTATTGATTCAATAATTGTTGCGTTCTTTAGTTTATATTATTATTGTTTCAATAATTGTCACCGCACAAGATTTTCCATTATCGGATCAATAATTCATATTATTTGATAATATTATCGGATAACATTATTGGCAATGTCTAAAAGTTACATCTCAAGGAGAGGTTTGGTCACCTAATTGCTTACCAAGAAGAGAAATCCTTATTGGAAAGCCCCTCTTTCTGAGGAACTACCTGGTCACAAGATCTTGTGATTATGTAATATTATTTTTGAATAATTAATTATTGATTATTATGATAAAGAGAATATTCATTTTATGTGGATATAGATGGAGAAAAATTTTTTATGTGACAATTGTTGAAAATTAATATTTTATCTTTTCTGATAAAATAATTCATTTAGATATATTATTTTAATAATATATTAACGGTGATATTTTTATAATGAATGCGGGATATATGAGTATATGAGGAGGAAGAGTATTTTTATGGCATTAAATATTTAACACATGTTTTGTGTGTCGGTGGACACAATTCTTGACCGAAAATTGATTATAGACTGTAAAATCGTCCGTTTATGGATTTTGGTCAATTTCTGTTTGGAATTTGGAAAAACTTCCTTCTGCAAAGTTGTAGAGAATTAAAATTTCTATGGAAAGTCGCGAGTTTCGAATTTTCTGATAACCGAGCTATTTTCTACGAATTATTGAAGTTTCGGAGAATAAAATGATTTTTATTAATTTATGGGTGGGACCCACTTTTTGGTTGGTGGAATTAGCATGTGGGCTGCTGGAAATTTTTTCAAGATGGTGGCTGGTCTTGGTCTTAATGAGCATACGTAGAGAATTGGTAAATAAAAAATAATATTTTATTATTTTAGTCTTCTTTGGCGTTCTAGCATTTTCCTATAAATAGAGGGTTAAGTTAGAATTGAAAATCACACTAGAAACTAAGTTTTCTCTCTTTCTCTCTCTATATTGTTGAACGTATTCTTGTGAGTATATTTTGAGTGTTGCTATACTGATGCGAGTTTTACAAAGACTATATCCAAATTCGATCGGAAATACGGTTATTTTGAGGTAAAGGATGTTATTTCTTTCATGAAATGATATTATTTTCTTCAATATCATTATGCCAAAATATTGGTTGAACCTTTTATCAAATTTGAAACTTTTTCATGTCGGGGTTACTATTCACGAGTTACTATTCATGAGTTACTATTCACGAGTTAATATTCACGAGTACTATTCACACGAAAGCGTGAAGATGTTTTTTTGTGAAATTTCTATCTTTTTGTGTTTGGGGTTACTTATTCACGATACTAAGACTATTCACGATATCTGACCACTATTCACAAATACGATACTTATTCATTTAGAAAATGAAATTTTCTCTTTTCTTTCGAGATGTCTTTTATGGTTACTAGCTTTGATTGTATTCATGTTTGATCGTTATTTTTGAGTTCGCTTCAAAATTGTTTATTATGAAGTATTATTGATCTTGGATAAACCATTTATATTTAATCCCTAATATTTATCCTTCTATATCACTAGATTCGTTCTTAAAAATGTTTTTCATCATCCTCAGTCCTTAATGGTGATCTTGATGAATATCTTTGGCACCGTAGTGCAAAAGATGAATGATTAAACCTGATGAATCTCTTGACAGTAGTGCAAAAGATGAGCAGTGTTGAGATGAACATGACCAATGGTGATTTAAATGAATATCTTTGGCACAGTAGTGCAAAGATGAATATTCATTGTTATTCTGAGGATAAAATATTGATGATGGACTTTTAAACCTTAGAAGATAGTAGAATTCTTTCTCTACGTGACTCTTCTAATGGATTCTTTTTTCTCACGTGCATTTGTTGATCTAAAACTTGTTATCTATTGTATTCTATTAGATTTTTCCTCGTTGAAGACTAACGATAATTTGTTGTATATTATCTTAGTCATAATATTCTTTTTGGGCTAGTTGAGCTCACCCTTTTCCTTGTTGTTCCATTTTCTTCTCGGGAGGTGAGAACACAAGCGAGGATCGAGTGGGGTATGGAATGAAGGTTCTAGAGAGAGTTGTTTAGTAGTCCTCACCATTTTGTAAAATAATGTATCAATAATTATGATGGGGATTTATTTGCGTGTGGATATTGTCTGCAGGCGGCAATATCTCGTATTTAAACTCACATTATGTATTGTCGTATTTCACACGACATTTGTATTATTGAAGTTGTAGTTATTTCGTACATCATGTATTTGGCGACTCAGAATGGGTTGGGTGGAATGGACCTATTTTGGGGGCGTCACAGCTTCAATAATGGAAAATACTGTGTAGTGACAATTATTGAGCAACAATAATATAAAATATCAACGCAGCAATTATTGAATCAATAAAATAAAATATTGAACAGTAATTACTATAACAATTATTGAGTAGTGCTTTCTTACGTAAGAATCAATAATTCAAAAATATTGTGCAATATCGTGTGCCATCGCAAGAACGACTCAGACATCGTATTTTAACCACTGGGTATTCCAACAGTGTTAATGGTAACAACTACGCCATTATTTATAAAAACTCCCTTTTGTCGTTTTCTTCATCCATGCTTATTACATTATGGGGCCCTGAATGGTCGCTTACCGTCGTATTAATATTCCCCAACAGAAAGAATATTCCACGACCAAATGAATATTCCCCGATAGAAATGAGTATTTTATAACCACTTGCATATTTTAAAAAATTTTCATATATCACCCTTAACTTTAACTTTTATCAATTTAACCATTTACTGAATAGTAATTATAAGAAAAATTGAATACTTTTATTTCATAAAATTCGGGGTCTTACAGATATGATGAACCGAGTATTCAAGGAATATTTGGATCACTTTGTAGTCGTCTTTATTGATGACATCCTTATTTATTCCAAAAGTCGTGAAGATCATGAGCAACACTTGAGACTGATACTCCAAAAGCTTCGTGAATATAAGCTTTATGCCAAGTCAAGAAATGCAAGTTCGCTCGAGGAAGTAGCATTCTTTGGGCACGTGGTATCAAGTCATGGAATATCTGTTGACCAAAGAAAGATTGAAGCTATTCAAAGTTGGAAGCAACCTAAATCAAGAATCAAGACGTAGATTTTCTCGGCTTTAATTGGTTATTATCGGAGATTCGTAAAAGGGTTTTCTCGAATCGATACTCCACTAACTCAGCTAACTGGGAAAGATACAAAGTTTGGTTGGAGCGAAGAATGTGAGAAGAGTTTTCAAGAACTCAAGAGGAGACTCATTTCAAAGACCGCTCGACAATACCATCCGGTTCGGAGAGGATTTATCATCTATGATGATGCTTGGGCAAAGGGTTAGGATGTGTTCTCATGCAACATGGGAAAGTCATAGCCTATGCCTCACGATATCTCAAAGAATATGAGAGGAATTATCCTACTCATGACCTAGAGTTAGAAATTTGTGGCCTTCGTGACTTAAAATTTGGAGGCATTACTTGTATGGGGAGAAGATGGAGATCTTTACGGATCATAAAAGCCTCAAATATTTCTTCACTCAAAAGGAACTCAACATGCGACAACGACGTTGACTTGAATCATTGAAAGATTATGATCATACCATCCAATACCATCCCGGAAAAGCTTAACGTGGTAGTTGACGACGAAAGTAGAAGATCATATGCAAGTATTTAGTACGATATTGTCAACACAAAGGCCCATTTTGTGTGACTTGCAAAGGATGGAGATAGAGTTAACGACTCCAGGGACCCATGTGATGATGGCGAATATACGAGTAGAACCGACTTTAATTGATAGAATTAAAGTCGCTGCTTGCTGCACTGAGACTGAGGCGATGCGTATGAGGAAGAAAGTGCAAGAAGGTGCTATGCAGGAAGCAAGAATCGAAGAAGAAGGAATTCTTCGAGTCAACTCCAGACTTTGTGCTCTTAACGACCCTTATTTAAAGTATAAAATCATGATGGAGGCGCACAACACACCGTTTGCAATCTATCCTGGGAGTACCAAAATGTATCATGATCTTCGACATACATTTTGGTGGGACAATATGAAGAGAGAGATAGCGCTGTTAATCTCAAAGTGTCTAACGTGCCAACGAGTCAAGGCGGAGCATCAAGTACCAAAAGGTCCATTGCAATCACTTGAAATTCCAGAATGGAAGTGGGAGCACATTACCATGGATTTTGTTACCGGTCTTCCTAAGGTTTCTCAAGGTATAGATGCGATTTGAGTCATTGTTGATAGATTGACCAAGTCTGCTCATTTCTTACCGATACGAGAAACTTATACACTTGAACGTCTTGTTCGTATGTACATAAATGAGATTGTAAGACTGCATGGTATGCCAGTATCCATAGTTTCTGATCGAGACCCAAGATTTACTTCACGATTTTGGGTTAATTTGCAGAAAGCTATGGGCTCAGATTTACAATTTAGCTCGACATATCATCCTCAGACGGACGGACAGTTGGAGAGGACTATTCAAACTCTTGAAGATCTATTAAGACTCTGTCCTTGATTTCAAGGGAAGTTGGGACAAGTTCTTACCATTGGTGGAGTTTTCCTACAACAACAGTTATCAAGCAAGTATTGGCATGGCTCCATTCAAGCGTTATATGGGAAGAAAATGTCGCTCTCAAAGATGCTAGGATGAGGTGGGTGAAGCAACGTTGTTGGGACCGGAGTTGAATACGTATGACTACTAAAAGATTCAAACGATCCCAAGAATGTATAAAAATCTCACAAGATCGATAAAAGAGTTATGCCGATCTTCATCGAAAGGACGTGGAATTCGATATAGGAGATCATGTGTTGTTACGTGTTGCTCCATTGAAAGGAGTTACGAGATTTGGAAAGAGAGGAAAGCTCAATCCTCGATTCATCTACCCATTTTAATCCTTGATCGAGTAGAACGTGTGGCCTATAGACTCGCTTTTACCGCCAAGTATGTCTCGTGTTCATAACGCTTTTCATATATCCATGTTACGTAAATATGTGGAAGACCCGAACCACATTATTGAGTTAGAATCTGACGAAATAGCGGAAGATTTGACGTATGAAGAGGTTCCCTGTTCAAATCTTGGATAAGAAGGAACATATTCTACGCACCAAGGTTATACCTCAAGTCAAAGTTTTGTGGAAAAACCACGATGTTGAGGAAATGACTTGGGAGTTAGAATCTGAAATGAAATCAAGGTATCCTTACCTCTTCGACATACCAGTATCGTACCCTAATTTCGAGGGCTTAAATTTCATAAGAAAGGAGATTGTAAAACCCCAACTTTTTGAATAAAGATGAATTTTCTATAAATATTATTTTTGAATATTATGGAGTGAAATTGATATAATGTTATAGTTGTGGGTAATATTTATAAATTTTGCATAGTATGCAAGTTGTTATATTATATTCGATTGGTCGGGGAATATTCATTTTAGCAGGGAATATTCGTATAACCAGTATGCAATCATTGGTGGACCCCACAATGTAAATTATTATCGAATCGAGAAAACGACAAAAATATTTTTATGAAAATAATGGCAGAAGTTTTACCGTTGATCATCGTTGAACTATTCGGTAGTAAAAAAATAAAGAATACTGCGTGTGGTTGCATAAGAAGATTACCAGATTGATTATCGATGCTTACGTGAGAAGTCATTCGCTTTTATTCAATTATTACTATAGTAATTGTTGATAAGATCTCACGTTATTTGATTCAATTATTGTCGATATTTATTATATTGTTAAAATCAATAATTGAGACGACAAAATTATTAATATTATTATTTGTAATATTAACGATGTCTGTAAGTTCACAATGAGAGGTTTGGTCACCTAATCATAGCAATTCAACAGGAGAAATCCTTATTGAAAAGCCCTCTCTTTCCTGGGAACGACTTGGTCGATTAATATTGTGAATTGTAATAAAGATGATAAATGTTGTTAAAATTATTAAGGTGATTTTTATGAAGTTTGCTTATTTTATGGATTCCTATTTACCCATTTTTCAAAATAAACGGTAGAAAATTATTTAAAGGTGGGACCCATATGTGTTGGAAAAATGATTTTGGAAATGGAAGAGTATACGTATGGAAGTATATGTATATATTGAGTATAAGGTGAGAGAAAGTGATAGGTGTATGATGTGTGTGTGAGTGGAAAATGGTAAAAAAGTGGTAGTGTGATAGTGATGTGTAAGAGTGTAGTGAAATTGATTTTTGGGTGGTTGGGTGGGTGGGGGAATGATGTTGGGTATGGGGGAGAAAAATTAAGTGGTGTATATATAATATTGATATATATAAGTTGAAAACATGTGTTTATATATATGTATTATATTTTAATTTTTGTTGTAATCTTATTCAAGTTAGTTGATTGAATTTTTGCATCGGGTGATATCAAAACCTTGATACGTATATCTCTGCAGTAATTATTTCATCCATGAACAAGTGCCTTTCCATTCTTCTATAAATGAAGCTCATTCCTTCATTATTTCTTACTTAATTCACTAAAACTCCGAGAGAGAAAATTATAGTAGAAACTATGTAAAAGTATTCTCGCTACTTCCCTACTCTCATATTCGGTTTCTTTTACGGTAGTGGGTGTTATTCTTTCTTATTCATGAAGAGAACTGTTGTTATTCCATTTCTTATTATTCGCTGGAATAACTCGTATACGCTGGCTCACCCTATACTTGGTGACATTTTTCTATTATTCCGCCTTTATTATTACATTTGGAATATCCTCGTTTATATCGCTTTTACGCCGCACTGATTCTTCTTTATTATTATGTTGGAATATCATGTTCATAATGCTTTTTACGGACGGGTTCCGCCTTTTATTATTATTATGTTGGAATATTCTGTTGGTGCGTTTTACGTGGGACCGATTCTCGCCCTTATTAGTGATACATTTGAATAACTTGTCGCCTATCAAGTACCGCATACAAGGTGATTTTCGTTGTTATTCCATTCTTTATTATTTTGTTGGAACATCCCGCTTGTGTATTTCGCACCGACCGGGTTCCGTTATTTAGTATTCTCGTTGGAATAACTGTCTATGCGAAGTACCGCATGCATGGTGATTTTTTTTGTTATTCCATTCTTTACTATACTCAGTTGGTTAAAGTATTGACTACTATACTCCATGAAATTAGTGGAATATCCTTGATATTTGCGCTTCATCCAGTATCTTTTCATGGAAATATTCTTCCGAGCATTCTTGAATTTTACTCTACAAAGCAAAGATTATGTTGACAATTTGGACATTATTAGTTCTCGGATAAACTAATTCTTGAACTTGTTTTATTGAATTCTTATATCATTGTCATCATCCTCATATTTATATTTTTTGAAAGTCATATGTGGCCTCAGTAGTGCATAGATGGACTTGGTATGATTATGACTGTGGATTATTTGATTGTAATCATGACCGTAATATTACAAATGATGTGGTAAAAGTCCTCATCGTCCCAGAAAGGCATTGATGGACAGTTGTTGGAATGATCATGACCATTAATGAATACACAAATATTCTCGCCCGTAGAAGGTATGGATAATTGTGGTCATGATACTAAAGAATATCCTCGGCAGAATGCAGGGGTGATTCGATGATGTGGAATATTTATTGTCGAGTCTCAACGATAATAATGATGAAAAACTTTTAAATCATAAAAGATAGTAGATTTATTTTTCTACTTAACTCTTTTAATGGATTGCTTGTTTCTGCCGCAGCTTAAACTTGATGTCTATTATATTTTATCGGTTTAACATTGTTGGAGACTAATGATAATTTATTTTGCATTATCTTAGTCATAATATTTTTCATCGGGCTAGTTGAGCTCACCCTTTCTTTCACCGTTTTTCTCTTGAAATGAGAATATATGGGACAAGTCGGAAATGGAGTGATGGTCCGAGAGGATAAGATTAGTAGTCCCTCACTATTTCGTGAAATAGTGTGATAATAATTGTAATGAGGACTCCTTTTGAGTTTGTATACTCTCTAAGAGACAATATTTGTATTCAAACTCACAGTTTATGTTTTGTCGTATTGTACACGACAGTTGTATTAGTAAGTTGTATTTGAATTCTGTACCATGTATCTGGAGACCCAATATGGGTGATGTTTACCTAATTTTGGGGGCGTCACAATTCCTCTTCGGATAATTGCAGTTTGCCTCAGACTATATCACATCGGCTTCATCATGTCTTCGGCTGTCTATATAAGGTCGGGTAAACTTCATTCAGGACGTATCAACATCCTCCCGAATTGATAACATCCTTTGGGACGGATCAACGTCTTCCCGAACGAAAAACTTCCTTCGGGACGGACCATCGTCCTCTCGAACGGATCACATCCTTTGGGACAGACCATCGTCCTCCCGAATGGATTAATTCCTTCGGGACGGACCGACGTCCTCTTGAATGGACAACTTCCTTCGGGACAAACCATCGTCCTCTCGATCGGACAATATCCTTCGGGATTGACCAACGTCCTCCCAAACGGTCAAACATCCTTTGGGACGGACCATCGTCCTCTCGAACGGATTACTTCCTTCGGGACGGACCGACGTCCTCTCGAACAGACAACTTCCTTTGGGACGGACCATCATCCTCTCGATCGGACAATATCATTCGACACGGACCAACGTCCTCCCGAACGGTCAAAATAAACATTTATACAGTTCTTCGGAACGAATACGTTTAGTTCCTCGGAACGAACTTTATAATTGGTGTTCGATTGGATGTGTTCGGTGGGTTATTTATCTGTCTTTAGTTGGAATAAGGTTGGCTCAATTATCTGTGTATTTGTCGGCTGTAATAAGGTTGGTTCTCTATATATTCGGTTGTGATAAGGTTGGTTCTTTATATTTTCGGTAGTGATAAGATTGGTTCGGTTGGTATAAGGTTGGTTCTCTATATATTCGGTTGTGATAAGGTTGGTTCTTTATATCTTCGGTAGTGATAAGGTTGGTTCGATTGGTATAAGGTTGGTTCTTTATATCTTCGAAGAAAAATTGTTTATCTATCTTATGAGTGAACAAGAGGAGTGGGGCGGAGATATTGGGAGCCAACAATTTTAGTTCGGCACATGGAGTTCAGGTGTGATATTTTGTCTTCGACAAATATGGTCGTTTTGTTGGGATAAATTTGTATATGTTGGAGTGTGATTATTTGGGTCTAGACAAGGTGTAACCCAATTTATTTAATGGGCTTAATTTGGTGTTGACCCATAATATATTTATTTTGACAAGGAGAGAGTCTTTGTTAAGATATGATTGTATTTCCTTATTTGGAAAGATAATGAATTCTTCTCCTAGTTGAATGCAGGTGGAGGTTACTTCTATATATACGGCTACAAGCTAGGGTTTAGAGAACAAAATAGAACAGAATATCAAAGGGCACAAGAGATACAACACAAATACGCAACTTGTACTCCCAATATTATTATAGTGGATTTCTCTCTCTCCGTCGTTTTTTCCCAATTGGGTTTTCACGTAAATTCTTGTGCTTATACTTTATATTTTTTTTATTTATGTTTATGTGAGTATTTTGTGAGTTTGATTTCACAATAATTACTCCATCAACCGTTGACGCTATTTTGACCTGTCATTTTGGGTAATTTCGTCAGACGTACAAAATCAGGAGTTAACAATGAAATATATATACTATCAAAGTCGACTTATTAGATTTCAAAATTTCTAATACATTTGTTTAACTATTAATCTTAAAATTGGTGAATTTGAAAAAGGCCGATTAGGACGAGTAAAGAATTGGAGACCGTGTGTGAATGAGATCATAGGTTGATACAACTTTTGAGTCCAGATTCATGGAGCAATTTGAATGTCAACAAAGTATTTCAGGTCAGCTCTGGACGAGAATTAAAAATTTACGACTTCCTCCATTCCAAGTATAGTACTCCTTTTCTTAGTTGAATTCTGTTGTGCATGTGCAAATGGGTGAAGTAGCTTGTGTAGTGGCAGAGTGGGTATTTTTTCTTAGTAGCGTTTGAAAGTGAAAACCCTGCCGGATTCTTTTATCTTAAAACTATATATATATATATATATATATATATATATATATATATATATATATATAATACAAGAAGAAGATGATAATCGCCTACATACATAGCGATGATTTTATAGTGACGGGTTTATGGTCGCCATAGACCAGAATAGCTTCACTCGTCGCTATATCCCAAAAAAACTGTCGCCATAGGCGACTGTGTACTACACAACTATATATATATGGAGTCCGGATCTTAAGGTCACCTCTTATTCAACTCAACCGAACTCACTCCCTTTTAACGATTTTAACTTGATCGTTTCATCATACAACCGGTCGCCTATACTTTTAATGACGGACAACTAATCTAAATACTAAAAAGCAAGAAGTAATTTGAAGAAAGAAGATAATAGATGACTGACTTGACTTCTTATATATATATATATATATATATATATACCTAGCTCATTGTAAATTTTGTAATCTAGCAAAAGGTAAGTACTTACATTTACACGAATGAATGAATTTACGTTTGAAGGACAATTATACAGAAAAATTAAGAAGATACCCAACTACTAAGCAACCTCAAAGTTGTTTTCTAAAGAGACCTACCTACCTACCGAATGTTTGTGCTACTAGTTTGCATATTTTTTTCCTAATATCCTATTGTGCTTGTTTGTCTTGCTCGCCTCTATTATGCAACCCTTCTAATACTGAATACGACCAATTGGTTTCAACTTAATAATTTTTTCCCCCTTGATTTATTTGTCTTTGTCTTTGGTTTGTTGATTTCTCCATTTTAAATGATACTACCTGTCCCACAAAAAACAGAGTCACATTTCTTATATATATTCTCAACTTTGTCATCTTAATTTTATTAATATACCATCACTACTAACTTAACCAATTATTATGTGTAGGGTAACATGGAACAAAATTACGTCCGTAATATTTGTAAATTTTACAAATACTCTTTTTTTTTTTAAAAAAAAAACTTTTTTATTAGAACTCAAATAAGACTTGAAGCGGCTGGACAGCCTATGTTCGAATTTGACGAGTACGAGTTCTTTGAGGATAAGTAGATTTATCCAGAAAAGCAGCCCCATTATATAGAACCTTAATTCAGAGGAAAACAACCTTTTCCTCTTTTTAACCACAGAAGGTAAGTGATAAGCCCTATACGCAAACCTACTTGTTTCTTTTTTGGGTGAAGTCAAAACCCTTCTTTACAAGTAGTAAATCCATAGCACGCACAATTGAACACATCCAAATCTTTCTAAAAAAAATCCAATCTTTTGGGGTTTCAATTCTTGTAACTGAAAATTCAAGATTCTAATGACTGAATCATCCGATCCACATAAGTACATACATAATTAAAATCTAAACATATTCACACGGATATATACGTTAGTTTAAACGAACCTGAGGAGAGAGAAGGAAAGGGATGCAGTTGCAGATCATAGGAATATAAGAAAAACTGAAAAGGCTAGGCTTGTGCGGATGCACGTACTTCTACAAGATGAGAGAGAGTATATATATTCGGTTACGTGGGATCTTGTGAAAGTGATCGAATTATACGGACTTTCATAAAATTGTTATGAAGGTCCCACGCAGGTTGTTCCTTTTCCTGAAAATACAAACAAGAAAATGATTCTGGCTAAAATTAAAATAAAAAGTACAGAAAATAATAATAATGAAAGTTACTTTTTAATTGCAATTGCTTTTATAAAATAAGAGTTAACACTACGTTTACCATGATGCAAATTCCTCTTAAAATTGAGAAATTGGAGTGTAAACCATGTTTCGCTGATGAAAATTATAATTACGTTAAATAGAACATGATTGTTGGGCATTATTATTATTATTATTATTATTATTATTATTATTGTGTAAAATAATTATTTTTTTCGACATTACTTGTTATTATTCTTGACATATAGCATAACTCACCAGATCAAAAGAACAAATATTAAGGGTAAGACCCCAAATAATTAATAAATGAAATTTAATTTCCTCTAATTATTATTTTGAAATAGTAAGGGTTGATATGATTAATGTGGATAGTTATGGGTAAAATACGCAAATATTTCAAAATAAACAAGTGGTTATAAAATATTCATTATATTAGGGAATATTCGTTTGGTCGTCGGAATATTTGTACAGTCGGGGAATATTAATATTCGCACGACGCGATAAATATACGTGGGCCCCATAACTGAAAGCGATTGGAGGAAGAAAATGACAAATATAAGTTGTTTAAAAATAACTGCAGTAGTTGTTACCGCTTATTAATTGTTGGAATACCCAATGGTTAAAACACAAGAATACACGTTGTCTTGACAAGAAGATACTCAGATTGCACCAATTATCGACTTTTACGTAAAGAAGGCATTACTCAATAATAATAGATAAGAATTACCGCTCAAAGATTTTATTTTATTGGTTCAATAATTGTTGCGTTGATATTTTATATTGTTGTTGTTTCAATAATTGTCATTACACAAGTATTTTTCATTATCGAAGCAATAATTCATATTATCTGAATAATATTATTAGATAACATTATTGGCAATGTCTAGAAAGTTCGTTTCCAAGGAGAGGTTTGGTCACCTAATCAATTGCGCCAAGAAGAGAAATTCTTATCGAAAGCCCCTCTTTCGGAACCGCTTGGTTGTCAATATTGTGATTCGTAATAATATTTTGTGTGAGTAATTAATTATTGATTCATATGGATGAGAAAAATATTGATTTTATGTGGATATAGATGGAGAAAATTTTAATGCGATAATTGTTGAAAATTAAAATTTTATCTTTTTTCGATAAAATAATTCATTTAAAATATATATATTATTATAATATAATAATGGTGATATTTTTACAACGAATGTGGGATATATGAAAGTATACGAGGAGGAAGAGTATTTTGTTGCAATAAATGTTTAAAACATGTTAAACATGTCATGTGGACCCCATTTATCGATCGAAATTTGATTATAGCCTCTAAAATCACCCGTTTGTAGATTTTTGGCCAATTTTCGCTTGGAATTTGGAAAAACTTTCTTCCGCAGTTGTAGAGAATTGAATTTTCTATAAAACCAAGTAGATTCGAATTTTCCGATAAAAGGGCTATTTATTATGAATTATTGAAGTTAGGAGTTCAAATAATTGATTTTGGAAGTTTTAAATATTTATATTAACAAAAACGTTTTTTACATTTGTAAGCCTCATGAATCACATGTTAAGTTCTTTGAAATCAGAAGTCTAAGTGGGCGATGAAAATTTTAATATAAATTAATATTTTATTAAATTTTTCGCTTTGGTGTTCTAAGCATTTTCTATAAATAGGTGCTTAGGTTAGAATTGAAAATCACACTTTAAACTCAAGTTTTCTCTCTATATATTATCGAGCGTATTCTTGTAAGTATTTTGAGTATACTTTGAGTATTGCTATACAAATGAAAGTTCAAGTTATAGCCTTTATATCCAAAGATTCCAAATTTGTAAGACCGATCTTTCGAGGTAAGAGATATTATTTTTTTGTAATGATATTATTTCTTCAATATCATTATCTTTGAAATATTGATCCAAGTTTTATCAAATTTGAAACTTTTGGTGTCGAGTTCTTATTCACGATATCAAGACTTTATTCACTTAATCAAGACTTATTCATCGAAAAATAAAAATTTTTCTTTTTGTCCAAAATATCTATTGTGGATACTAGCTTTGAATGTATCCATGTTTTGATCATTCTTGAATTTTACACCACTATGATTATTTTTGAGGTATTTTTGGACGTGGATAAAACGAAGTACGAATCCTTAATCCTTAATCCTTGTCATTTTGTTTCACTGGATTCGTGTCTTTTAAAATATATATATATATATATTTTTCATCATCCTCAGTCTTAAATGATGATATTATTGAATATCTTTGGCTCGTAGTGCAAAAATGAATGATTTCGATGAATATCTTTGGCCTGAAGCAGCAAAGATGAATGATTTTCGATGAATATCTTTGGCCCAGTAGTGCGAAAAGATGAACAGTGTTTAGATGAACATGACTAATGGTGAATGTCCTCGGCCTCAGAAGGCAAGGATGAATATATGATTCGGATATATATTGATTGATGTTCTGAGGATAAAAATATTGATGATGGATTTGTTAAATTCATAGATATTAGTAGATTTCATCCTCTACGTAACTCTTCTATGAATTAATATTTTCCATCATGAAAGTATTGATTTAAAACTTGTTGTCTATTATATTCTATTAAATTTTTCCTCGTGAAGACTAACGATAATTTTTTTCTCGTATTATCTTAGTCATAATATTCTTTATTGGGCTAGTTGAGCTCACCCTTTCCTTTTTTGTTCCATTTTTCTTCTCGGGAGGCGAGAATGTAATGCGAGACGAAGTGGGGTAATGGAATGATGGTTTTAGAGAGTTGTTTAGTAGTCCTCACCATTTTGTAAAATAATGTATCAATAATTATGATGAGGATTTATTTGTATGTGGATATTGTTTAGATGGCAATATCTCGTATTTTAACTCACGCTTTCATTGTTGTAATAATAAAGTTATAGTTGTTTACATACGGTGTATTGACAACTCGTAATGGGTGATGTATACCTATTTTGGGGTGTCACAGTTGGTATCGAGCTTAGGATATGATCTCCATGAGATCGGGAATAGAACTAGAGGGAGAGACGAGTAAATCCTTCGCTTAAAGGTGTCCTACCTAAGCTTATTTGATAGTTGGTCGATATATAGGATATTATGTGATATATTGATTTCTTTAATTAACCTTTGTTTTATGACGATGATTTGAGAATGTCGATCGAGAATATTAACAATGGAAATGAGACTGGTGGAGAGCTCTTTGACTCACCAACGAGGAGAACGCGTGCAACAAAGTTAAGAATGTTCCTCCCGTGAACAACACCATGATCGATCGACGATGAACGATTTAATGTTTAGAAGCTTTTTAGTTCATGCAAAATCGCATTTGAGGAGAGACTCGTGTTCAAAACATAGGAGAGAGGCGATAGTAATTCACGGGTTGTCACAACGCAAGCGATTCAAAGAGTTGGGACCACCAGAATTTAAAGGAAAGCCTCGATCCGATCATGGCGTAAACATGGGTCAAGCAAATTACCAAGATATTCAATGTCTTGGGATGCACAGAAGAACGAAGGTTCCATTCGCCACCTTTTATGTTCCGTGGCGCAGGCAGACTCATCGGTGGGAGTCTCGTGAAGCGCACTCCATCCAAACCAAGACTCAAAGATGTCTTGGGAGACGTTTAAAAAACTATTTAATGACAAATACTTTCCCGAAAGTGTTCATCATATGAAGGAAGTGGAGTTTATTAGATCGAGCAGTAACAACATGACGGTGTCTCAAAGACGAGGCGTAAGTTTGCAGAGTTATCCGTGTTTGCACCTCATTTGGTGGAGAATGAGGAACGTATGACCGGATGTTTCGAGAGGTTCAAACCCTAAGATATCGCCAAGATCTCATCTCTCATAAATTTTCTCTTTATTAGGATGTTGTTAATAGGGCTCAATTGTTAGATCGAGATAACGAGTAACGGCCAACCGAGGTACCACAATCAGGATCATCTAGGAGATAAGAATCAACAAAACAACAATAACCAAAGTGAGAGAAAGAAAAAGACGGACAAAATGGTAACCACTCTGGTGGTAATCATGGCCATGAAAATAGAAGAAGCGAGTCGAGGAGATTTTAAAAGAGGAGATTCAACAACGACCATGTGAAGACGATAGTACAAAGAAAGAATGGTTCCAAGGAGAGAGAACGACCACCCATTATATGCTATAAATGCGGAAAGAGGGACATATCACCAAACCGCCCACAACAGCCTGTGTATGCTATAATTGTGGAAAGGAAGGACATATCGCTCGAGATTACGCATTTAGAAATAAACCTAGTTCAATGGGACGGTGACTCAAAAGATCATCCCGTAAAAGTCAAAGTCAAGCGCCTCGGAAGAAGGCGTTTGTTGTGATTGGTCAAAATGCGAGAATCCAAACGAGGTGATCACGGTAAAAGCTATTTATAAATTCTTGTGAAGTTTATACTTTACTAGATACAAGTGCTACCCATTCATTTATCTCTCCCGCTTGTGCTCAACGCTTAAATCGACCAAAAAATTAGACTTTGACCTATCTGTGGAAACTCGTTAGAGAAACTTTCACTATTTATAAATCTTGTCTAATCCAATGGCACCCTTATGACCTTATCTCTTTAAAGATACTTGCTTTTGATGTGATTTTAGGGATTGATTGGTTAACTACTCATCATGCCAAAATTGATTGTTTTTTATAAATCTCTTAGCCCATGTTATGGATTTGAATAAAGACACGCCAAAATTGAATAATATTCATGTTGTTATTAACTTTCTCGACGATTTTTCAAGAACTTCCCGATCTACCCCGTAACGTAATCGACTTGAACCCGTACAAAGCCCCAAGTTGGCATCCCCGTATTGATGACTTGTTTTACTTGCAAGGAGCACAATTCTTTTCAAAAATCGACGGATATCTTAAAATTCTCTTTAAAGATACTTGTCTTTTGATGTGATTTTGAATCGAGTATTCAAAGATTGATAAACATGAAGTTTGACTTGCCAAGAAGCTACTCATCAATAGCCAAAATTGATTGACTCGAAAGGATTTCATACGGAGTAAGGAACGCGAGAAGAGTTTCCAAGAGCTTAAGAGAGACTCATTTAGTTTTCATATTCCTTATCAACTTCCTGACAAAGGGTTGGATGTGTTTCTCATGCAACGTGGGAAAGTCAATGCCTCAAAAGAATATGAGAGGAATTATCCTAAACCATTAAAATCAATATGGGGAGAAAGTGGAGATATATTCGCACCATAAAAGCCTTTAAATATTTCTTCACATATCTAATCATAAAGACTAATGCACCACACTATTCAATACCATCCCGACGGTAAATGACGCGTTGAGTAGAAGATCATATGTAGGAACAAGTGCGATGATGTCAAGATTATTAGAAAAAAACCGGATGTCAAGAAGCAAGAGAGAATTTCTTAGCCCATGTTATGGATTTGAATCCAAGGGCAATTGGGATAAGTATTTACCATTGGATGAATTCTCCTACAACAACAGCTTATCGTGCAATAAAAGGTATTGGCCCCATTCAAGCATTTATATGGACGAAAATGTCATTTCCTCAAGAAGAATATTATGACTAAGATAATGTACAACAAATTATCCTTAGTCTTTCAACAGAAAATCTAATGTATAATACAATAAACAACAAGTTTTAGATCAACAATCGCAATCAACAATTCATTAGAAGAGTTAAGTAGAGAATGAAATCTACTATCATCTATGAATTTAAAAGTCCATCATCGATATTTTATCCTGTAACATCAATCAATATACATCATAAATCAAATATTCATCTTTGCACTACAGCCAAAGATATTCACGATCTGTCATGTTCATCTAAACAAACGTGTTCATTCAAGACTACGGCCAAAGATATTCATCATAAAATCATTCATCTTTACTCTACGAACGGGTCAAAGATAAAGATAGTTATATCATCATTTAGATTGAGGATGATGAAAAATATTTTAAAGAAAAGCGAATCCAGTGAAACAAAAGAACAAATATAAAGGATTCGTGCATTTTACACAATTCAAGTAGTACAAAAATACTTCTATAAATAATCGATCGTAGGAGTAAGAATCAACGATCAAACATGGATACAATCAAAGCTAGTATCCATAATAGATATTTTGACTTTAAAAAATGAAAATTTAATTTTTCGTGAATAATAAAATGATTCGTGAATAAGGTCAGTATACGTGAATAAGAACTCGGCTACATTAAAAGATAGTAAATTTCACAAAAAATATTATCAGTTAATGAATAGTTACATCGTGAATAGTAACTTCGTGAATAAGAATCTCATATGAAAAAGTTTTAAATTTGATAAAAGTTTCAACTAATATTTCTAAGATAATGATATCGAGGAAATAATATCATTTTTAAAAATAATATCCCTTACCTTGCAAAAAACAAAGATTTTGACCTAATATCGGATATATATGTTGAAGAAGAACTTGCACCAGATAGCAATACTCAAAGTACTAAAATACTCACAAAATACGCTCGATATTATAGAGAGAAAACTTTAGTTTCGGTGTGTTTTTAATTCTAACCTAAGCACCTTATTTATAGAATTGCTGTAACACCAAAGTTGTAAAATTTAATATAATAATAATATATTATATATATATTCCTACCAACCTTTGAATGCTGGAATCACATGTTTAACAACAAAATGAGCCCACCAAAAAAGTTTTTGTTGATATAAATAATTAAACTTCAAAATCAATTATTTTTAACTTGTAACTTCAATAATTCATAATAAATAGTTTTTTATCGTAAAATTCAAATCTGCAATTTTTATAGAAATTCAATTTCTACAACTTTGTAGAAGAAAGTTTTTCAAATTCCAAATGTAATTGACCAAAAATCACATACGACGATTTTTAAAGCTATAATCAAATTTTAGTCAAGAAATGAGGTCCACCGACACACAAAACATGTGTTAATCATTTAATGCAACAAAAATACTCTTTTTCTCATATACTCATATATCCCACATTCATTATAAAAATATCATCACTATTCTATTATAATAATATAATAAAATATTATTTTATCGTAAAAGATAAAATATCAATTTTTAACAATTGTCACTTTAAAAAAATTTCTCCATCTATATCCACATAAAATCATTATTTTCATCATCATATAAATCAATAATTAATTATTCACAAATAATATTATAGAATCGAAGATCGACAATTGTGCCGCTCTCAGAAAGCAGGGGTTTTCAATAAGAATTTCTCCTTATTTGCGCCAAGAAGAGTGACCAAACATCTCCTTAGACAGAACTTTCTATCTGCCAATAATGTTTTCTAATAATATTATTCTATAATATGAATTAATTCCGATAATGAAAAATGCATGTAATGACAATTTATTGAAACAACAATGAATATAAAATATCAATGCAAAGAATTATCAAATCAATAAAATAAAATCTTTGATAATTAATTCATCAGAACAATTATTGAGTAAATTCACGCATTAATCAATAATTGGTGCAATACCGCAGTGCCATCTTGTCAACAACGCGTGCATTATTGTTTTAACCATCGGGTATTCCAACAAAGTTAATCTGCAATAACCACGCCGTTATTTGTAAACAACTTATACTTGTCATTTTCTTCATCTAATAGCTCGCTATGGGGACTACACAAGCGTCAATTGCGTACTAATATTCTCTTAATACAAAGAAGAATATTCCACTTACTAAACGTAATATTCCCTATTACAACAATGAATATTTTATAACTGTCAGAAGACCTCAAATTATTAATAAATGAAATTTAATTTCCTCTAATTATTATTTTGAATAGTAAGGGTTGATGTGATTAATATGGATAGTTATGAGTAAAATACGCAAATATTTCAAATAAGCAGGTGGTTATAAAATATTTGTGGAATATTCTTACTGTCGGGAAATATTAGACGATTTACCGCAGCCCATGTGTGGGCCCCATAATGTAAAAAGCGATTCGAGGAAGAAAACGACAAGAATAAGTTATTTATAAATAACTACAGTAGTTGTTACCCATCAATAAGTGTTGGAATACCCGGTGGTTAAAACACATTAATACGTGTTGTCAGACAAGAAGACACAAAGATTGCACCAATTATTGATTCTTACGTGAAGAAGACACTACTCAATAATTGTTACAAAGAGTTAATCGCTCAAAGATTTTATTGATTCAATAATTGTTGCGTTGATATTTTATATTACCGTTGTTTTAATAATTGTCAACGCACAAAGATTTTTTATTATCTGTTAATAATTCATATTATCTGAATAATATTATTAGATAACATTATTGGCAATGTCTAGAAAGTTTCGCTCTCAAGGAGGGTTTGGTCATTTAATTACGCTACCAATAAGGAGAGATCCTTATCGAAAAGCCCTCTATACCTGAACCGTCGGTCATTCAATAATGTGATTCTCGTAATATTATTTATGAATAATTAATTATTGATTTATATGATGAGGAAAATATTGATTTTATGAGGATATAGATGGAGAAAATTTTTAATGTGACAATTGTTGAAAATTAATATTTTATCTTTTCTCGATAAAATAATTCATTTAAATATATTATTTTAATAATATATTAACGATGATATTTTTACAATGAATGTGGGATATATGAGTATATGATGAGGAAGAGTATTTTTGTGGCATTAAATGTTTAATACATGTTTTGTGTGTTGGTGGACACAATTATTGAATCAAATTTGATTATACCGTAAAATCGCCTGTTTGTGGATTTTGATCAATTTCTGTTTGGAATTTGGAAAAATTTTCTTCTGAAAAGTTGTAGAGAATTGAATTTCCTATAAAAACACGCGAGATTCAAATTTTCTGATAAAAGGGCTATTTATTATGAATTATTGACGTTTCGGAGTTCCGAAATAATTGATTTTTGGGAGTTTTAATTAATTATTTTGAGAAAAATGTTTTTAGTGAGTTTGTGAACCTCATTTAACATGTGCTATGGCTGAAATCAGATTTCAAAGGTGGGCTAAGGAATTTTGTTTGTAAATAATATTATTATATTTAATTTTCTACTTTGGTGTTCTAAGCATTTTCCTATAAATAGGGAGCTTAGGTTAGAATTAAAATCACACCGTAAACTCGAAGTTTTCTCTATTTCCTCTCGATATTTTGAGCGTATTCTTGTGAGTATACTTTGAGTGTTGATACTCTGGTGCAAGTTCAAGTCATAGCCTATATCCTGTTTCAACTGTAAATACTTGCTCTTTCGAGGTAAGGATGTTGTTTTTCTTCGTAAGTGATATTATTTCTTCAATATCATTATCTTTCAAATATTGGTTGGAACTTTTTATCAAATTTAAAACTTTTTCATGTCTGAGAGTTACTATTCATGAGTTACTATTCATGAGTTATTATTCACGAGTACTATTCACTTAAGCGTGATGATGTTTTTTGTAAAATTTCTATCTTTTGGTGTTGAGTTACTATTCACGATATCTCAAGACTATTCACGTGATCTCAAGACTATTCACTTAATACTACACTATTCACCAAAAAATGAAATTTCTTCTTTTTATCCAAAATATCTATTCTGGATACTAGATTTGATTGTATGCATGTTTTGATCATTCTTGAATTTTACCCCACTCTGGTTGGTTATGAAGTATTTTTGAATGGGAATTGTTTAAAGTACGAATCCTTAATATTTGTTCTTTTGCTTCACTAGATTCGTTTTCTTTAAAATATTTTTTTTTATCATCCTCAGTCCTAAATGATGATATAACGGAATATCTTTGGCCTGTAGTGCAAAGATGAATGATTTCTTGATAAATATCTTTGGTCCGTAGTGCAAAGATGAACATGTGTTTAGATGAACATGACCGACTGATGAATATCTTTGGCCTGTAGTGCAAGGATGAATATTTGATTCAAGATAAATATTGATTGATGTTACTGGGATAAAATAATGATGATGGACTGTTAAATTCATAGATATTAGTAGATTTCATCATCTACGTAACTCTTCTATGAATTATTATTTTTCGCTGCGAATATTGATATAAAACTTGTTGTTTAATGTATTCTCTCAGATTTTTTCCTGTTGAAGACTAACGATAATTTGTTGTATATTATCTTAGTCATAATATTCTTTACAGGGCTTGTTGAGCTCACCCTTTTCCTTTTTGTTCCATTTTTCTTCTCGGGGAGGGTAGATGCAATAGCAAGTACTTAGTGAGTATGGAATGAAAGTTCTAGAGAGAATTGTTTAGTAGTCCTCACCATTTTGTAAAATAATGTATCAATAATTATGATGGGAATTTATTTGCGTGTGGATATTGTGCAGAGATGGCAATATCTCGTATTTAAACTCACAGTTTATATGTTGTAATAATAAAGTTGTAGTTATTTATGTACCATGTATTTGACAACTCGGAATGGGTGATGTATACCTATTTTGGGGGCGCCACGGTTGGTATCGTAGCTTAGGATATGATCTCTCATGCGGAGATCGGGGAATAGAACTAGGAGGGAGAGACGAGTAAATCCTTCGCTAAGGTGTCCTACCTAAGCTTATTTGTTAGTTGGTCAAGATATAAGGATATTATGTGATATATTGATTTTCTTAATTAACCCTTGTTTTATAGCGGTGTTTGAGAATGTCGATCGAGAATATTAATAAATGGAAATGAGATAGTGGAGACGCAGCAGGTACTCACCAACGAAGTTAGAACATGCAACAGTCGGCAATGTTCCTCCCATGAACAACACCAATCGGCGAGATGATGAACGAGGGATGTTTAGAAGCTTTTTTGCGATTTCACGCACAATCGACGAGGAGACTCGTGTTCAAAATACTGAGGAGAAAATGATAAGATTCGCGGGTTGTCACAACCCAAGCGATTCAAAGAGTTGGGACCACCGAATTTAAGGGAAAGCGAGATCGGATCATGGCGGAAACATGGGTCAAGCAAATTACGGGATATTCAATGTCTTGGGATGCGCGGAGAACGAAGGTTCCATTCGCCACCTTTATGTTCCGTAGCGAGGTAGACTACTGGTGGGAGTCTGTGAAACGGACCCAGCCTGCCGCATTTAGCATGTCTTAGGAAACGTTTCAGAAACTTTTCAATGAAAAATACTCTCCTGAAAGTGTTCGTCATATGAAGGAAGTGGAGTTTATTAGACTAGAGCAGAATAATATGACGGTGTCCCAGTACGAGGCGAAGTTCGCGGAGTTATCCAGGTTTGCACCTCATTTGGTGGAGAATGAGAAACGAATGACGCGGATGTTTCTGAGAGGTTTGAAACCCAGATCGCCAAGATCTCATTTCTCATTAATTTTCTCTATTCGGATGTTAAACAGGCTCAATTATTTAGGCGAGATAACGAGTAAGGTCAACCGGGGACCACAACCGAGGATCATACTAGGGATAGCGATCAACAAAACAACGATAAACAAATGGAGAAAAAAAGCGGACAAAAATGGTAACCACTCCGGTGGTAATCATGACCATGAAAATAGAAGAAGCGAGTCAGGAGGAGATTTTAAAAAGAGGAGATTTAACAACGACCATGTGAAGACGACAGTGCCGGCAGCAACTGGTTCTAAGGGAGGAGAACGACCACAGGTCATATGCTATAAATGCGGGAAAGAGGGACATATTAGTCCAAACTGCCCACAACAGTTCAAGGTATGCTATAATTGTGGAAAGGAAGGACTTATCGCTCGAGATTGTACGGTAGTAAAACCTAGTTCAGCGAGGACGGTGACTCAAAAGACTATCCCAGAAAAGTCAAAGTCAACGGTTCCTGGAAGAGCATTTGTTGTGACTGGTTAAAATGCGAGGAACCCAAACGAGGTGATCACGGGTAAGCTATTTATAAATTCTTGCGAAGTTTATACCTTATTTGATACCGGTGCTACCCATTCTTTTATCTCTTCTTTCATGCTTCAACGTTTGAACTTGACTACGGAGAAATTAGACTTTGACCTATCTATGGAGACTCTGTTAGAGAAACTTTCATTACATCCGTTGTTTAGAAATTTTGCTTGATTCAAGTTGGCACCATCACATTACCTGTTGACCTTATTTCTTTAAAGATACTTGCTTTTGATGTGATTTTGGGGA
Organism: Panax ginseng; assembly: GCA_020205605.1. Lineage (NCBI taxonomy): Eukaryota > Viridiplantae > Streptophyta > Magnoliopsida > Apiales > Araliaceae > Panax > Panax ginseng. The sequence continues at coordinate 12,882,134 of CM035145.1, forward strand.
TTGATTGATTAACTACTCATCATGCCAAAATTGATTGCTTTCGTAAGGTTGTTAGTTTTCATATTCCTAAGCAACCCGTTATTCAATTCAAAGAACCAAACCATTGAAGTCAAACACTTTCATATCAAGTCAGTAAAGTCATTCGTTTATTGAAAAAAACGGATGTCAAGCTTTTTTAGCCCATGTCATGGACTTGAACAAAAAATACGTCGATTTGAATGATATTTACTGTTGTTGGTAAAATCCACGACGTATTTCTGAAGAATTTTTTCGCCTACCTCAGGGCGTGATATTGAATTTTGTATCATCTTTGAATTCAGACAAAACCCACTTCTAAAATCTCATATCGAATGGCTCTATTGAACTTCGTGGAGTTAAAAATCCAACTATAGAATTTGGTACCGAGCCTTTATCCGGTGACTTCCTTTGTGGAATGCATGAAGCCGGACTCTCCGTAGGGACGCCATATTTGTCGCAGTAGTAAATCGATAGGTGTCATTGTGACGTCCTATCCAAGATTGGGATATGAGTCACAGTTGAGAGCAACCTAAGTCAGTAATCGAAATACGTAGCTTTCTATGCTTAGCTGGTTATTATCGAAGATTTTATGGAAAGATTTTCTCGAATCGCTATTCCATTAACGCAGTTGACTCGTAGAGATACAAAATTCGAATGAAGCAAGGAATGTGGAAAGAGCTTGGAAGAACTCAATAGGAGACTCATTTCGCACATGTTTCGACCATACCATCCTCGGAAAAGTTTAACGTGGTAGGCGACGTGTTGAGTAAAAGATCGTATCACGAAAGACGAAAGTACGATATTGTCAAAAACTCATTTCAGTATAACTTACAAATATTAGAGATGGAGATGAAAACTCTAGGTACCCACGTGATGATATCTACGAGTATAATCGACTTTTATCGATAAAGTTAAAATCGTTTCGTGCTACACAATCGGAGTCGATGAAATGAAGGAGGAGGCGCAAGAAGTTGTTATTCCAAAAGTGAGAATTGGCGATGTGAGAAAGCTCAAACCTTCGATTTATTGGTCTATTTGATCTCCTAAATCGAATAGGAACTCGTGGCCTATAGACTCGCTTTTTACCAAGTAAGCGACGCATGTTCATGCGTTTTTCGTGTATCGATGTTACGTAAATATGTGGATGACCGAACCACATTATTGAGTTAGAACCAAACGAAATAGCAGAAGATTTAACGTACGAGGAGGTACCTGTCAAGATCTTGGATGGGAAGGAGCATGTCCTACGCACGAAGATCATACCACAAGTTAAAGTTTTGTGGAGAAACCATGCTTTATAGAGAAACGACACGGGAGTTAAACGGAAATGAAAGCGAGGTATCCTCATCTTTTCGAAACACCAGGTACGTACGTCAATTTCGAGGACGAAATTTCATAAGGATGGTAGGTTGTAAGACCCCAAATTATTAATAAATGAAATTTAATTTTCTCTAATTATTATTTTGAATAGTAAGGGTTGATGTGATTAATATGGATAGTTATGGGTAAAATACGCAAATATTTCAAATAAGCGGTGGTTATAAAATATTTGTGGAATATTCTTGTCGGAGAATATTCGCACGATGCGGCCAGTAAAATGTGTGTGGGCCCATAACGAAAAGCGATAGAGGAAGAAAACGACAAGAATAAGTTGTTTATAAATAATTGGCGTAGTTGTTATCGTCAATCTTGTTGGAATACCCGGTGGTTAAAACACAAGATGTCGCGTTGTGCAGACAAGAAGACACGCAGTATTGCACCAATTATTGATTTTTACGTAAAGAAGGCACTACTCAATAATTGTTGGTGAAGAGTTATTCGCTCAAAGATTTTATTGATTCAATAATTGCGTTGATATTTTATATTCTTGTTGTTTTAATAATTGTCACCGCACATGTATTTTCTATTATCGAGAGCAATAATTCATATTATCTAAATAATATTATTAGATAACATTATTGGCAATGTCTAGAAAGCTCTCGCTTCTAAGGAGAGAGTTTGGTCATCTAATCTTGGCCAAGAAGGAGAGATCCTTATTCAAATCCCCTCTATCCCAGGAACTATGCGTCTGTCACAATAATGTGATTTCGTAATATTATTTATGAATAATTAATTATTGATTTATATGATGAGAAAAATATTAATTTTATGAGGATATAGATGGAGAAAATTTTTAATGTGACAATTGTTGAAAATTAATATTTTATCTTTTCTCGATAAAATAATTCTTTTAAATATATTATTTTAATAATATATTAACGATAATATTTTTACAATGAATGTGGGATATATGAGTATATGAGGAGGAAGAGTATTTTGTGGCATTAAATGTTTAACACATGTTTTGTGTGTTGGTGGACACAATTATTGACCGAAATTTGATTATAACTTTATAAAATCGCTTGGTCAGGATGGATTTTGGCCAATTTCATTTTGAATTTGGAAAACTTTCTTCCGCAAAGTTGTAGAGAATTGAATTTCCTATAAAAAACACGCTAGATTCAATTTTTCGATAAAAGGCCTATTTATTATGAATTATTGAAGTTTTGGAGTTTCAAATAATTAATTTTTGGGAGTTTTAATTAATTATTTTGAGAAAAAACGTTTTTGGTGAGTTTGTGAACCTCATTTAACATGTACTATGGTTGAAATCAGATTTCAAAGGTGGGCTAAGGAATTTTGTTTATAAATAATAATATTATATTCAATTTTCTACTTTGGTGTTACAAGCATTTTCCTATAAATAGGGAGCTTAGGTTAGAATTAAAAATCACACCGTAAACCCAAGTTTCTCTCTATTTCTCTCTCGATATTTTGAGCGTATTCTTGTGAGTATACTTTGAGTGTTGATATACGGTGCTGCAAGTTCAAGTCATAGCCTATATCCTGTTTCAACTGTTAGTCTTGTCTTTTCGAGGTAAGTGGATGTTATTTTCTTCGTAAGTTGATATTATTTCTTCAATATCATTATGCCGAAATATTGGTTGAAACTTTTTATCAAATTTGGAACTTTTTCATGCTGTGAGATTACTATTCATGAGTACTATTCTTAAGCGTGATGATGTTTTTTGTGAAATTTCTATCTTTTGGTGTCTGAGTTTCTTATTCACGATACAACACTATTCACGATATCAAGACTATTCATTTATCACGATACTATTCACCTAAAAATGAAATTTCTTCTTTTTGTCCAAAATATCTATTCTGGATACTAGCTTTGATTGTATGCATGTTTTGATCATTCTTGAATTTTACCCCACTCTGGTTGGTTATGAAGTATATTTGAATGGGAATTGTTTAAAGTACGAATCCTTAATATTTGTTCTTTTGCTTCACTGGATTCGTTTTCTTTAAAATATTTTTTTTTATCATCCTCAGTCCTAAATGATGATATAACAGAATATCTTTGGCCTGTAGTGCAAAGATGAATGATTTCTTGATAAATATATTTGGCCCGTAGTGCAAATATGAACATGTGTTTAGATGAACATGATGGATCGATGAATATCTTTGGCCTGTAGTGCAAGGATGAATATTTGATTCAAGATAAATATTGATTGATGTTCTGAGGATAAAATAATGATGATGGATCGTTAAATTCATAGATATTAGTAGATTTCATCATCTACGTAACTCTTCTATGAATTATTATTTTTTCATTGTAATATTGATATAAAACTTGTTGTTTAATGTATTCTCTCAGATTTTTCCCAGTTGAAGACTAACGATAATTTGTTGTATATTATCTTAGTCATAATATTCTTTACTGGGCTAGTTGAGCTCACCCTTTTCCTTTTTGTTCCATTTTTCTTCTCAGGAGGCGAGAATGTAGCGAGTACTAGTCGGGGTATGGAATGAAGGTTCTAGAGAGAGTTGTTTAGTAGTCCTCATCATTTTTGTAAAATAATGTATCAATAATTATGATGGAGATTTATTTGCGTGTGGATATTGTCTAGATGGCAATATATGTATTTAAACTCACAGTTTATATGTTGTAATAATAAAGTTGTAGTTATTTCTGTACCATGTATTTGACAACTCAGAATGGGTGATGTATACCTATTTTGGGGGCGTCACAATAACCACTTGCTTATTTAAAATATTTGCGCATTTTACCCATAACTAACCACATTAATCAAATCAACCCCTTACTATTGCAAAATAATAATTAGAGAAATTAAATCTTTATTTATAAAAAGTTGGGGCCTTACAACCTCCCCTCCTTATGAAATTTCGTCCTCGAAATTGACGTACGTAGGACATGCTATTTCCTATCCAAGATCTTGACTGGTACCTCCTCGTACGTTAAATCTTATGCTATCTCGTCTGGTTCTAACTCAATAACGTGGTTCGGGTTGTCCACATATTTACGTAACATCGATACGCGAAAAACATTATGAACACGCGTCATACTTGGCGGTAAAATGTGTCTATAGGCCACAGTTCTTACTTGATCGAGAATCTCAAATGGACTAATAAATCGATGGTTTGAGCTTTCCTCACATCGTCGATTCTCGCTTTTGGAATAACGACTTCTTGCATCTTCTTCTTCTTCATATTCATCAACTCGGTCATTGCATTTGCGAAGCATCTTTAAATTTATCGATTAAAGTCGATTCTAATCGTATATTCGTTATCTTCACGCGAGTTCTTTGAATCAGTAACTCTATCTCCATCTTACGTAAGTAAATGCGAAATGGGTCTTTGTGTTAACAATATCGCACGTAAACGCATACGATCTTTTACTCAACGCGTCAGCTACCATGTTCGTTTTTTTTTCCAGGATGGTATTGAATGGTATAGTCGTAATCTTTCAACAGCTCGAGCCAACGTTGTTGCCGCATATTGAGTTCTTGGAAGCTCTTCTCACATTCCTCGTTCCATTCGAATTTTATATCTTTTCGAGTCAGCTGAGTTAATAGAGTATCGATTCGATAAAATCTTTCCACGAATCTCCGATAATAACCAACTAAACCTAGAAAGCTACGTATTTCGATTACTGACTTAGGTTGCTCTCAACTATGACTCATATCCCAATCTTGGATAGCACGTCACCATGGTACCTATCAGTTTACTATCGCACGAATATGGCATCCCCTACGGAGAGTCTAGCTTCGGTGCATTCCACAAAAGAAGTCACCAGATAGAGGCTAAGGTACCAAATTCTATAGTTGAATTTTTAACTCCTGAAGTTCAATAGGAGCCATTCGATATGAGATTTTAGAAATGGGTTTTGTACCGGGTTCAAAGTCGATACAAAATTCAATATCAAACTTTGGGAGTAGGCCAGGAAATTTTTCAGGAAATACGTCAGAAAATTTACTAACAACAGAAATATCATTCAAATCTGACGTATTTTTGTTTAAGTCCATAACATGGGCTAAGAAAACTTGACATCCATTTTTCAATAAACGAATGACTTTATGGCTTGATATGAAAGTGTTTGACTTCAATGGTTTGGTTGCTTAAATTCGAATAATGAGTTCTTAGAATATGAAAACTAACAACCTTACAAAAGCAATCAATTTTGGCATGATGAGTAGTTAATCAATCAATCCCTAAAATCACATCAAAAGCAAGTATCTTTAAAGAAATAAGGTCAACAGGTAATGTGATATATGATGCCAACTTGGATCAAACAAGATTTATAAACAGTGGATGTAACGAAAGTTTCTCATAACTGAGTTTCAACAAATAAGTCAAAGTCTAATTTTCTCCAGTCAAGTTTAAACGTTGAGTATAAGCGGGAGAGATAAATGAATGGGTAGAACTGCAGATTCTAATAAGGTATAACCGCAAAAATTTATAATTAACTAACCGTGCTAACTTCGTTAAGTTACTCACTTTTTGAGAAGTCACGAAAAATGCTCTTCCAAGAACCGATGACTTTGACTTGTCGGATGACCTTTTGAGTCACCATCCTCATTGGACTTGGGTTTATGCACTGCATAATCTCGAAAGCGATATGACCTTCTTTTCAACAATTATAACATAACTTTGAAGGTTGTGAACAGTTTGGACTTATGTGTCCTCTTCTCCGCATCTGTAGCATCTAACCTGGCGGTCTTTTCTCCTCCTCTAAAATTCGTTCTTTGGTGTTGGTCTTGGACATCTTACCGTCATTGTTAAATCTTCTCTTCTTGAAATTTCCACTTGAGTTATTTCTTCTATTATCTTGGCCATGATTACCACTGAAGTGGTTACTATTTCTGGCATGATAATTTCCTCCACGATGGTTATCATTGTTAGATGATCGTCGCCACGAAGACGATTATCATCGAGTTGTTGGTCATTATTCTTCATTGAGTCGACTCATTATCGCGGCTCCAATAATCGAGCCCTATTCACAACATCTGAATATAAACAAAGTTTGTGAGAAATGAGGTAATGACGTATTTTGGGTTTCAAACCTCGCAGAAAAATTCGCGTCATTCTTTCCTCATTATCATCTAAATGGGATGCAAATCGAGACAACTCGGTAAACTTAGCTTCGTACTGCGACACGTTCATATTGTTTTGCTCCAGCTTGATGAACTCTACCTCCTTCATGTGACGAATACTTACGGAAAAGTACTTGTCGTTGAACAATTCTTGGAACTTCTCCCAAGACATCTTCAGAGCGGTAGGCTGAGTACGCTTTACGGATTCCCACCAATAATCTGCCTCTCCTCGTAACATGAAAGTGGCGAAAGGAACCTTTTGCTCCCCTGAGCATCACAAGACATCAAATATCTTAGTGATCTGTTTTATCCACGTCTCTTCCGTAAGTGGTTCTGGCTTTCCCAAAAACTCTGGCGGTCCCTAACTCCTCGAATCGCTAATGCGGTGACCATCCGTGAGTTGACAATGTTTCCACCGCATTTTGAGCAGTGAGACTCTCGCGTTTGGTTTTGCATGAATTCTAGAAAGTTCTAAACATACCATCGCTCATCATCTCGCCGGTGGTGTTGTTCATGGAGGAACATTGCCACTGTTGCACGTTCTCTCCTCATTGGTGAGCAAAAGGTGTCTCCACGGTCTCATTTACTCCACTTTTAACATTCTCAATCGACATTCTTAAACATCGCCATAAAAACAAGGGTTAATTAAACAAATTAACAAATCACATAATACCCCTATATTATGACCGACCAAAAATAAGCTTAGGTAGGACACACTAGCGAAGGATTTACTCGTCTGCCTCCCTCCTAGTTCTATTCCCCGATCTCCGCCGGAGATCATATCCTAAGCTCGATACCAACCGCGACGCCCCCAAAATAGGTCCAATCCAACCAACCCATTCTCGAGTCGCCAAATACATGGTACGTAAACAACTACAACTTCATTAATACAATTGTGTGCAAAATACGACAACACATAAATCGTGAGTTTAAATACAAATATTGTCATACAGATAATATCCACACTCAAATAAGTCCTCATTACAATTATTGATACACTATTTTACAAAATAGTGAGGACTACTAAAACAACTGTCTTGAACCATTACTCCACACCTTTAACTAGTTTCATTATATTCTCATCTCCGAGAAGAAAAATGGAACAAAAAGGAAAAGGGTGAGCTCAACTAGCCGAAGAAGAAGAATATTATGACTAAGATAATGTACAACAAATTATCCTTAGTCTTCACGAGGAAAAATCTAATAGAATACAATAGACAACAAGTTTTAGATCAACAATCATGCGGAAACAACAATTCATTAGAAGAGTTAAGTAGAGAATGAAATCTACTATCATCTATGAATTTAAAAGTCCATCATCGATATTTTATCCTGTAACATCAATCAATATACATCATAAATCAAATATTCATCTTTGCACTTTACAGCCAAAGATATTCACCGATTAGTCATGTTCATCTAAACACTGTTCATCTTTGCACTACGGCCAAAGATATTCATCATAAAATCATTCATTTTTGCCTACTACGGCCAAAGATATTCATTATAAAATCATTCATCTTTGCACTACGGGCCAAAGATATTCGATTATATCATCATTTAGGATTGAGGATGATGAAAAATATTTTAAAGAAAAGCGAATCCAAATGAAACAAAAGAACAAATATAAAAGATTCGTACTTTACACAATTCAAGTTCAAAAATACTTCATAAATAATCAGAGTGGAGTAAAATTCAAGAATGATCAAAACATGGATACAATCAAAGCTAGTATCCATAATAGATATTTTGACGAAAAATGAAAATTTAATTTTTTACGTGAATAGTGTCGAAATGATGAATGAATAGTCTTGAGTATACGTGAATAGTAACTCCGACACTAAAAGATAGAAATTTCACAAAAAATATTATCATGCTTCGTGAATAGTACTCGTGAATAGTAACCCCGACATGAAAAAGTTTTAAATTTGATAAAAAGTTTCAACTAATATTTCGGCATAATGATATTGAGGAAATAATATCATTTTTTTAAAAAAATAATATCCCTTACCTTGCAAAAACAGTACTTCTGACTGGAATACTGGATATAGTGTTGAAAGAACTTGCACCGTATAGCAATACTCAAAGTACTAAAATACTCACAAAATACGTTCGATATTATAGAGAGAGAAAACTTTAGTTTCTGGTGTGTTTTTCAATTCTAACCTAAGCACCCTATTTATAGGAAATTGCTTAAAACACCAAAGCAAAAAATTTAATATAATAATAATATATATATATATATATTCTACACGCCAACCTTTGAATCTTTGGAATCCCACATGTTTAACAACAAAATGAGCCCACCAAAAACGTTTTTGTTGATATAAATAATTAAAACTTCAAAAATCAATTATTTTGAACTTGAACTTGAACTTCAATAATTCATAATAAATAGTCTTTTATCAGAAAATTCAAATCATGAATTTTTATAGGAAATTCAATTCTCTACAACTTTGTAGAAGAAAGTTTTTCAAATTCCAAGCGTAAATTGGACAAGAAATCCACATACTGGACGATTTTTTAAAGGCTATAATCAAATTTTAGTCAAGAAATGAGGTCCACCGACACACTGAAAAACATGTGTTAATCATTTAATGCAACAAAAATACTTTTTCTTCTCATATACTCATATATCCCACATTCATTATAAAAATATCATCACTATTCTATTATAATAATATAATAAAATATTATTTTATCAAGAAAAGATAAAATATCAATTTTTAACAATTGTCACTTTAAAAAATTTCTCCATCTATATCCACATAAAATCAATATTTTCCTCATCATATAAATCAATAATTAATTATTCACAAATAATATTACAGAATCAAGATCGCAATCAATAGATTCCTGTGAAAGAGGGTTTTTCAATAAGAATTTCTCCTTATTGGTAGCAAGCAATTAGGTGACCAAACCTCTCCTGTATGTAACTTTCTAGACATTGCCAATAATGTTTTCTAATAATATTATTTGGATAATATGAATTATTGCTTCGATAATGGAAAATATCGCAGTAGTGACAATTATTGAAACAACAAGTAATATAAAATATCAATGCAAAGAATTATTGAATCAATAAAATAAAATCTTGAGCGGTAATTATCTGTAACAATTATTGAGTATTGCCTTCTTACGTAAGAATCAATAATGGTGCAATACCGTGTCTTCTTGTGATAACAACGCAGACATCGTGTTTTAACCACCGAGTATTCCAACAAGTTGTTAACGATAACAACTACGCCGTTATTTGTAAACAACTTATACTTGTCATTTTCTTCATCCAATCGACTTTTCACATTATGAGGGCCACACAAGGTGCGCCTTCGTCTTAATATTCCCTAAACAGTAAGAATATTCCACGACCAAAACGAATATTCCAAACAACAATGAATATTTTATAACCACTTGCTTATTTAAAATATTTGCGCATTTTACCCATAACTAACCACATTAATCAAATCAACCCCTTACTATTGCAAAATAATAATTAGAGAAATTAAATCTTTATTTATAAAAAGTTGGGGCCTTACAAAAAAAGTCTAATCATTCAATAGAATTTAACTTAGAGCTCACATCGAGCAATTAACTTAGTGACAGAGTCGGCAATGAGAATTATATCAAACATAGAAACAAAGCTCTTTCTGCCAAACATGTCAAATTCACCATCAAATCATAGAACAGTGAGACACATAAAATAATTTTAGTTTATAATAAAGGAATGATGCTTTAAAACTAAAATATACGCTATATAAAACAACGGAGACCATATATTCAATAACAAGTAAAAAGGTTTATCTAGTTCTCAAAAAATTAAAAGTATATACTGAAGATAGAATGAAATTCTATCTTATATATTGCAGAGAGGACTTATAGAATATAATTCTAACTGTACCTAATTTGAAAAATAATTTATTAGACTATTACTACTATAGCATAGACCTTAACCAATGCATCAAATGCTCGAACCAACGAATTTGGCCCCTTAGCTATAAGCACCTCCAGTAACGCATCAAACAAATCTGAATTTTCAAAACTCAAATGCTTAATTTTTGACTCTATAACCTCTAACCATCTTTTTTCAATTTGTGAAAAAATGGCAATGCAAGACTGAGATTTTTTATGAACGTGTTTAAGTGAAAAGTAACTTTAGAATTTATTAGAGATAATACATACATACACACATGGTGCGCTTTTGGTTTTATGCGTGTGGTTTTGGCTAGTAACCAAAATTGAAACCGTAAATTTGGTTATTCAACCCACTTAAAATCGTCGTATACGTCAAAACCGTTAGTGCGGTTCGTACGATTTTTAGTGCAGTTTCGGTTCAAATTTAATTACTTACTCTGTCCTATCCAACTTTATCTCGCTCTCTGGCTCTCTTTCTTTTACACGCGGGCCGCGGCCTTGTCCGTAGTAATGAGTGGGGTCAGATAGACAGGCCCATACCAATTACCATACCATAGATCTCAAAGTATTGCCTACCTAAATCCAATATCTTTGGAAAAACTATTACAGTACTCCTCTTTTTTGATATGGCCCACTGTTAAAAAACTCAACCCCCTACCCCTAACTTAACGTAACTTTGACCATTGACTGAGTTGCATCCCGAAATTTATTTGGAGCCATACTATCCATCCCTTAACAACTTCTTACGTGTTGGCACTACCTGCCGCCGCACTTGGGTCTTATATTGATGTGCCACGTGGCATTTTCCTTCCGAAAATGGAAGACAAAAATTCACGGCCAAGCTTCTCCTCCTTTTGCCAACTTTAACCGCGACTGCCCAGAGACTTCGTTTCTTCCGCCCTTGCACCCTAAAAATTGAGAGAAAAAGAAAGAGATGACATAATGTTGAATTATTTTTATTTTCCCATATAATTATAAATTTATTTAAATTATTTTTAAAAATTTAAAATAATAAATTTATTAGTACATTTGTAAGTTAAATAAATAGTGTTAAAGAAAGTTTGTTTGCTATCCAAATGTTATAAAAAAATACACTTGGATCTTAATTCCTTCCGCCCTTATATACTCTCACAAAATAAAATAAAATAAAATAAAAAGAGGATTGAGAAAAAGAAAGAGAAGGCATAAAAGCGGAGTTTCTCAACAAAACCAAAACCAACATAGAGTCGGTTCCCAAGTTGGGGAGGGATCCAAAAGAAACGATCGATCGAGTATATATATATATATATATATATATATATATATATATATGACTGTTTCCAAGTGTGTGTATAATTTCCCGGGCTTCCCACTAATTTGTGTCTCTAGAGATCGAGTAGCTAAGGAAAGTAATCTCCTCCTCCTCCTCCTCCTCCTCCTCTCCACGTACCAAAGCCCAAATCAATAGGAGGAATTAATAACCATCTTCTCTCTCTTCCTCCTCCGCTAGCTTTTCATGTGATTTTCGTTTTTGTCCATCAAATAACAGATACGAGGTAATTAAATTCACCATATATATACTAGTTACTTCATCTATACAATATATATCTGCATGTATGTACGTATATATGTATCTCAACTATTCTATTAATTCTCATTCAATCTTGATTGAGGAAATATTAATGAATTAAATTCCTCTGATTAAATATATACATATAGACCAGTATCATCGTCGTATTAACTAGTCTTTAAAGTCTCAGCGCGTTAATTATCCTTCAGGTAACCTAATATATATATATATATATATATATATATATATATAATGTATCGTCATGTTTAGATTATTATTGTTATTATTAATTATTTGACATTTATTATCTTCTATATGATCATATCGCTCTCTTATGGCTTAATCATACAAGTATATGATGAATAGGCTAGAATTTTTTTCCTTCCTTTTGTGCTACTAATTACGCGACTTTTCTGGTTTCCGTATTTTGTTCTACTTAGAATTTAACTTGTTTTTTCAAAATTCAAACCGAGTTATCTTTGAGTTGTAAAATTAAGATGTGGCTAACTTATGATCACAATTTAAATAAAACTTGATAAAACGTACATTAATTAAATTTCAGAAGTTAGAAATAAAGCAAGGAATATATATATATATATATATATATATATATATATATATATATACACTGACACAACATATATATATATAATTAATTTCATCTGTTTTTATTTATTTTTCTATTTTTCGTTTTCAGATTGAAGCAAATTCTTAAAGTTAAGCTCTCATTAGATGATCGATGGAGATGAGTTATAGTTATAGGCCTTATTTTGATCCTGAGTTTGAATCACTCCTCGAAAGGATACATCCTCCAAGGTGCCTGTGTTATAAATATATATATATATATATATAGAGAGAGAGAGAGAGAGAGACAAACACACACACACACTCCATTATAGACTGATCGAATTCGATCACATTTCTTTTACATATGATTCAGTGCTGTATCTATTTATATGTATGGACAAATATTGTGTTTGGTTGTGGTTTTGCAGGGTTTGTATCGACAATGACACCTGCCAAGACTGCACCCTTGTCAAGGTAATTACTAATTAGTTACCATAAACCTTCCTGGATAGGCATTTAAATAAGAAACTGCCTTATTATATATATTAGCCTTGTTGATGGTGATATATACTAATTGGTTTCATAAATGTACGTAGTTTATATATATATATATATATATATATATATATATATATATATATATATATATATATATATCAATTTTCTTTTAATAGGCATTGTCCATTTGTAGCTAAATTTTTTAAAAAAATCTGTGTCAGAAGAATTTAAATAAAATTGACTCATTTTTTGAAAGAGTTTTAAATATTATTTTAATCCTTCATTAATTATGATATAGTAGCTAGGGAATTAATAGATGTGAATGTGATCTAGTTAAGTTGCATTCAAATTGATTTAAAGATTTGGGATAATTAATTATCTAGCCACCTTTAGGCTTTAGCATTTGGCATATATATATGGTGAAAAAGTCTAGGGGGATCGTGTATGGGGACCCGGAATTGGCGACCGGTCTAATTTTTTTATTTATTTATTTTTTTAAATTGTCTCCCAAATAATTTATAAGATTTATTGGAACTAAAATTTTTACAGAAAAAAGTGTTTTGGATGTCATTTGAATACATGTAAAAAATATGCCTAAAATTTCAGTTCCAATAAATCTTATAAATTATTTGGGAGACAATTTAAAAAATAAAAAATAAAAAAAATTAGACTAGTCGCCAATTCCGATCCCAATACACGGTCGCCTCATAATCACTCATGGTCAACATAAATAGCTTACTAAATTGATCTGCGCACTGAGAAAGAAACCTTTACACGTGTATCTACATCATACTCACGAGTCTCTCTTAATCTTATGGAGTACCGATTCATATATATATATATATATATAATTAGTTGTATTTAATTCACTTTTTTGGTTAAAAAGGTTGATAGCGCAAATAAGCACGGGATATTGCTGGATATGGTTGAAGTTCTAACGGATCTTGATCTTGTTATCTCCAAATCTTATATTTCTTCTGATGGAGGCTGGTTCATGGATGGTGAGTTGGTGTTAATTAGTTGCTTTAATTTCTTAATTAATACCCACTATTAACTATTAATTCTTTCTTTCATCTCCTACTGGCTACTACCTACTGCTTCTACCCTTCCTTTACTCTCTATCAAATTAATAATACTATATAATTTTTAATAATTCAATTACTCATTAATTAAGAATAAATGCAGTACTTAACTTTAATTTGAGCGCTTTTTAAGACTCGCCCACAACTATTTCTCTTAGCTGACTGGCTGGTTATATATATATATATATATATATATATATATATATATATATATGTGGGTTTGTTTGTTTTGATTGCTTGTTGGCCAGTCTTTCACGTGACCGACCAGCTTGGGAACAAAATTACTGACGACGGCCTCATACATTACATACAGCAGGTTGCTCTCTCTCTCCCTCTCATGCACACACGCATTACCCTCTCTCTCTCTCTCTCTCTCTCTCTCTCTCTCTCTCTCTCTCTCTCTCTCTATATATATATATATATATATCTAATAATATCGTAATAATTAATTTTACAGGCAATATGTGCAAGTAGAAAGGGAAAGATAGAGATGCAAACAAGTATTGGCCGAGACGTGAGACCACGGCATGTCTCAACTGATCGAACGTCCCTAGAGATGATGGGGACAGACCGACCCGGGTTGATGTCAGAAATATCAGCTGCCCTAGCTGAGTTGGGATGCAACGTGTCCGCTGCAGTGGCGTGGACCCACAACACCCGGGTAGCATGCATCCTCTACATGGAAGATGAATCCAACAGCATGCCCATCACTGTGACGGGGAGCGCCGGAGCGTGAGGTTGGCAGTCCCTACACCAAGCCTGACCCACACGGAACGGAGGCTTCATCAGCTAATGGCAGACAATAGAGACTACGATGAATCCCTTTCTTGTACTAATGGTGTAGATCAATATTGGCCGGGAAGGTCATATGGAAGATGCAGGGATGGAAATAACGGGACCAAAGTAACAATAGAGAACTGTGAAGAAAAGGATTACTCTATAGTTACGGTGAGGAGCAGAGACCGGCCCAAGCTACTGTTTGATACAGTGTGTGTTCTTACAGACATGCAATATGTGGTGTTCCATGCAGCCATGAGTTCTCAGGGTTCCATTGCTATTCAGGTAACAACTAATTTCTAATTCAGGTCATTCAAATCTTTTTACTCAACTATTGGTGATAATTTTCTGGTTACATGCATGAAATATATCGATAGGAGTATTACATCCGCCAGAAGGACGGATGCACCCTGAATACCGAGAATGAAAGGTTTATACTAACCAAATGCTTGACTGCAGCAGTAGAAAGGAGAGTCTCCCATGTTAGTATCAGAAAACTTTTACTAATTATACCAAAATAACTAATACCTACATGTAATGCCTGGTTATATATATATATATATATATATAGGTGATCTAATAATCATTATTCAAGGTACATGGTACTGAGATTTTATACTTGATTATGTACAGGGACTGAGGCAAGATGTCAACACTCAAAACAGGTTGGGATTGCTCTCGGATGTTACAAGAGTGTTTAGGGAGAATGGACTGTCTATAGTGAGGGCCGAGCTTGGAACACGTGGTGAAAGAGCAATTGGGTCGTTCTATGTTACAGACACTTGGGGATACAATGTCAACTCAGATACAGTGGAGGCAGTGAGGAAAGAAATTGGAGGTAGTATTCTAGTTGTTAATGAATCATCTACCAGAGCTCCTCAAACTTCAGCAAGAACATGCATAAGCAGAAGCACAGGCAGAAGCAAAAGTAGCGATGTAGAAGAGAGGCCAAGATTCTCAATAGGATGCTTATTGTGGTCACAGCTTGAGCGACTTTCGAGTAATTTCAGACCCATTAAGTCCTAAATACATAGCTGCTATACTTTCTGAATTTGTCGCAGCATGTATGCGTGTGCATATATTAGCATTAATTTGTTCCTTCTATAGTTTTGCAGTCGTATAAAAAAGTTAAAGAAGTAATAATTGTCAGAATAGTTTGTTGTTAATAGACTATTGTAAATATCTACCTAGCTAGCTCAATTCTTTTACAAAATATATGACAAATATTTCGGTACCTTCCTGTTCAAGGGAGAAAACTATATGGTCGGGCGGGCGGGCGCGCGGAAGTGACTCAACCATACTCCAGCAAGTATTTCCAACTGCCTAAAAGGTTCCTAGGGCGGACTGGATATCTCAGCTAATAATACTCCTATATGATTTAAATTGCAATTACTATCCTTAGTATATCTTTTATTGTGCAAGTGAATTTTGTTGTAAAAAAAAAAATCACCAACAGAACAAGTCCTACATTGAGAATTAATAGTACAGGAATAAATGACTTCCAGATCAAGTCTATGAACGGGAAATTTGAAGTGCAGAAGTTTCAAATTTCAAACACAAGTAAAACAGGCTTACCAATCCTCTCCCTCACCGAAAAGACGTTACATTAATAACTAAGAATGCTTAACATAACTAAAAGAAAAAAATATTACTCCTTCTGTCCTCCCCCTCCAAAGAATATTTTCCACACAAATTAAAAAAAAATAGAGGAACAAAAGTAAAAAATTCCTAAGTTTATCCTTAGTGTGACCCCATAAAATGATGAATTTTTCTTTTTTATATGTTAGTGGACCTCACTAAACGATATATTTACCCTTTATGTACTCATTGTCATCAAAAGACAAAATAACTTACCTTAAGTCATCCTTTAGAAGATATAATTAATTAATGTTTTTGATATCCAATCCCTATATACTAAGGTTATGTTTTGCAAGAATTACACTTGGAATAAGACTTTTTAAATTTGAGCTTGGAACTATTAATCCTGGTATTATAATCCCTATCATTTGGAATTTGGAATTAAAAATTAATTTAAAACATTTTCATATTTTTATTGACATAAATTACATGAATTCGTATAAATTTTGAGTTTAAATTTTTTTGGCAGTCTAGTAAAATAGATAATCTTAATCTTTCTTCTAATTTTAATATTGGTAATTTCTAATAAAATTTTAATATTCTACATCATGTATTTTGCACTATTTATTTTTTAATTAATTTATGTGCTAATTTATGATAATTTGATTATCAAATATTTCATACCGGAAGAGCAT
Source organism: Panax ginseng (assembly GCA_020205605.1). Taxonomy (NCBI): domain Eukaryota; kingdom Viridiplantae; phylum Streptophyta; class Magnoliopsida; order Apiales; family Araliaceae; genus Panax; species Panax ginseng. The sequence goes on from CM035145.1 coordinate 12,899,250, forward strand.
GGTGAAACACTTTGAACTCACTAAACTTATTTCATCAATGTTTAAAACTTTAAAATTAATGGTTCATCATTTTTTGATGTATAGACAAGTTTAAATCATAGTTTAAAATATGTTATTATTGGTAAGAATATAATAGTTCAAACAATATTTTTTTATCCAATTCTTTAATTAATCATAGAAAAGACAAACATAACATGAGATTATTTTAAGTAATCCCATGAATAATTCATAAAAAACAAACATGTTACTAGAATTATTTAATCCTAAGAATATTAATAGTGTTGAGATTATAATCTTTGCAAACAAACATGATCTTATTTGTTATAGTTTATGCTCTTTTCAAATCGAATTCTTGTAATTAGTGTGGGCCCAAGTGTAAAATTAGGGTTCACATGACCTAATTGAATTAAATGCACGATTAGGGTTTCATGGCCTCATTAAATGTGCAAATTAGGGTTCGTGATAACCTAATGGAGGAAGGCGAAAAGTCGAAATAAATATGTTAGTTAGACCAGAAGCCTCCACGTGTCCCGAGGCGTAAGACTTCGTGGGGCGGCTCGATTCGAGAATTGATTGAGGATTGGATTGGTGGCTAGAAGGACGAGGCAACATGGGCATTATTCTAATGACTAAAGGGCATTTTCGAATTTTCACGAAAGCATGTGCCTCATGACATGACTACTTTCCGAAGACCCTATAAATACTCCTTCCATTCCATTGGGAAGGGACTTCTCGGAAGAATCAAGACTTGGACGCTTGGAAGATCGAAGGGACCCTTTTGGTGACTTAAAGGCTCAAGATTCCACCTAAAAGCACCAAAGGGTTTTGGACATTCTCTCAACTCGAAGGACTCAAGAAGGCTCTTGGAATCCTGTTACCCTAACACGGCTCCGGATTCTGTAAGTTACGCCACATGTCGTTGGAGTAATCGTTTCACCGTCGTTCTCCCTCTTCAATCAATCAATCAATTCCGTGCTTTTGTGGATTTCTCTCCTCCTCGCCCAACACGAAACCCTAACCCTAGCAAGAAGGTACGATTTCCTTGCCCACATTTATTCGGGCGACTCACTTTGGGAGGTGTAGAATTCGTGAAGGGTATGCCCACGACTCGAAGTGGGAGAACTACTGAAAAAGTCGCTTCACCAACAAAAAAAGACATTACCTCACCGGATCCGTTCAAGCGGGCCACTCAACCTATCCAAGGTGTAAACCTGGATTTTGACCAACCACTTATCAAGACGCTCGGAAGGAAGTTCGACATCACCACATATGACCAATCAACAACAAACCAACGCAGGAAGGCAAGGCGAGGATGCAGTGGAGACGACGAATGTTGTGCAGTAACCTGGAGATGCTCAAGGCATTGAAGGAAGCACGAGAAGTAAGGCAAGGAATGATGATGGCCATGATCTTTGGAAATGCAGAGAGAAGAAGAGGAGATGGAATTTCCGCAAAGCGGTTGATCTGATTCCCACTTTCAAGGCCATGTTCCCAAGAAGTTCGCATGGGGAACAAGCGGTGTGGAAGACAACAATAATGGTAGGAACAACAAAGAGAACCAGATTGTACCTCCATTAAGCGAAAGTCAATCGGCCCAATAATCAACTGGAAGCCCGAGCGGTGGTGACGTACACAACCTAGGATGGAAGCAAAGCCAACCTCGTGCAAACATCATCTCGACTACTATTCCATCATTTTCTGTCATGAAATACCAATCATTAGAAGCAATGTCCAAATGAATGAGCCAAAGAACTTCCACCGATTGCAACATTGTTCACGATGCAAGTGTTCATCAACCAATTTCTCTACCATACACACCGCCGATGCAAAGAAAGATATCACAACACCCCAAAGAGTTCACGCCTTCAAGCCCAGTATGTGACGAAGGATGATATGATTGACGTGATCAATCAACTTCGCGAGACAGACATCTCGACCCTCGGAGTTAGACTTTACTCCTCCTTACCCCGCACACATTCGGAGGCAACCTTACCCAACGGGGTATATTGAGCACCCCGCATGATTTCCAAAATACAACGGGAGAAAGGAAATGCTAGGGAACATATTGCTGAGTTTGTAGAGTCAATGTCTCCGTGGCTCGGATATGACGAAGTGAACAACCACAACTTGTTGATGCGGAATTCAACAAGACTTTTGACGGATAGTGCCTTTAGTTGGTACTACATTTGGAGAAAGGGTCGATCCATGATTGGGATGACTTAAAATTAAAAATTTCAAGAAATTTTTCTATGTACGTAACTGTGTAACCATTGTGGAGCTTATGCGTTCAAGCAGAAACCGAATAAGGAATTGTCGATTATGTCGTGAGTTCAGGCCCGAACGTAAGTCTGCAGAAGCCGATTGAAGAAAAGAACTTAGTCAACATTTGCAACAATGGTGCCTTGGATTCTTTCAAGCCCCACCTCATCACCAAGGCTTGTGATTCCTTCATGACCCTCTCATCTTTTGCACAAGACTTGGGAGGAATTGTGACATTGCCCACTAACCATGCTGCGGTTACATGGAAGAAGCAAGAGGATAAAGAAGCGTGGCTTTGGTCGACTCTCAATCAAAACCACAAGGGGCAAAGAGGGGAAGCATGAGAAGAACTTTGACCAAAAGCAGGGACGACTAAAGACAAATATCAAGAAAACCGGTCCCGAGGCCATCACATGTAGTGAGAAAGCATTCAAGGATTTGTATGAACAATGGGTTGAACATGGAGTGGTGAAACCCCAAAGCCTAGATTCTGATGTGTGAAGAAATAAAGAGAAACCGGACTTACGTGTATTCCACCAATACGTGGGACACTCAACTATGGATCATTATATCCTGCGGAGGATATTCCACGAGAAGTTCGGAAAATGGGGAGATTGAACTTGGAAAGGAAAGTAAGCGTTCATGACAAGCCATTGCAAACCTGAGGGGAAGGAAGCGTGCAACACTTTGTTATTCACAAAGACAAGCCCGAAGTGGAGATGATGATGGAAGAAAGGAGGAGTGTGATCCAGGCTGCGGTGATGGCATTGATGAAGCGGAGCCAAGTTCGTAATTTTTTCAATCAGATAGGATTGGCAAGGAAGCGAAGATTGAAATGACCAGCAATTATCAAAGCTGTCTTAGAGATGCGGGGAGACTTGTATGGCCATGAGTAAAGGATTTGTGAAGGCGATGGAGGAAGAAGAAAATAAGATATCTTTCTAAAGGCGATAGAGATAAGATACCAAGACAACAGGTCATATGTGACAAAGAAGAATCAATGGCATCGAGGTGCGGAGGGCATTCATTGATAATGGAGCATCTCAGTAAATATCATGCCCCTACACAAGTTCAAAGCAGTTAGGCTGCCGGGAGAAGAAGATTGTGAAGGAACAAACGAACATTACGGGATTCGCCAACCAAACCACAAGAACCACAGGACACATTAAGGTGGACATGCAAGTTGGGAAGATTTGAGGGCTGTAATGTTCCATGTCACGAGGAGTGGATGCATCATATCATGTCTTGCTAGGAAGGGCTTGGCAAAATGACTACTGGGGTAGTACCCTCGGTCTTTCATCGATGCGCTTAAAGCTATTTGGAAAGGGAGAAGTAAAAGGTACCAAAGAACTCGGAATCCTTTTGGACGGAGGAGGCACACATCACCAAAAGCAACTTTCTTTGATGATGTCAAGAAGAGGAGAGAACAGATCATAAGGCCTAATTCTCTAAGACTAAGAAGTGGGAGGAAGTGCGAGGAAGATAAGTACGTGCTCACTGCAGAAAAAAGAAGAAGAAGACCTCGGAACACGAAGAATGTTCCAAAAATAAAAGCCCATAGTAGTAGACTTAGAGAAAGAAGGAAGAGAAGAAAAGAAAAGGCCCGGCAGACCAGAAGATGCGAAATATAATAAATGCCAAGCGGATGGCAATACAATCAGCGAGGGCGGAAGACAAAATGGGAGAGGTTGTAAAACCGACGGAAAGGTGGTGTTTCGATTGTGGACGATCTGAGGGGAAGAGCCTCGAAGCGTGTGAACTCAATGACTCGGGAGGTGTCCCCACACTCAAAGAATAATGAAGAAGAAGAAGTCAGACAACGGAAGGTAGAACCGAACCCAGAAGTGAATTAGAGGAAGTTAATTTGGCAATGAGATGAAGGAATGCCAAGACCAAACTTATGTCAACAAGGAGTGGATGTTAAATGTAAGGAGGAGCTTGTACAATTATCATGAGAATATGGGGATGTCTTTGCTTGGAATTCTGACGAAATGCCCGGAATTGACAAGGATCTTGTGGAGCACAATCTAAACATAAGTCAGGGAATGAAGCCCGATGAAAGCAAACACCTCGCAACTATGCACCAAGTAGAAACTCAAATAAAGGAAGAGATCAAGAAGTTCTTTGGAAGTAGGGTTCATCAAGCCAATTTAACATCCAATATGTCTATCCAGCATTGTACAGGTAAACAAGTCAAATGGACAGCTACGAATATGTGTGGATTTCAGAGATTTGAACAAGGCATGCCCAAAGGACATGTACCCATTACCCAACATAGACACTTTGGTAGATGCAACGGCTAATCATGAGATGATGTCATTCATGGACGGGTTTGTGGGTTACAATCAGATAAAGATGTCCGTAGAAGATGCAGAGTTGACAGCCTTTCGTACCCCATTTGGTAATTTCTACTATGTAGTAATGCCATTCGGGTTGAAGAATGCGGGGACAACTTATCAAAGGGCAATGCACGCCATATTTCATGACATGATTCATGATATAGTGGAGGACTACGTGGACGACATAGTAGTGAAATCCAAGAAAGCGATAACTTCGTATGGAGGACTGAGGAAAGTGTTTGAAAGCGGTCTTAGAAGGTATAAATTGAGGATGAACTTAGAAGAAGTCGCATTTGGGATGACAATTTGGAAAATTCTTGGGCTTCTTGGTGCCTGATAGAGGCTTAGAGGTGGACCCAAGCAAGGCCAAAGCAATCACAGAGATGCCCCCACCAAAAACGCAGTAAAGCAGTTAAAGAGCTTTACAGGAAAGTTTCATACATGAGAAGATTCATGCCAAAGATTAGCCGAAGTCACGAACCTTTTGGAAAATTGCTAAAAGGAAAGGCCTGATGGGGACCTGGGCAGAAGACCAACAAAAGCGTTTGAGAAGGTGAAAAGAATTTTGGCTTCAAGACAAACAATGGTAGTGCCACAAAAGAGGAATGTCGTTGCGGTTGTACATCACATCTACCAAGAAGTCCATAGGTGGATTGATCACGCGGAGGAGGTGGATGGAGAAGAAACTCAGATATACATTACATTATTGGCCGGATAATCCGAGGACCAAAACCGGTATTCACGGGTGGAGAGGCATTGCCTAGCATTGGTATTCATCATTGCAAAAAAATGCGGCATTATTTTTTAAGACACGAAGTAAAGCTTGCAACAAAAAGCGATCCAATCAAATACCTATTAACTAAGCCAAAGACATTAGTAGGAAGACCGATGGATGGATGATGATTCTTTGAAAGACGACATCAAGTGTGTAATAACAAGAAGGCGATCCGATGTCAAGCTTCGCGCACTGTTGGCTCAATTTCCAAATGGAGAATATGAACCCCCTTCGAAGATCTTAGGGTGAAGAAATAGAATCAATCGAGTTGATGAATGAGGACCCAGAATGGTGGAGTTTGGCTTTTGATGGATCATCTGCGGAAGGTAAATGTGGAGCAGAGGTGGTGTTGACCACTAAAGAAGGAAATGAAGTGGCCTTGTCATACAAATTGGATTTCCTCGCACAAACAATGAAGCAGAATATGAATCGTTTCATACTAGGGTTGTTGGCGGCTCAAGAATTAGGAGCCAAACATCTTAAAGTAAAGGAAATTCAAACCTCATAAAGGCAACAAATAAGATGCCAATTCGGAGTGAAGGAACCTATCTTGGCGCCATATCGAACTATAAAGACAAAAGGTGATGGAGGCTTTCAAGAAGGTGGTGATTGAATATGTGCGCAAGAGGGATGTAATAAACAACACGATGCACTAAAGAACAAGATGGCGTCTCGAGTCTATGTCCAAGGTGAGGATTTGGATGTAAAGGTAATGAAGAGAACCCTCCCAACCACGATCTTGCTAAATTTGTTTCCCAAAGACATGATAGATGATTGGCGATCGACATCTCCCATCAATCGCAAACAAAGGAGGAACAATACCTACCATGGCGTTCTGGTAATACAATATCATCAAAGGTGTCTTGTATCACAAAGAAGCGAGCCGGTGTGTTGACACGATGCTTGGGAGGCAGGGAAGCAGATAGAGTCTTGCAGCAGTGCATGACGAGAGCTCGCGGATTAAGCGCGATATAAGCTTATATCGTAGAAAGGCTGCGGCACAAGGGTATTATTGGCCTGAAATGAAGAAGGAAGCGGATGCCCTACAACGCCAATGTGCTTCATGCCAAGAATAATACCACAGGGAGGATGAATGCGCTTCATTGAAGATATAGTGGATCGACGAATCCCTTATGTGGAGTTCTTTGCAAAGCGGACTCTTCTTGACCAAAAAAAAGGACGCAATTATAATCAAGAGGAAGTCACAACGTTTCTTCTCGCAGAATGGAGAATTGTTTAGAAGGGGATTCAATGGCAAGCCCTACGATTGTCCGGAACTAGGTGAAGCCAAAGATTTGGTTTACCAAATGCAAGAGAATGAATACGAGGGGGAGCCAAGTTATACAAACAACTTATCGATCATGGTTACCATCGCCAAAGATGGAGGAGATTGTCTAGAATTTGTTAAAAAGTGCCACATTTGTCAAATACATGGAAACTTGATCCATGCTCCCATGAGTGGATTTCTGAACCTTGGCAACACCATGGCCCTTTCATACATGGGGAATGGATCTTATAGGTCATGTTCATCCTAATTCCAAGGGTAACATATGGATTTTAACTGCCACCGATGTAAAACCCCAAATTATTAATAAATGAAATTTATTTTCCTCTATTTATTATTTTGAAATAGTAAGGGTTGATTTAATTAATGTGGATAGTTATGGGTAAAATACGCAAATATTTCGAATAAGCAAGTGGTTATAAAATATTCATTATTGTCGGAGAATATTCGTTTGGTCGTGGAATATTAAATGACTTTGTCGGGAATATTAAATACGACGGCCTTGATCTTTTTTTGGGCCCCATAACCCAAAAAACGATTGGATGAAGAAACGACAAATATAAGTTGTTTATAAAAATACTTGGCGTAGTTATTCAAGTTATTCGTTGGAATACCGGTGGTTAAAACACACTAATCTGGCGTTGTTGAGCGATGGCACGCAGTATTGCACCAATTATTGATTCTTACGTGTAAGGCACTACTCAATAATTATTACGATGAATCTAATATTCGAGATTTTATTTTATTGATTCAATAATTCTTTGCATTGATATTTTATATTATCGTTGTTTCAATAAATTGTCATTATTAAAGTATTTTCCATTATCGGAGCAATAATTCATATTATCTGAATAATATTATTGGATAACATTATTGGCAATGTCTAGAAAGTTACATCAAGGAGAGGTTTGGTCACCTAATTGCTGGGCCAAGTAAGAGAGATCCTTATTGGAAAGCGCCTCACTTTCCTGAACTACCACGATTGCCAAGATCTTGTGATTCGTAATATTATTTGTGAATAATTAATTATTGATTTATATGATGAGGAAAATATTAATTTTATATGGATATAGATGGAGAAAATTTTAATGTGACAATTGTTAAAAATTAATATTTTATCTTTTCTCGATAAAATAATTCATTTAAATATATTATTTTAATAATATATTAATTGGTGATATTTTTATAATGAATGTGGGATATATGAGTATATGAGGAGGAAGGGTATTTTGTGGCATTAAATGTTTAACACATATTTTGTGTGTGTTGGTGGACACAATTATTGACCGAAATTTGATTATAATTTTATAAAATCGTCCAGTTTATGAATTTGATCAATTTCGCATTTAGAATTTGGAAAAACTTTCTTCGCAAAGTTGTAGATAATGGAATTTCCTATGGAAAGTCGCTAGATTCAATTTTTTCGACAAAAGAGCTATTTATTATGAATTATTGAAGTTTTGGAGTTAAAATAATTGGTTTTGGAGTTTAAAATATTTTTTGTAAGAAAAACGTTTTTTGTTGAAATTGAGTGGCTCACATGTGTTTTTAATGATCTCAAATCAGTTGGTAAAAGTGGGTGACAATTATATATATATATATATATATATATATATATATATATATTAATATTATATTCAATTTTTTCGCTTTGGTGTTCTAAGCATTTTCCTATAAATAGGGTGCTTGGGTTAGAATTAAAAATCACACCGTAAACTGAAGTTTTCTTTCTATATTATCGAGCGTATTCTTGTGAGTATTTTGAGTATACTTTGAGTATTGCTATAAGTGCAAATTCAAGTCATAGCCTTTATATCCAGTGTTTTAAAGTAAGTCTTGTCTTTCGAGGTAAGAGGATGTTATTTTATTCGAAAATGATATTATTTCTTCAATATCATTATCTTGAAATATTGGTTGGAAATTTTATCAAATTTGGAACTTTTTTCAGCGTTTAGGTTCTTATTCATGAGTTCTTATTCACGAGTTACTATTCATGAGTTATTATTCACGAAAGTTACTATTCACGAGTTCTTATTCACGAAAGTCTTATTCACGAAGCGTGAAGATGTTTTTTTGTGAAATTTCTATCTTGTGGTGTCTGAGATTCTTATTCACGATATCTGGCCTATTCACGATATCTGAGACTATTCATAGAAAAATGAAATTTCTTCCTTTTGTCAAAATAAATATCTATTATGGATACTAGCTTTGATTGTATCCATGTTTTGATCATTCTTGAATTTTACTCTACTACGATTACTTATGAAGTATTTTTGAACTTGGATTGTTTAAAATACTGAATCCTTAATATTTGTTCTTTTGTTTCTTTGGATTCGTTTCCTTTAAAATATTTTTCATCATCCTCGATCCTAAATGATGATATTCTTGAATATCTTTGGCCTGTAGTGCAAAGATGAATGATTTCTTGATGAATATCTTTGGCCCGTAGTGCAAAGATGAGCAATTTATTGAGATGAATATGACCGATCGATTAATATCTTTGGCCCGTAGTGCAAAGATGAGCAGTGTTTAGATGAACATGATCAATCGATGAATATCTTTGGCTCATAGTGCAAAGATGAATATTTGATTCGAGATATATATTGATTGATGTTCTGGGGATAAAATATCGACGTTGAACTTTTAAATTCATATATAGAAGATAGTAGTTTATATTCTCTACTTAACTCTTCTAATGAATTGTTGTTTCACTGCTATGAGTTGTTGATTTAAAAGCTGGTTGTCTATTGTATTCTATTAGATTTTTCCTGTTGAAGACTAACGATAATTTGTTGTATATTATCTTAGTCATAATTTTCTTTTCTTGGCTAGTTGAGCTCACCCTTTTCCTTTTTGTTCCATTTTTCTTCTCGGGAGGCGAGAATGTAGCGAGTCTTAGTGGGGTATGGAATGAAGGTTATAGAGAGAGTTGTTTAGTAGTCCTCACCATTTTATAAAATAATGTATCAATAATTGTGATGAGAATTTATTTGGGTATGTATATTGCCAGAAGACAATAATTGTATTTAAACTCACATTATATATATGTTGTCGTATTTCGCACGACAAATGTATTAATAAAGTTGTAGTTATTTCTGTACCATGTATTTGGCGACTCAGAATGGGTTGGATGGAATGGACCTATTTTGGGGGCGTCACAACCGAGATGTACACAAAGTGGGTGGAGGCAATACCCTTGAAGAAGGCCACGGGACCAGCAGTGGCCAATTTTATCAAGGAGCACATCATTTGCCGTTTCGGGATCCCGAAGATCATTTTGTCGGATAATGGAACTCCCTTCATCATCGATAGGGACGTCTAAAAATCGATGGAAAGATACAGGGTAAAACATTACAAATCATCACCCTACTACCCGAAAGGCAACGGAAAAGCAGAGGCTACAAACAAAACCTTGATAAAAATTTTATTAAAAACCCTAGACAATCATCCAAGAAGACACGGGTGAGTAACAATTACCAATAGCGCGTTATGGGCATATCGAACTTCAAAAAGGAAGCCTCTGAGGCAAGACCCATATGCTTTGGTTTATGGTGAAGAAGCTATCTTGCCCGCTGAAATAGAAATACCTTCGGCTCGAATGAGACTTCGAAGCTTGGTCGAGGAAGAAAACCGACCAGCAGCCCTGGAGGCCTTAGTTGACTTTCGAGATAAGGCTAAGGAAAAGCTTGAACGGTACCATGAAAGACTGCGACGACAATACAATACCGCAGTAGTACCACGACGAATTCTGGTGGGGGAACTGGTACTCAAAACAGCAACTCAAGTCATGAGGGGACCCCCAACCACCAAATTTTACCCCAAATGGGAAGCGTTCGTATAGGTGAGAGATCTCAAAGCGGGTATTGCAAGATATCTCGTGTGGGATCAGATGCTGGCCTCGGGCCCATTGAACTTGAAGTGGGTAAAGAAATATTACACATGAGAAGAGCATCACAAAAGTTATACTTTCAAACTTCAAAAGTAATCAAGGCACCTGACTAAGTATAGCCCTTGGAAGTTACACTTTCAAACTTCAAAAGTGATCGAGGAACCTGATTAACAGCCCTCGACAGTTACACTTTCAACTTCAAAAGTGGTCGAGGCACTGAGTTTAAGCCTCAACCCCGAAAGTTACGCTTTATCTTTAAAAGTGACAAACGTTATGCTTTATTCGACAAAAGCAAGAAAGTTACACTTTAACTCTAAAAGTGGCAATCGTTATGCTTTCTTCGACAAAAACAAGATTTACTAATGAAACGTTATGCTTTTCGTTAAAAGCAATTTTATTATCAATAAATTTATAAACTTTCACTTATACTTGAATGTTATTTTTAAATTTCTTAAGAAAAAAAAAAGTATAAAGTCGAGTTTTGTTTGGGGAAAACTATATATACATGTTTTTAAAATTCGTATTTACTTGTGGTTGTATTGTAATATTAATTTGAATAACTTGATATTCAATGATAAATATTGAATTTTAAGGAATCATTCAAATTAAAAGCAATCAACAAGGTTGAAGAAACTACATTTTGATAAATGAAACATGTGTAAATAAGTTTCTGAAACAGGAAATCGAAAAAAGAAAAAAAAACTACAACAAGTTATGATCTAAAGGCCAAGACATATCAAAATGAAGTGGAGGCACAACTAAAGCTTCTAAGTCAAGACAGCAATAAAGATCTCGAATCTTAAGATTTGCAAACTTTCGGTTCCCCTAACTTGTTGGGTAGTTGACTCTAAGTCCCGTCATTTGGTAGGCTTCTACCTCCGAAGTCGACCCTACAAATCTTGAGATCGAATCTTCAATTTGTTGGCGGCCGAGAAAGTCTGATGGCGAAAAGGATTCATCTTCACACTTACGTCAATGAACCTCCGAACGTAATGAAATAAGATCAAAACTTGACTTGAGAAGAGTCGATCTATCTTAAAGCGGAGACATGTCAACACCTATGGTACGTAAGTGTCGTCTACTTTATCATTAAACTTCTTCAAGTCCTCGATTTCATGAAGAATATAAAGAAAAGTGTGCAATCTACAAATAAGGCTGCTTGGTGATCTAGGAAGAAGGTTTGGGTGGAAGTCTCCTTAATAATTAACAGGTCAAGATATCTGGGAACCGAAAGCTAGAGACGCTCAGGACTTTCCCGATTGAAGATGATATCCGGAAACCCTCCAAGAAATAAGATCCCCATTTGGATTGAAGGAAGCTCAGTAGTAGCTACTTTGAAGCCACCATTGAAATTTGTAAAGTCGAGGGTGGAGGAGTAGAAAGATGTTGTATGGTCGAGGATTCTCGAAACCTTGGTCACCGGAGGATAACCAAGGTCACTATATGGTGAGTGGGAAACATCCGGATGGAGAGCATCAAATAAAGCGAAGTGCCTCAACAGTAAAAAGGCAAGTCTTTCATCTTCTCGCCTCACGAAAAAACAAAATGTCAAAACACAATATATTAAAAACAAAGAAAGAAAAGAAATTCAAGACAAATCATATGTTGATTAAAGAAGGATACTCACAATATAGTCAATGGAAAAGGAGTGGGAGATGCCACGAGAAAGGGAATGTTATTCAACCCACCGAGAATGTTATCAACATACGCCCTCCCGAAAGCAATCACAAACTCGGTAGAATCCTTCCGGGAGGATGAGCATCACCAATAATTTGAAGGATTCCCCTCGGGGAAGTAAGAGCCTCATCAACATCTTCTTCACACTCATCATGAGGGAGCGATCACGGGAGGGTGTGAAGAAATAGTCAGATCACCCACAGTGGGACTCGAGCTCACATCGGATAAGGTATCCTTAGCATCCAAAGCTAACACAATCATCACGAGGAATAGATGACTCAATATTAACAAGTATAGGTTGGGAAGGCTCATGACTAGTGGAAACCATGCATGACCACCTCATCAAGCGATCTACACATAAGCCCAAGAGAACGTCATCATCATCATCATCTTCATCAGCCCACCACGGAAACAAAAAAAAAAAAGGAAACAATTACTTAACGATATGTGAAAGTAGTAATCTGAGGATGAAAGAAAAATGAGAATAAGACAAAAAAAAATAAATTATTATTACCAAATTTCTGGCGTTTCTTGGTTGGATCCTCAATTTGTAGATATATTAGAATCAACACTATCACTCGAGGCGTTTTGCAATGGCTTTATGATAAGCCTAATAGGAGGAAGACTACCGACTGGAACCACAAATGAAGCAATAGGAGGAGCTACTTGTAATCAATAGTAATAGCGCCTCGTTTTAGAACGAGTAACTCTCATTGCCTCGGCATCAAAGGATCCCGGGAGGAGGCTGGAGGAGACACCAAAGCGGAGCCGTGGTGGAAGACTCGTGGAAGTAGTGGGAGCTTATGACAGAAAAGTATTCGGATCACCTCGAGGAGGAATGTCTCGCTAAATGAGGAAAGAAGACTTAGGCATCAAGACCTCGTGCTCAACCAATCATTCTTGGTGGCCAAAGTGTTGGACGGATATTGGTCTTAGGAGAAGCATAGCGATCGGCACCATTGGAGACGCTTTGGAATAAAGCGCAATGAACAAATCAAGGTATCATCCTCCCATCTTTTAAGATTGATTTGCCAGTAATTACTTTCGCCAGTAGTATATCGCCCGCTCCGGGAATTATCTGGTATTACAAAAGGAATGGATCTATGAGGATCACTTTGTAGCCTCGGAAATGCCCATGTAAAAGAGGGGGAGGTATGATTTAAATTGAGGAAGAAGCGACCTCATAATTTCCTCGGCGGAGTGTGAAAAAAGGCGTTCTGGTCATATCAAATTGTCTCATGACCACGGTGAGAGAATACGATCAAGATGCCAAAACTATTATTCTCGAGGAAGTAAGAAGCTCAGGTATCAAGGAAGAAAATGAACAGAAGATATGCGAGAACCACTCAATTTGGGTTACTGTTGAGGCTCAGTAGAGGTACGAAATTGGCGCTTGTAAAAAAGTGAGGTAGATGGCATGACCCTCTGAAACAATGGTATAGGGACGAGGCGTTGAACAATGTATAATCATCAAGAAAAGTAGAAAATCCGCATATATCAAGTCTAAGTCGATTGATCAATTCAACGTGCCATGCGAGGAATGACATTGGGTGATGAAAAAGGAGACTTCTTCTCTTCGCTAGAGGAATAGCGAAAAGCGTTCAAAAAGAAAAAATGAAGAAAGGAGCATGGAATGAAGCAATTGACATCATATACGAATGAATAAAAATCAAATAAGAAAAAGGTTAAAGGAAAAGAAGTGCGGTTGAAAAAGACAAATAATATATATATATATATATATATATATATAGGAAAATGATTACCTCCCAACAAATTCTTTTCATGCGGTAAGGATTGTTTGCCTCAAGCTGACGATATAAGGTCCCTAGGAAGAGAGAAGCGAGGGAATCTACGAGCCTCGGGATAATAATCTTTCATGTTTGAACACACAGGCGGAAGGACCGTCTATGGGAGATCTAGGAAAGAGGAAGCGGGACAGCCACATAGCCAGATAAGCTGCTAGAGGAAAAGGACAGGTCTCTCCACGGAAAGCAAGAACAGATTTATCATGAATGGAGCTGTCCCACTGGTTGGTCTTGTAGTCACGGAAGAAGTAACGTACCCAAGATAACCAAGAATTTTTCTGCCGACTAGAAGTCTCGAAATCTGGAAGGAGTGTATCGCCATTGAAGCGGGAGATGAAGCGAGAAGATTGCTTGAAGGCTTCCATCAAGTAGGTAAATACAATCGTTATCTACAGTGGACATCTTTAGAAAGGGCCGCATGAGTTCAAGCAACAATGGGAAGGCTACAAGATGTAATTCAAGATAAATATATATATATTTCAAAAAAATGGGAATGAATGAAAGAAATAAAGGAGAGAACTTCTTGATAGAGGCATATACATCCTCTAAAGTAGGGTAAAATTCCCCAGGCGTTGATTGAATGTGCAAGTAGAGGAACACCATCGCGAGATCAACACAAGAAGAAGCGTTATGGTGGCATGGTGGATGCGTGAAGTCTCACGAGTTGAACACAACGAAAGATGCTTTGCGTTTTTAGTATTTCCACGTATTGACATTTCCAAGGATTTCGTCGGTCAATCTCGCCATCCTTAAAGGCTTATTAGATGAATCGGATAGAAGAAGTGAAGAGGGGTGAAAGGGTATTCTTTCTTTTCTACGATGCATAGGCGGGGAATGCAATTAAGACGAGGAAGTCATCCCAACCTCCGAAAATTTGGGGCATACAAAAATAGGCCTTCTTTCTGCGGTGAAGGAAAAGTTGCTGCGGTCATAGTCCTTAACTCTATCCCGGAAGGTGTCGAAAAGGACGAAGAAGGGAGCCCTTCCCCAATCGGTGATGAAGGGGACTCCGGGTGGTTTTGGTTCTGCAGAACATTCGGTGAAAGGCCTACAAGCAAGAAAAGTTCATCATAAGAATTCTAAAAAAAAAACACAATGTAAGGATGTCGAAAAGGAAAGAAAGCGCCACCATGGAAAAAGAGGAGGTCCGAAATGTAACCTCAAAGACACACGAAAAGAAGAAAAAACAATGTCAAAAGATGTTTACAAATCCTCAAATAAATCTCAAACCAAAAATCAAATAGTACACCATCGAACCCTATCTCTATCTCCATCTCTATCAGGCAAAATAAAAAGATGAGTATTATCCTACAATCGGCTCTTTTTCGACAATAATGAAAAATAAGCGGCAGGATGTTTGTATAATTGAGGAATCAACTTATAAGTTGTCGGATTGTTCATTCACCCACGATATATAGCTCGCAGAGGACTACCTTTTCTCTAAAAAAAAAAAACCCCCCACCTTCAATGGCCTCAATGCTTTGTCAGGAATTGAGATATTATCAACACCGTATGCCTTGTCATTAGGAGGATGGTTAAGCTTGGTACTTTTGTTCATTATTGCCATTAGCACGTCTCTACTGGCCTTATTAATTTAAAGATGTATGCCCACAATGTAATATTAGTCTCAACTTTCATGAATTTAGAACTCTATTCGTGCGCCACGGGGTTCTTGATTTTAGAAAGGAATAATTTGAGTAATATATTACCCCAAATGGAATTTGAAGTTGGTGGAGTCAAAATTGGGGAAAGCAAGTTTTGGTAATAATTGTGACTCTCATTATACGCCTGATTCGGTTAACCAACACGAGTATTCTTCCTTATATTTTTCTTCTTTGGAGTTCAGAAACTTCACCGTCATTCTTGTCTCAAGTTTTTGGACTAGTGCATTCGGTGGCATTGGATTTCATGAAAGAGGAGATGTTATAAATTTTAAGGGTATCCCTAAAAAAAAAAAAAAAAAAAAAAAATCGGATGACATGCTGCCCAAAAAAGTTGACTATTGGCTAGTTAAATCTTTTGGCTTTATTGGTAAATCATTTGATTGAAGAGGCATGTGATTTCTTTTTTTTGAAATAAATAAACTTGGGGTCCTCCTAAATTTGGTAGTGGACACACTTTAATTAATAGGTACTGTGAAGAAGGAACATGGAGGCTAAATCATGGTACTGTACCTGCTGAACTACTACTAGAAGGGAAATCATCATTCAAGATTAAATCGATTTTGTGCAGTGTTAATCCAGAAAAAAAAAAATCAACTACTTCCATTCATACCCTTGAGGTCCTGTTTGCTCTCTGCAAATCAACTTCGAGAGCGAATAGTTTTTCATCATGAAAAATTATAGCCTTTTCTAATGAATTCGAGGAAAAAAACCAAGATATAATCAAGGTAATGGAGCTCGGAAGACAAAAGAAAGACTAGAGTCACCTTGATAATCTAAAGCGAATCATGGGTTTTTCTTGGAAGCAAGTCACCTTCAACAATCGAAACGAATCATGAATTAGAGGACGATTATAATCAAGTTTCCTCGGTCTTATTTTTCAAAAAAAAAACGTGAGTCAATTGTGTAAAGGGTGCAGCTGCTTCCAGGGCCTGCAGTGGAGGACATACATTTTAGTGGCTGAAAGTACATACTGGGATGATATTTGTAGTGGGACAAGGTGTACTATGATATGAGCTTTGATAGTTAAGGGTCACCTAACTAGTATCCCATGTGAGCAACATCCACATCCATGACATCCACATCCGCAGCAGAGTTCGACATGAGTCAGAACTCAGAAGGGTTCGGTCGGCTTGAGTTGTTTATTTATAATAACCTATGAGGCAGCGGAGTCAAAAGCCTATATAAACTGAAGGGTTCAAAACTATGTGGTCAAGCAGATTTCTTACACCAATTTGGATGCAAGACGTGCTCATCGACTCTTCACTTCTCAAAAAAAAAATAAGATAAGTAAATGTTTTATTAATTTATTTATTTATTTATTTTATTTTATTTCCAAAAAAAAAATATTACTCAAAAAAGTGTTCGACCGCCGAACTTTGGCATGAGTTAATCATATGAGTTTATGTCATATGTTTTTTTGAATTTGATTTGATTTAAAAAAAAAAATCTATTTTCAAGAAAATAAAGATTTATAAGATTTGATTTGTCAAAATAAAGAAAGATTTTATTTTCAAATTTTCAGAATAAAATCAAATCTTATAAAATTAAGATTTGATTTTATAAAATCAAGATTTGATTTTATTTTGGTAATGAAAAATTAAGATTTTATTTTGGAAATAAAAATCAAGATTTGATTTTATTTTGGAAATAAAAAATTAATGTTTTGAATTTATTCCCAAAATTTTTTGAAAGGATTTGATTTTCAAAAATAAAATAAGATTTTATTTATTAATATATAATTTAATTTATCTTGATTTTGTTTCGTGAAACAAATATTGGGCAAATCTGAGAAAAATTTCAAAAGATTTTTCAATATGTCGAGGAAGAGCCTCATTGCCAGTCTTCGCCTTCCTGAGGTTTAACTTCAAGGGTTTGGCTCCCCTATGAGTTCCTCTTCAGACCATTATTTTCAAGACACTGTAAAGTGAAGTCCCACAAAATCGTTCAAAGGCTTGCAGGTTTTCTTGCGATCGTCTATTTGGAAACGCGATTCTCGCAGTAGGGGGGCAAATGTGGGCCCAAGTGTAAAATTAGGGTTCACATGACCTAATTGAATTAAATGCTGCGATTAGGGTTCCATGGCCTCATTAAATGTGCAAATTAGGGTTCAGATAACCTAATGGAGGAAGGCGAAAAGTAAGAAATAAATATGTTAGACCCGAGAGAAGCCTCCACGTGTCCGAAGCGAAGAAGACTCGTGGAGGCGGCTCGATTCGGGAATTGATTGAGGGATTGGATTGGTGGCTAGAAGGACAGGGCAACATGGGCATTATTCTAATGACTAAAGGGCATTTCTGAAATTTTCCTGAAAGCATGTGCCTCGCACATGACTACTTTCCAGAAGACCCTATAAATACCCCTTCCATTCCATTGGGAAGGGGACTTCTCGGAAGAATCAAGACTTGGACGCTTGGAAGATCAAAGGGACCCTTTTGGTGACTTAAAGGCTCGGAGATTCCACCTAAAAGCACCAAAGGGTTTTGGACATTCTCTCGACTCGAAGGACTCAAGAAGGCTCTTGGAATCCTGTTACCTAACACGGCTCCGGATTCTAGGAGTTACGCCACATGTCGTTGGAGTAATCGTTCATCTGTCGTTCTCCCTTTGATCAATCAATCAATTCAAGTCTTTCTTTGTGGATTTCTCTCCTCCTCATCCAACACGAAACCCTAACCACAAAGAAGGTACGATTTCCTTGCCCACAATTAGAAAGTTCGACCCTCTGGTTAGTGATAGAACTAAAAAATGTATTTTATTTATCAATAAACGCAAAATAGGCCTTATTTTTTATTACTCAAAACTGACACATTATTTGGACAAAATATTCCATTGTTGATTGGGTGTAAACTCTGAATTAAGCATTTCAAGAACCCAAACTGTAATTGACAGGAAATAAGAAGTTTTTTTTATAGGAGGTACTACCTCCGTCTCGTTCGAGAATTTCAAGTAACTTGGTTTCTAATATTATACTAGTATTAAATATAATTTTGGTTCTCTCACTATTTTTTGCCTAATAAATAACACTTTTTTTTTCAATACAAGGACAATATAGATAATTGATATTATATTTAATACTATACAATCATTATTAAATATTTGTGTACAACTCTAAAACTACTTAAGAGCAGTAGTAGCAAAAAAAACTCTTCAAATTGAAGTTTGTTGACTTACGTGGCAATTTGAAGACCATTATTTGCTACTTTTATATTTTGTGCCTCATTAATCTCTTCAATTCAATGAGTTCTACATCAAACCCATCAAGCAAAATAAATATTTTGAGAGAAAGAATGAGGTTGCAGATAAAGGTGTAAACGAATTGAGTCGATCCGAGTATTGAGTTGCTCAGATTTGGTTCACAAAATTTATTGAGTATAAAATAACGTTTGATTGAGGCTCACATTTAGCTACCGAGTCGAGCACGATTCTGAATCGAGTCCGAGCAGTTTGAACTTTTCCAACGAATATGATCCGAGTATCAATAGAAAATTATAATTTGAAGAGGTTCGAGTAATTTAATTTATCAAACTTTAAAATGTAGTCATATTTGACTCATTTATATTTCGAGTCGAGTTCGAAACGAATTTTTAGTCGAGTGGGTACGAATCGAGTCCAAACTGTTTGTTTATTTTACAATCTTAATTAGTTGCAAATTTAAAGTGAGAATGAGGTTGCAGATTTAATAACTAAGGTTGAAATAGGCTATTGGAGATTTTTTTTTTATATATATAACTCACTTATTTGAGTATGTTAAAAAGGTTGTTAGAAATGCTGTTATATTAAGCACGAAGGGAGTAACATGATACGGTTAAGCTCTAAAGTACCTAAACATCTTTGTGCGCTAGAAATGCTCTAAGAGTATTAAAACTTTACTGCATAATCGATGCAGTCTAGCCTCTTAAATTCTCTCTTCTTCTTTTTTATGTTAAGAAGAAAATCCGAATATTATAGCAAATCAGCTTATTTTTTTCTCCTCTCTTTTAAACTATTAGGATGCTTCAAATTTGGCTAATTAAAGAAAAACATCTAGAATTGAATCAGTTTCAAGGCTACCGTTTCCGGGTCTTCAATAAACATATTTCAATGCTTTGTTTTACACTTGTAAGCAATGTTTTCAAACCCGGACCGGATCGCCGGTTGAACCGGAAAAAACCGGATCCGGTTCATTCAACGGTCCGGTTTGGACCACTAAACCACTTCTGCTCAAAAATCGTTCAGAACCGATGAACCGGCGGTTGAACCGGTTGACCCAGTGAACCAGTGACCGGTTCACGGGTTTGACCGGTTCTCTCCTTAAAGATTAAAAAAAAAATATTACGGATTTTATTTTATTTTAGTAATTTAGTTGAGACTTTGTTTGGTATTTTACATATTTTTGCATTCATTTAATCAAACACTTGAACTTGTAGTTGAATTTCGGAATTTGAATGTATCTTAGAGATGTTTAGTTTTTTTTTTTGTAGATAAATTGATTAATTTTACATATTTACTAAATATTATATACAATATATAATAATAATTAATATAATTAATTATTTATTATTTATTACATATTAATGACGTCACTGGATCAATAACGGTCCGACCACTGGTTGGACCAGTGACCCATCCACCCAGTAACTTTTCCGGTTCGATGACCGGTCAGGGTTTAAAAACCTTGCTTGTAAGTTTCACCATCTTAAAAAGAATCCAAGCTAAAGATACATTAATAGTGACAGAATCCACTAATCTTGCAAATTATGCCTATACGAGGACAAATCTCCAACTCAATAATCCAGTCGAACGCATGCCACATTGGGACTTCAAAGTAATTTTACCAATATTCACTGATACATCTTGCTCATATGAGGTTGGTTTATGTACAAACATCCAGTTTCTAAAGTTCTGAAGCCTTGAGACTTAAAAAACTGTAACCAAACTATTCACAGTAGGAGCCTAGAAAAAGTACATAAACCAAATTTATAAAGCTTTTTTGCATTGAAATCATGCCACATCAATGTCATCAACATCAAGCCAGTCATTGGATTCCTTACTCTCAGGGTTATGGGTACTTACTTGCTTGGATCCAACATGATTAATAATGACAGAATTGATATCCTTAGTTGAGTCAGCAGAGCTTCTCCTTAACTGAATCCAATCACGTGAGTCTTTTGTTGAAGAATCGGGAGTAATAAGTTACTTTCTTGTAACTTGTGGGAACATCTCCGTCATCCTCTTCAAGATCACTGAATGATACATCCTCATCATTATCAATACGGATTGTGTTACCAGTTGAACCAACTATTTCTGAACCTTCTTCCTTCAACCAATCATCGGCATCATCTTCACCCTTCTTTTCAATAACATTAGATAGGGAACTGGAACAAACATTTTGATCTATGTTCTGGTTCACATTCCCTTCTTCAATGACAGACTTGTCAACAATTTGAATTTCACTACCTAAAACAGGGTGCTTCTCAGTTTCAAAAAAACCTGCTAGAGGGAAAGTGACTGATTCGAGAGGAGATGTCTCAATAAGCACAGATTCTGATTGAGCAGTGGATGGCACAGAAAGACTTTCTTTATCTCGTGAGCCCTTGCTTGACCAGTCTTGTTCTGGATTGGCCTCAGTTCGGCTCTTGTTGTGTGTCAACAAGGTTCTGGCTTCCATAATCTAAATTCTCATTTTGTTTTAGGAGAAATAATATTTAGTGTAACATACTAGAAGAAATAATCTACAAGTTCACTTTAAGTGCATAATTTAAATTAAAAGAAATGAATATTCAAAAACAGTAACATTAATCTAAAATAAGTTCCTCCCATCACAAAGGAGAGAAACTCTTCTTCCACAGCCCATCTCTCTCTTTTTTTCTCTTTGCACTTATGGTTCCTCCCACCTTGGCAGGAATTTTTCCTTCCTAGGCCCATCTCTCTTCTCACTTCCACATATTGCAACAAGTTTTGAATCAAGATTCAAGTGAACCTCTTGTCCTTCCTCTTATTAAGGTACCACCTTTTTGTAAGACTATATACAAGGATATAACTCTACGCTAGAAAACTTTTGCAATAGAAGAAAACTCTGCACTTCTTTGTGTTCTACTGGTCAAATTACATAATAAACACTTGTAAGCATGGTGAAAAGTTGTAATGCCTATGGAACCCTAGATGCAATGACTATGGAAACCTAGGTGCACTGCCTATGGAACCCCAAAACTGTGTTTGTGAGTTTGGATGGAAAGTGAGGTGATGAAAAAAGGAAGAGAAATGGAGGGAGAGTGATAATAACTTCCCTCCCTTGTGTTCATGTGTTGAAGAGAGAAAGTGGACATTGAAGGAATTAAAATTTGATTTTTGTTATTTCAAGGGTATAAGAATAATAAAGAAAAAATCAAATGGCCAAGTTACTTTCCACCCAAATCTTCCCAATTTTGGATGGAAAGTTTTTGAGAAAAAGTTGGAGTTTTTTTCCACCCATTTCTCTCCCCCATAAAGAAAACTCACAAACATGAATTTTAATTTTTTTTTTTTTTTTTTTTTTTTTTTGGGGGGGGGGGGGACAACTAAAATCTCCCCAAATCCTTTCTTTTCTACCCTTTTCAAAACTCACAAACACAGTGTTGGTGCAATGCTCAGTATCTATCTTCTACTTCCTCTCTCTCTCTCTCTCTCTCTCAATCTATTCAAATTCCCTCAAATACCATCCCTAAACCAGATTTTATCCCCAAATCACAACCCCATATAGCTCATTGCTCAGCCACCTACCCTACTGTCCAGAAAAATCCAGCAGCCATCTTCATCATTGGGCCCCCCTTTGGCCATATGTAGTTCCACTCCTTAACTAGGGGAGACAAGGAGGTTCCCCATCTATAAGTAGGCTAAATTCATTACAATATATATACATATATGTATATATAAAAGTAATCTAATTATTTTGAACAGCCACCAAGGGGGCAGAAACCTTTTAAAAATCTGACTGAACCTTCAAATAAAGCTAAACCAAATGGAATATCCTCTCAATACTCACCAAAAGCCCAAAAACAGATTATACACACTTTCGTGAAGGAAGACAAAAACTACCTAAAGTCATAAATCATCAAGGAAGTCCAAAAAAGAAGGGCCCCTAATTCCTCCTTGGCTCAAAAGAAAAGTAAACTCAACATCATAAATCTTATTTTTGTTGAAAATGCATCTCTCAAACCAATTCCATTCCCTCCCACTGTCTAAAGGAAAAACAGGGAACAAAGAAATAAATGAAATACACTATCTCTAGTTATGGTATTCCAAGACCATGTTTAAAATTTTGAATAAAATATCCAGTCAGAATTCAAGATGAGCACTCAATACCATCATCTAATTGACTCGTACGAGTCTTATTCTCAAATGTACCATAAGTGCTCTTAACTTAAAATTCCGTAACTTGAACAAAATACACGGAAAGCTAGCTTCATCTTTTATGGCAACATCTAGAAAAAAACTTCCAAACAGTAACTCATCCAAGAGAGGATTCCCACCAAAACAAGAAAGTTTAGGATAAATCATAAGACAAGGGTACGTGAACAAAGAGACAACTAAAGATTACACTACTTCTCTCACAAAAAGGTCATAACAGCATAAGTACTGAAAGCACACAGCAGGGACTACAATAATTGGAGGAGAGAGAGAGAGAGGAGGGTCCCAAAAAAATCTGATAATAATCACAATTAGAGCATCTTATCTTGATACAAAGTAGGATTATAAATATAACCTTCACCAAATAAACTTGACCAAAAGTTTGCCAACAGAATACAGGAATAGCTATTATTATAGGAAATGTAAATAACTAAAATAGCACCTAAACTTTGTTCCATATAATTTTCCTTCACCATTAAATCTCATACGACATTTACTCAATTGAGAAAGTAAACATTATCTAGTATCTTAGTTCCGTTCTATAATTCTTTAGTCAACTGATACTCACCCACAAATAACAAGACTAACTAATCCCAGGAAGTGAAACTGAAGTTCAAGATCATCCTCCCTAAGTGGTCAAGAAAATTTATCATATTTTTTCTGATAATACAAAAGAAGTTAATAAATCTTAAAGATAAAATAAGAGTAGATCAATGAGTTCCAGCAATGTAGTAAAAGAGTTGTTCTAAGCAAGAGGTCAACAATACAACTCCCGGCTAAATTTCTCTACGGTCAATGTCGGTTGGAGTGTTGGTTGAGAGTCAAAAGCTACTCCTTACATATGTTAAGTTACTACAATAAACAAGGGCACACAGCGGAGAAGCTACCAGCCTACCATTTTTTTTCCCACCCATGGAAAAAGATAGATTACTAATCAATGTACGCGATGAGTGTTAATAAACCACTTCATTGAATTTTTTGTGCTACCAGAATCAATATACAGGACTGAAGGGGATTTCTACTGAAGCTGAAGTGATTTTCTCTTTACCTAGGTTTGAGATGCTTACTAAAAGTAAAATGTCTCCAATTATTCTTATGTGTATGAAATACAACCCATCCACATCAAATGTAGTCATCTAGCTCTTAACAGGGATAACATTCTAAAAGGTTCACGTACCAATCTTGTGGATAAGTCCCGTCTCCTACAGCCATGGTATGGTAAGAGTACAAGAGATCTTGTCAAAGCTTCGTAAGGAAAAAAACTTTAAAAACAAATAAATATTAACTACTTCTACGCTGTGCCAAACCAACTCACCTGGGGTGTTGATATAACTTCAGCATCATGTTGGTCAAGTCTAGAATGCAAAAGAATAAAATAAATCTTCCAGAAGCAAGCCTCACTCATATAACCTGGGCAAAGTTCCATCCTGAGAGCAGCCAATCTTGGCACAAGCAGCTCAACAGCCAGCGCATGCTCTTGCTGTGTATCAGACATGTCAAAACCTGGAGTGAAAAGGGAGAAAACATTAGGATATTCAAAGTCGCATGTTTTACATATCAGTACCACATTGACAGGCACATGGGAACCTGCTTCATTTATCACGAGTGTATAATAAACCCACATTCTATGCTTCTCAGGTCATGGTGACGATAAGGTTACAATCTCGATGAACAAACAGACAAGGGAATTGATTCATTTTTTGTTTTGGTGGAGTGGGGGAAGGCTGGGGGTTGAGTCATGGGCGGAACCAAGGGGGCCAGGGGGGTCATATGACCCCCCACCAAAATTCTCCACAGGCTATATATTAATAGTCAATATATATATATATATATATATATATATATATATATATATATGTATAATAATAGTAGTTTATAATAATAGTCTAAAAAATTTTACATGCGCTCCATAAATTAAAAAATAGAATAAATTTTATTTTACAATGAAATTTAAATGAGAGAACTTAAAACTTAATCAAATCTAGGTCGCTACTTGAGGTTGAAGAATGATAACAAAAACCAAGTTCTTTATTTACCAAATTATTTTCTACAAACATTTTATATTTTTAAACATCATTAATTTATTTCAGAGACTCCCCTTTGTTGATTTCTTTCTTGATTAATTTTCTTTGTTCTGTAGAAAATTAATATTTTCATATAAAAAATAATATTTCTACATGAATCCATCTCACGTATTTCTACATGAAATAAAAAAATAATATTTCTACATAAATTTTGATATTGACCAAAATTTTGAGACGTTTTCAAACTATGCTTGAGTCGTGAAGATACGATTGCATCCTCTCGGTTGTCATGCAATTTGAAAGAAGCACTCCAAGCATCAATAAATAATTTTTTTTACTGATATATTTTGACACCCCTTTAAAAACGTTCTGGTTCCGCCACTGGGTTGAGTAATTGACTATAATGCAATGGAATCAATTTTGATGGTTTGAAGTCGCACAAAGTACGTTTAAGAATCTGTATCTAGCAACAATATAGTATCTTATTTACTCCTTACAGACAGAAAAAAGCAGTTGGAAAAAAATCATAGACAAAATCGAGATATGCAATCAGGTCAGTTAGGATAAACATATTTTATCAGACCGAAAAAGGAATCCAGATTTTAATTTATACTCACTAAATCTCTAGGTATACAAATATATATATATATACAGCACCCTTCTTATTAAGTAAAAGATGAATTCTTTCACTTGGGCTTTTAAACCAAAAAAGGGGAGGAGGTGGGAGGGGATGGAATTGAAGAAAAAATATCATATTTTGTCCTTCAATCTTTCTAGATACCAATGAGTTATAGCTAAGTAGCCCGGTAGTTTGATATCTATACAAAATCACCCTAAAATTATACACACCAATAACAAAAGAATTCCCAGCCCCCATATTTTTGGTGTTATTGATTCCAGTTACTCATTAATTAACTTATATTCAGATAAATCCAAATGATAACTGAAAATCGAACAGTATTACAATACAATACTTTCGCTCGTTTTAAATATACAAAATCCACTATCATAAACCAAGAAGAAAAGAAGAAGGAACATTTTCAGCTTTAACTGTTATAATTAAGCAAAACCGTCAGCAGCAAACTCTAATAAGTCGAGCAAGGACTTTTCTAATCAAAAATCAGATTTTATTTTATTTTTTTATCAAAAAAGAAAAAATATGGTTACCTTCATCGTCTTCATTGTGAATTACAGGAAAATCCAACCAAGTCCCCGGATGCATAGCAATATCCCTGACGAAAGCCACCACGTCATCGGTAACACCGACAGCAGCACCTCTCGCCGAAAAATTGTAATAACCTCTCTCCTCCTCGTCGGATCCCAATTGAAGAAAATTGGAAGCCATCTTCGTAGTAATCTCCGACACCGCCGCCATATTATTAGACAGCTTCGAGATCCCAGTCTTGAACCTCCCTCCAATATCCACAAAGTCGCTGCGAATTCCGGGAATCCTCGCTGGGTCGGATTCTTCGGGATCGTATGGACCAGTGGACGTGTTCGAATCGGAGGAGGAAGGCGGAGGAGCGAGAAATGAGGCGACGCCCAATAACTGGCGGGTTACGGTTTTGGTGAGCTCTGAGAGATCTTCTTTGATGCCACGGCTAGGTGAAAGTGGTGATGAATCATTGTTTTTCTGTGCACCAGTGTTGTTTTTACTGCCGGTTTCATTGATGTTATTACCTTGTTCTTCTTGTTCTTCGAGATTGAGAGTGTTGGCGATAGTTCGAGCAAGACATTATTGTGAATTTGAATCTAGAGATAGATGTAATTAAACGCGTTAAAATATGGTTATGGGTTATTTTAATTTTTAAAATATGGTTATGGATTCATTTAAGAATTAAAATTATATTAATTATTTTTAATTTGAGTTATGTGGGTTTGAATCATATAGTTATGATTAAAAATTATATTAATCATATTAACTATTTTAAGATGTTTTTGACTTTTAAACAAAATTTTTAAAAAATAAAATTAATATATACTATAGATAAAGAGACGGATATAAGGGGTGGGTAGGGTAGAGGGTGGGTGGGGTATACATAAACGCTTAATATTAAATGGATATAATGGGTGGGTAAGTGGGGTGGGTAAGTGGGGTGGGTAGGGTAGAAGGTGAGTGGTGTATACATAAACGCTTACATCATGTAATATATAAATCTCAAATCGCCGACGTCGAGACTTTGCTTTCTTTGTTCGTTTACTTGTAGAGCTATTTACGAATACTCTATATAATAATAACCTCTACAATATTATAAAAAAAAATGGTCACAATTTGGGTAAGTTATAAATAAGAATAACCTCTAAATTATAATATGTTATATACTTTTTAAATTCCGTATTAAAAAATTATATAATAATAATTTCATATATATATATATATATATATATACAATATTAATTTTAAAAGACTACATTTTCTATAAAAAGACTATATTTCTTATAAAGAACTACAATTTTTTCTATAAAGGACTACATTTTTCTATAAAAGACTATATTTTTTACGTGACGCCCCAAAATAGGTATACAACACCCATTCTCGAAGTCGCCAAAATACATGGTATAGAAAGCAAACTACAACTTTGATAATCTGAGATGTCGTGTAGAATACGACAATACAACTGTGAGTTTAAATACAAATATTGTCTTTCAGACAATATACACACCCAAATAAGTCCTCATTAATTATTTCATACACTATTTTACGAAATAGATGAGGATGAACTAAAACATCTTCCTAGAACCATCACTCCATACCCGACTCGATCCTCGCTATGTTTTCACCTCCCGAGAAGAAAAATGGAACAAAAAGGAAAGGGTGAGCTCAAGTAGCCCGATAAAAAGAATATTATGACTAAGATAATATACAACAAATTATCGTTAGTCTTCAACAGGAAAAAATCTAATAGAATACAATAGACAACAAGTTTTAGATCAACAAACGGTGGAATAAAGAATCCATTAGAAGAGTCACGTAGAGAAAGAATTCTCTGCATCTTTAAGGTTTAAAAGTCCATCATCAATATTTTATCCTCAGAATAACAATCAATATTCATCTTTGCAGACTTCTGGTCAAAGATATTCATTTAAATCACCAGTTGGTCATGTTCATCTCAACACTTGTTCATCTCTGCACTACTGAGCCAAAGATATTCATCGATTAATCGTTCATTTTTGCACTACTGTGCCAACGATATTCATTTATATCATCATTTTAAGGCGAGGATGATGAAAATATTTTTAAAGAAAGCGAATCCGGTGAAACAAAATGACAAGGATTAAGGATTAAGGATTCAGTACTTTGTTTTTACCCATGTCCAAAAATACTTGAAAATAATCATATTAGTGTAAAATTCAAGAATGATCAAAACATGGATCAATCAAAGCTAGTATCCGAATAGATATTTTGGACAAAAGAAAATTTTTTATTTTCTATTGAATAGTCTTAGTGATTCGTGAATAGTATCGTATACGTGAATAGTCTTAGTATCGTGAATAAGTAACCAAATACAACAAATTCCAAATTTGATATAAAAAAAATCACCAATACTTGGACATAATGATATTGAAGAAAAATATCATTTAAGAAGAAAATAATACCCCTTACCTCAAAATAACCGTATTTGATTGAATTTAGGTATAGTCTTGTGAAACCCATGACCGTATAAAGAACACTCAAAGTATACTCACAAGAATATTTCGATAATTTAGAGAGAAAACTTAGTTTAGTGTGATTTTCAATTCTAACTTAGCCTCTATTTATAGGAAAATGTTAGAACGCCAAAGGAGACTAAATAATAAAATATTATTATTCTTATTTTCTTACTTCTACGCAACAAGCTAGCCACCAATTTCGAAAATTTATTTGACCCGTGTGCATTCAACACCTACCAAAAAGTGGGTCCCACCCATTAATTTAATAAAATTATTTTATCTTAGAAACTTCAATAATTAAGTAGAAAATAGCTCGGTTATTGCAGAAGAAAGTTTTCCAAATTCAAGCGAAATTGGTAAATCAAATTCATAAAGCAGACGATTTTACGATTCTATAATCAATTTTGATCAAGAATTGTGTCCACAAACACCCAAAACATGTGTTAAACATTTAATGCCATAAAAATACTCTTCCTCCTCATATACTCATATATCTCACATTCATTATAAAAATATCATCGTTAATATATTATTAAAATAATATATTTAAATGAATTATTTTATCAGAAAAAGATAAAATATTAATTTTCAACAATTGTCACATAAAAATTTTCTCCATCTATATCCACATAAAATGAATATTCTCTTTATCATAATAATCAATAATTAATTATTCAAAAATAATATTACAGAATCACAAGATCGAACCAACGGTAGTTCGAGGAAGAGGGGCTTTCCAATAAGGATTTCTCCTTACTGGCGCCCAATTAGGTGACCAAACCTCTCCTTAGAAAGAACTTTCTAGACATTGCCAATAATGTTACCTGATAATATTATTCAAATAATATGAATTATTGATTTGATAATGGAAAATACTGTGTAATGACAATTATTGAAACAACAAAGAATACAAAAATATCGGTAGCAAAGAATTATTGAATCAATAAAATATAATATTGAGCGATGCTCATGTGAATAATTATTGAGTAGTGGCCTTCTACGTAAGGATCAATAATTCAATAATCTTTGCATGCAATACCAAGTGTCTTCTTTGTGCGAACCACGCCAGACATCAGTATTTTAACCACCGGGTAACCCAACAAAGTGTTAGCGGTAACAATTTACGTCGTTATTTATAAAACTCAATCTTTGTCGTTTTCTTTCATCCAATGGTTTTTTAGTTATGGGGCCCCCTGATGATTACTTGTGAGTAAATGAGGAGATTCTACAAAAAGAATATTCCACGACCAAACGAATATTCCCAAACAATAATGAATATTTTATAACCACTTGCTTATTTTGTAAACTTTGCACATTTCACCCATAACCAAAGAATTATATCAAATTAACCCTTATTAATTTAGAATAATGAATAAAGGAAAATTCAATTTTATTTATAATAAATTGGGGTCTTACAACCTCCCTCTCCTTATGAAATTTCGTCCTCGAAATTGATGTACGCACTGGTATATCGAAAAGGTGAGGTACTCGCTTTCATCTCCGATTCCAACTCCCATGTCATTTCCTCAATTGCATGGTTTCTCAATAAAACCTTAACTTGTGGTATAACCTTCGTCGTAAGACATGCTCTTTCTATCCAAAATCTCAACAAGTATCTCCTCGTAGGGTTAAATCTTAATTTATCTCTCGTCGGTTCTAATGCAATAATGTGGTTCGGGTCTTCCACATATTCTACGAAGCATAGATATGTGGAATACATTGTGAACACGAGACATACTTGGAGGTAACGCGAGTCTATAGGCTACGTTCCTATTTCGGTCAAGAATCTCAAATGGACCAACAAACCTTGGATTGAGCTTTCCTCTTTTCCCAAATCTTGTAACTCCTTTCCATGGAGCAATACGTAACAATACATGATCTCAATATTAAACTCCACGTCATTTCTATGAAGATCAAAGATAACTCTCTTTTGTCGATCTTGTGAAGTTTGAATACGTTGTCGAATCATTTGGATCTTTTACGTAGTCATGCGCATTTAATTACTGGTCCCAACAATGTTGCTTTCTCCCACCTCGCCCCAAAGATCTTTGGAGAAGCGACATTTTAAATCCATACAACGCCTCAAATGGAGCCATGCCTATACTTGCTTGATAATCTGTTGTTGTAGGAGAATTCCACCGGTGGTAGTAGTCTTATCCCAACTTCCTTTGAAATCTAGGACACGAGTCTTAATAGATCTTGAGGGTTTGAATAGTCCTCTCTCGATTGTCCGTCTGGTTTGAGGATGGTATCTTTGAATCAATAAATGTAAATCCGTGCCCATAGCTTTCTAAGCTAACCCAAAATCTTGAAGTGAATCTCGGGTCACGATCCGAAACTATGGATCTTTGGCATGCCATGCAATCGCATAATCTCATTCACGCACATACGTAACAAGGCGTTCGAGGGATAAGTCTCGCGATCGGTAAGAAATAGGCGGACTTGGTTAATCTATCAACAATAACCCAAATTGCATCTACGCCTTTGAGAAACTTTGGGAAGACACGTAACAAAATCCATAGTAATGTGTTCCCATTTCCATTCAGGAATCTCAAGTGGTTCTGATGGACCTTTTGGCACTTGATGCTTCGCCTTTACACGTTGACAAAGTTAAACATCTTGAGATTTTCTCCGCAATCTCTCTCTTCATATTGTTCCACCAAAATGTATGTCGAATATCATGATACATTTTGGTACTCCTGTGATGGATTGCAAGCGGGGTGTTGTGTGCCTCCATCATGATTTTATGCTTCAGTCGAATCGTTAGGAACGAAAGTCTAGAATTGACTCAAGTATTCCTTCCTCATCAATTCTTGCTTCCTAATAGCTCCTTCTTGCACTTTCTTCTTCATACGATCACCCTGTGTCCGTAGCTTGAGCGAACTTTAACTTTATCGATTAAAGTTGGTTCTACTCATATATTCGCCATCATCATGTGGGACCCAGAGTCTTTAATTCTATCTTCATCCTTTCAGAAGTCGATAAAATGGGCCTTTGCGTTGACAATATTGCACTCGTGATTGCGTATGATCTTCTACTTAACGCGCCACCATCTACGTTCGCTTTTCAGGATGATATTGAATAGTGTGATCGTAATCTTTTAACAGCTCAAGCCAACGTCGTTGCCGATATTGAGTTCTTTTGGGTGAAGAAATATTTGAGGCTTTTATGGTCCGTATAAATCTCCACTTTCTCTCCATACAACAATCTTGTCTCCATATCTTCAACGTGAATACGATCATTGCCATCTCTAGATCATGAGTAGGATAATTCTCTCATATTCTTTGAGTTGTCGTGAGGCATAGGCTATGACTTTCCCATGTTGCATGAGAACACATCCTAACCCCTTGCCAGGAAGCATCATTTGTAGATAACAAATCCATCCGAACGGATGGTATTGTCGAAACAGTCCGAAATGAGTCTCCTCTTGAGCTCTTGGAAGCTCTTCTCGCATTCCACGCCTCATAAGAATTTTGCATCCTTCCGAGTCATTTGAGTTAATCTGAGTAGCGATTCGAGAAAATCCTTCCACAAATCTCCGATAATAACCAATTTAAGCCCGAAAGCTGCAGACTTGATCACCGACTTGGTTGCTTCCCAACTTTGTATTGCTTTAATCTTGGCAAGGGTCAACAGATACTCCTTGTTTTGACACCACGTGCCCAAGGAATGCTACTTCCTCAAGCGAACTTCGCATTTCTTGAATTTTGGCATAAAGCTTGTGTTCACGAAGTCTTTGTAGTACCGAACAAATGGTGCTCATGATCTTCACGGCTTTTGGAATAGATGAGGATGTCATCAATAAAGACAACAACGAACCGATTCAAATATTCCTTGAATACACGGTTCATCATATCCATGAAAGCAAAGCAGGAGCATTGGTCAATCCAAAAGACATGACTAAGAATTCATAATGCCCGCATCGAGTCCCGAAGGCGGTCTTTGGAATTTCGCCGCTTTTAATCAAATTGATGATATCCAGAAGCTAAGATCGATCTTTGAAAAGAATTGTGCTCTCTTGAATGGTCAAACAGGTCATCAATGCGAGGTAGTGGATACTATTCTTGATGGTGACATGGTTTAATTCTCATTAGTCAATACTAAAGTCGCATACTCCCCGTCTTTCTTCTTTACGAATAAAGCAGAGCACCC
The DNA here is from genome assembly GCA_020205605.1 of Panax ginseng. NCBI lineage: Eukaryota > Viridiplantae > Streptophyta > Magnoliopsida > Apiales > Araliaceae > Panax > Panax ginseng. The sequence goes on from CM035145.1 coordinate 12,932,135, forward strand.
CAAGGAGACGTCTTGGGGCCGAATGAAACCGATGTCTAATAATTCTGTAGTTGGACTTTTAACTCCTCAAGTTCAATAGGAGCCATTCGATATGGGGTTTTAGAAATGGGTTTGGTACGGTTCAAGGTCAATAAAGAATTCAACATCACGCGTTAAGGGGTAAACCAGAAGCTCTTCAGAAATACATCGTGGAATTCTCTAACCACGAAATATTATTCAAATCGACTTGTCTTTATTCAAATCCATAACATGGGCTAAGAAAGCTTGACATCCGTTTTTCAATAAACGAATAGCTACGTGGCTTGATATGACCGTTGGTCGATTTTAGTGGTTTAGTGGTTTGAATTCGTATGATAGGTTGGTTAAGAATATGAAAACTAACCACCTTACGAGAACAATCAATTTTGGCATGATGAGTGGTTAACCAATCAATTCCTAAAATCACATCAAAAACAAGTATCTTTAAAGAGATAAGATCAACGAGGTAATGTGATAGTGCCAACTTGGATCATGCAAGATTTATAAGCTGTAGATGTGAAGGTTTCACCCAACTGAGTTTCAACAGATAAATCAAAATCTAATTTCTCCGAGTCAAGTTTAAGCGTTGAGCACAAGCGGAGAGATAAAAGAATGGGTAGAACCCAGATCTAGTAAGGTATAAACTTTGCAAGAATTCAAGATTAGCTTACCGTGATCACCTCGTTTGGGTTCCTCACGTTTTGTCCAATCGCGACAAACGTTCTTCCGAGAACCGATTTCGACTTATCAAGAGGCAAACCCTTGGAATCACCACTCTCCATTGAACTTGGTTTCATTTATAAGACAATCTCGGCGATGTGGCCTTCCTTTCCACGGTTGTAATATACCTTGGATTGTTGTGGACGATTTTGGGTGATATGTCCCTCCTTCCCGCATTTATAACATCTAAGCGGCGGTCGTTCTCCTCCCCTAGCATTTGTTGTTGGTCTTTGGTCTGTCTTTGTTGATATCTTCCGTCATTGTTGAATCTTCTCTTCTGAAATTTCCACTTGAGTCACCCTCCTATTATCATGTCCACGATTACCACCGAGTGGTTACCGATTTGTCCGTATTCTTTCCTCCTCATTTGGTTATCATCGTTCGATGACTACTACGATTATGGTCCCTCGGTTGAGTATACTCCACTATCTCATTTCTAATAATCGAGCCACATTGACAACATCCGAATAGAGAAAATTTATGAGAGATAAGGTATTGACGAATTTCTCGGTTTTAGACCTCTCGAAACATACGCGTCATTCGTTCCTCATTCTCCACCAAATGAGGTGCAAACACGGATAATTCTGCAAACCTTGCCTCTCAGATCGAGACACCATCATGTTGTTCTATTCGAGTCTAATAAAACTCTACCTCCTTCATACGACCGAATACTTTACGGAAAGTACTTGTCATTGAACAGATTCTCAAATCTTTCCCAAGACATGTTAAGTGCATCTGGTCGGTACGCCTCATGATTCCCACCAAGATGTCTCGCTTCACCACGAAACAACATAAGGTGGTGAATGGAACCTTCATTCCTCCGTGCACCCCAAGACATCGAATATCTTGGTAATTTGCTAGACCCACGTTTCTGCGCTTGATCGGATCCCGCTTTCCATGGAAATCTGGTGGTCCCAACTCCTTAAACCGCTTGGGTCGTGTGAATGTATCGCGTTGCCATCATTTCCACCGTATTTTGTACACGAGTCTCTTCATATCGATTTTGCATGAAGCGCAAAAAGCTTCTAAACATCCCGTCGTTCATCATTTGCTCAATTGGCGTTGTTCACGGGAGGAACATTGCCACCTCATTATGCGTTCTCCTCGTTAGTGAAAATGCAAAGGCGTCTCCACGGTCTCATAAACTCCATTGTTAACGTTCTCGCAGCCCATTCTAAAATCCGCCATAAAACAAGGGTTAATTAAACAAATTAACATATCACATAATATCCTATATTATGACCGACCAACAAATAAGCTTAGGTAGGACACACTCAGCGAAGGATTTACTCGTCTCTCCCTCCTAGTTCTATTCCCGATCTCCTTGGAGATCATATCCCTAAGCTCGATACCAACTGTGACGCCCCCAAAATAGGTATCTGACACCCATTCGAGTCGCCAAAATACATGGTATGAAAGCAAACTATAACTTTGATAATCTGGATGTCGTGTAGAATACGACAATACTGTTTGTGAGTTTAAATACAAATATTGTCTTACAGACAATATACACACCCAAATAAGTCCTCATTAATTATTCATACACTATTTTACGGAAATAGTGAGGGACAAATAAAACATCTTCCTAGAACCATCACTCCATACCAGGACTCGATCCTGCCATGTTCTCACCTCCCGAGAAGAAAAATGGAACAAAAGGAAAAGGGTGAGCTCAACTAGCCCGATAAAGAATATTATGACTAAGATAATATACAACAAATTATCGTTAGTCTTCAACAGGAAAAATCTAATAGAATACAATAGACAACAAGTTTTAGATCAACAAATGCAATGAAAATAAAGAATCCATTAGAAGAGTCGCGTAGAGAAAGAATTCTCACGTCTTCTAAGGTTTAAAAGTCCATCATCAATATTTTATCCTCAGAATAACAATCAATATTCATCTTTGCACTACTGGTCAAAGATATTCATTTAAATCACCGGTTGGTCATGTTCATCTCAATGACATTCATCTTTGCACTATAGGCCAAAGATATTCATCGATTAATCGTTCATTTTTGCACTACTACGTGCCAACGATATTCATTTATATCATCATTTAAGACCGAGGATGATGAAAAATATTTTTAAAAAAGCGAATCGGTGAAACAAAATGACAAGGATTAAGGATTAAGGATTCGTACTTTGTTTTACCCATGTCCAAAAAATACTTGAAAATAATCATATTAGTGTAAAATTCAAGAATGATCAAAACATGGATACAATCAAAGCTAGTATCCGAATAGATATTTTGACAAAAAGAAAATTTTTATTTTTCGATTGAATAGTCTTAGTATTCGTGAATAAGTATAAGATATCGTGAATAAGTCTTAGTATCGTGAATAGTAACTCCCAAACACAACAAATTCCAAATTTGATAAAAAAAAAATCACCAATACTTGACATAATGATATTGAAGAAAAATATCATTTAAGAAGAAAATAATACCCTTACCTCAAAAAATAACTGTATCCGATTTGAATTTCGGTATAGTCTTTGTGAAAAACCCAAGATAGATATAGCAACACTCAAAGTATACTCACAAGAATACGCTCGATAATTTAGAGAGAGAAAGAGAGAAAACTTAGTTTTAGTGTGATTTTCAATTCTAACTTAGCCTCTATTTATAGGAAAATGTTAGAAGCATGAAGGAGACTAAATAATAAAATATTATTATTCTTATTCTTACTTCTACGCAACAAGCTAGCCACCAATTTCTGAAAAATTTCAGCAACCCATGTGCATTCAACACCTCCCAAAAAGTGGGTCCCACCCATTAATTTAATAAAAATTATTTTATCTTCCGAAACTTCAATAATTCGTAGAAAATAGCTCGGTTATCAGAAAAATTCAAAACACGCGTATTTTTATGGGAAATTCCATTCTCTACAACTTTGCGGAAGAAAGTTTTTCCAAATTCCAAATAGAAATTGACCGAAATCCATAAACGGACGATTTTATTTTATACTATAATCAATTTTGGTCGAGAATTGTGTCCACCGACACCCAAAACATGTGTTAAACATTTAATGCCATAAAAATACTCTTCCTTCTCATATACTCATATATCCCACATTCATTATAAAAATATCATCGTTAATATATTATTAAAATAATATATTTAAATGAATTATTTTATCAGAAAAAGATAAAATATTAATTTTCAACAATTGTCACATAAAAATTTTCTCCATCTATATCCACATAAATGAATATTCTCTTTATCATAATAATCAATAATTAATTATTCAAAATAATATTCTGAGAATCACGATCGATAATTTAAGTACGTTACCGAGAAATAGGGGCTTTCAATAAGGATTTCTCTTCTACTTTGGCGTTGATTAGGTGACCAAACCTCTCCTTGAAGCAGAACTTTCTAGACATTGCCAATAATGTTTATCGATAATATTATTCAAATAATATGAATTATTGATTTGATAATAGAAAATCTTGTGTAATGACAATTATTGAAACAACAACAAGAATACAAAATATCAACGCAGACAATTATTGAATCAATAAAATATAATATTGAATAAAGCTTCATGTAACAATTATTGAGTAGTGCCTTCTTACATAAGGATCAATAATTCAATAATCTTAATATGCGTCTGGTGTCTTCTTTGTGCACCCGCGCATATTCGCGTATTTTAACCACCGAGTAACCCAACAAGTGTTAATCGGTAACAATTTACGTCGTTATTTATAAAACTCAATCTTTTGTCGTTTTCCTTCATCCAACAAGTTTTTCCGTTATGGGGCACCAATGATCGCTACTGGCCGGTAAATGCGGAGATTCAAACAAAAAGAATATTCCACGATCAAGCGAATATTCCCTAAGCAATAATGAATATTTTATAACCACTTGCTTATTTTGTAAACTTTGCACATTTCACCCATAACCAAAGAATTATATCAAATTAACCCTTATTAATTTAGAATAATGAATAAAGGAAAATTCAATTTTATTTATAATAAGTTGGGGTCTTACATTTTTTATAAAAGACCACATTTTCCTATAAAAGACTATATTTCCTATAAAAGACTACATTTTCCTAGTTTTAAAATCTAAATAATTTATATTTTCTTTAAATTTTTTCCATTGCATAAATATTTTTTGAATAATAATTATGAGAGAGTTCTTATTGATATTTTTGTTAAAGTGGATATTTTTGGGTGTTCGAATAATATTTTGTACCAATATCTCTATTTAGTAATAACATCTCAATTAGAATACAAATAGTTTGGTCCCAAGTTTATTCATACATAGAGGTTTTACTGTACTACTGTTGAGTTCATGGCCGGTTCGGGAGCTACTTATAAGTTCGACAAACCAACTTATAAGTATATTTTTACTGTTTAGTGTACTTGATTGCATCTTAATGCATCTTAACAGTCAACCTCTTAATGCCTCTTAAGAGCCCACATATTTGTATTAAGATATAAATATGAGTCTGAACTATTTAGAAGATCTCTTAATACAAAAAATATTAGCGGTTAAAATGTATTAAGTGGTGGACTATTAAGATGTATTAAGATGCAATCAAACACCACCAGTGTTTGGATATGACTTATTTTTTGACTTATAAATCAAAAATAATAATTAACCATTTATAACTTAAAATAAAATGATTTATAAGTAATCTTAATAAGTTATTTTTGACCAAATATAATGATTATTTTGCCCTTTCTGTATCTTGATAAATTACATTTTTACCCTCTAATTTCTTCGCAACTGCTCTCTCATCTGATCTGTTTTGCTCTGCCTCTCTCTGAGCTCGATCCGTCAATTTCTTAGTTTCTCCCTCCTTCGCTATGTGGCTGTTACTCCTGCTACTCATTCTACTTCCATTGCCGCTACTATTTCGATTGTTGTCAGGTACCAAACCCTATACCAAATATTTGATATATATATATATATATATATATATATATATATATATATGTGTGTGTGTGTGTGTGTGTGTGTGGGTGTGTGTGTATTATGTTATGTTTGAATCTTTGGCATGTGGTTTTTCTTCTTCTTTACCTTTTAAGTTTTGACTGTAGTTTCAGATCATGTAGGTTTCGATTCAATTCAATTCTGTTTGTTGTTAATTTATGTGGTTCAAATGTTTGATTGATTGATTGAATGAATTGTTGTATATATGTAGTAACTTCATAGTTAGGATCTTGTGATGGTAAACATTATTATTTGATACATCTTATTAACTTTGATTAGACTGATAGAGGGGACATGAGACAACTGATTTGGATGGGGATTTGATTACAACTGTTTGTGCAGTGGTTGAGTGTGTAAATAAGCTTGTTTATGTTCGTTCTTTGAGGGCAAAGTATTTGCAATTCAATTGCCTTCAAATTTTTGAAGAATTGCTTACATTTCAAAACATACTAGTGAGGTTAATGATACTATAGGTATAAGTCTGAGATTGGTGATATTATAGTAGGCAGAGTAATTGAGGTAAAGAACAAATTTTTATCCAATTTGTGTTATATGACAACTGTTTTTTCCTTTTTGTTGATCTGGCTTGAGTCATCTATTATACATAAATGTCAAATGCGTACACCATGATTACTAACTTTGCTAAAAATAGTTTTTTATGTTATGGTTGCTCCTAAGCGTTGGAGATTGGAGATAAACTTTAGTCAGGATGCGGTCATGATGATTTCATCGATGAACTTGCTTGATGGCATCCAGTTATATACGAATCCTCATTCTACATAATCTATTGAACATCTCCCAAGTAGTGGTTGTTCTATTTTAAATTTTTTAGCATGAAACTATGTTTGCCATTGGTATTGTGCTAGAATAACTTGGATTTTGATCACCATAAGAAGTCCTATAAGAGTACTTTAATTTATACAAGTAATCTTTCTTGATCATGAGCAAGGGCATTGTCATTCGAAAGTAATAAAAGCATTAGTAGAACAGGCAGAAAAGCTCACTCTTAGCTCCAGAGCCTTCTAAATTATACATTGCGATTGACGTTAAATTAATTTAATGGCTCGACTTTAGTGCTATTAGAATTAAAATTTTATAGTCCAATTTTCTTATAAATAGTCTTGACAGTACTGTACTACAACCTCCTCCTGTGATACCTTCTACTTCTTTGGAGTGAATATGACCTAAGAAATCTTATTTGTGTTGCTAGTATTATATGTGTACCTCAGCGTCTGTTGTTGAATCTTTAGTGAGACTACATTGTGTAAAAAGGGCTTGTATGAAGTATGGGTCGAAAACAGATGCATTTCGAAGGCAAGGGCAGGCCTGGTATATTTTCTCATCTCGGTAACTTAGCTTTCTTAGTTTATTCTTTTTCATACTATCTTTATATCTTACTTTTTTCACGCGCATATTTATTGACAAAACTAATTATTTAGCCACTGTAGTTGGCAAGTTTTATTTAATACACCACTGAACTTTTAATTTTTTTTAAATTACCCCATTGAACTAATTATTATTTTCAAATTAGGTCACTCCGTTAATAAAATTAGACAGACGTTAACATTTTATCTATGTGGCTCTGGAAAAAAAATACAAAAATTAAAAATATTACATGTGGCAAAAAAATAAAAAAAAACTTAAAAGTAAAAATAAAAAAATCACCCTCATTAAAAGCTAGCTCATTACACGAGTATACATAAAACCTAGACAACATATAGACAACCCTAAAATCATTTACCTTGGAATCGAAACCAAATCCCACAAAAACTTTATCAGAAATGGAATTGATTTGCACATTCGGGTAGCCGGATTCCACAAAACAATTATAAATCCATGCGAGGGATCACAGAGACAAATTAAGCCATTAATCGAACCAACTAGCTCCATTTAATTTGAAGAAGGTTTCGAGGAAATGGAGAGTTAAAGAGGTTCGATTGAATCAATGTGGAAGATGGTGATTATGTCATCTAAGTGGCTGTGGACGACGAGTGAGTTGTTTTGGGGGTTTTGAGAGATGTGGATTAGGTGCGATTTGATGAAGCTAGGGCTTGAAAAGAGGGAGCATCGTGGCTTGCAAACGCATCAGAAGCGAATTAGGGATTTGATGGGAAGACGATTGAGGATTTCAGCTTTTCTATCTTTAATCGGCCCACCCATTTTGGATCTGATTTGAAGGTGTTTGCATCTAGGTGTGGGTAGCTGGTCTCGTTGGTTTATGGATCTGGTCGATCAGATCTGGCTTCTCGACATCTTTGGTGGTTTTGTCAATGTTCAGGCAGAAGGTCCCTTGCTCGGAGTTGTGTTGCGTTGGTTTGGTCGTGATTTGCTGGTTTGGGCTCTCATGTGGTGATTGGTCTTCCAGTGGGTTACCTTTCTATGATCCATCGCCGAACTTTGGTCTGCTAGTGCTACAATTGATGAGTCTATTCCCCACTTGCTTGGTTGCTGACTAATCCAGCGATATCATTTTTATTTTTATTTTCTTTTTCTTTTTCACAGTCACATCAGATAATAACTGAAATAATTTAATAGTCGTGAGTCATAGTTAACAAAATGATTCAATTTTAAAATAATAATTAATTCTATGGGATAATTTAAAAAATTAAAAGTTCAATGGTGTATTACAGTGGCTAAATCATTAGTTTTGCCCGTATTTATTGGTTGTAGCCATTGTGTAACACCTGCTGTGGACTACTACTTTTTTTATATAAAAAAATCATCATGTATGGTTGTTATGTATGCTTTTGGTGTATGTGATGGGCTAATTCATATTACTGGGGCAATTCAAAAAACTTGACAATCCAAGTATATAGATTCATATTACTGTCTCATAATAGATTCACAATGCCAATCCAAATATATTTTGCTAGCATAGTATTCAAGTTCATACGAGTTTTACAAGTAATTTGTAAACCATGTCTTGGAAACCAATCAAAGAATAGGAGTTGTGCGGAATGAGGAGCATTTGATAGGTGTCATATATAGTTTATAATCTCTAATAGTTTATTTTTCTCATGCAATGCAGTCTCTCTTGCTTTCCGGAAGTGGCATGAGGAGCACTTGTTTAGATTCAATTTTGTTAAAATCCTCAATATATTGGTTATATTGATAATCTTTTTTGTTATTCTAATTTGGACTTCTTTTTATCATCCAATTGGTTCCCAGATGTTCCATTTGACAATGTCTTTTATTTTTTTATGTTTTCATTATCTATACAGTTGAATTTGAAAGAAAACGTCAAAAAGATTATTGGTTTCCATGCTCAGTGATGGACAATGAGCCGTTTACCAATAAGATGTTTAAATAACAAGTGTTTTTTTTATCAATAATAAGTTGTTTATCAATGGAAATAAGCTGTTTAAATAATAAGTTGTTTACTAATAAATTGTTTAAATAATAAGTTGTTTACTAATAAGTTGTTTAAATAATAAGTTATTTACCAATAAACTGTTTAAATAATAAGTTGTTCACCAATAAGCTATTTAAGTAATAAATTATTTACAAATAAGTTCTTTAGATAATAAGCTATTTGTTGGTTTTTGAATTTATGATGTTTTGAATGATGACTAATTTAAGTATATTAGACATGTGCATGGTTCATGGTTTGTTATAATATTATTATTAATATGCATGTGTTATGGTTATTACATGAACACTTGTTGATTTCCTTCCGTTGGTAAGTTGGAATGTTTTAAAATTAAGGAAGATTTGATTTGGAGTTTATTAAGGAAGATTTGATTTGGAGTTTATTAAGGATGATTTGAATTTGAGTTTATTAAAGAATATTGGTATTTATAATTTTTAATGCTATCAAATATTATTAGATGGGTTTATATATGTTATTCCAGCTGGCTCAAATTTCCTTCATCTATTATACAGAGTATTTCGTGGGTACTATAATTTATTTAAGGATATACTCTTGCTTAGTGGGACCCATAACTGTTAGTGGTACTTTGTATTCTAATTGAGAAAGGAGTCTTACTGAAGTTGTTTAGAGTTGGTGGGTCTCATCTTATCTTATCTCCTTGTTCCTTTATTTAAGGTATTTTGGTTTGACTTGAAAGCATATCCTTGATTTACAAAATCTGTTGGACTCTTTAATTGTTAATATCATGGGGTATACCAACTTTGATATGTGTTTCCTATTCCATCTCTTGTTCATAACCATTGGTTAATATTGTAGCTAATATTATGGGATTTAAATCATCTAATTTCTTGCTATGGGATTTAAATCATCTGATTTATTGCTAACAATTATTTTATAGTCGTTGGGTCTCTCTTTATATATAGTCTTATTTTCACGGCTAAGCAGAGCAGGATACATGCAAGAAGCTAATTCACGTTGCTATACAGAGAAGAATCCTATTGAGAGCTTTCATTGTTTATTTCCAGTTATTCATTGCACTGTCTATAATTCTTTGTGGCTGAAAAATAAGAAGTCTATTGTAATTTCTTATATCATATTCAAAGTTCAAAGCTTGTTTGGCTTGATCGATCCAGTAGTGGATAGGGTTTTAAGAGAGGTTTGATCAAAGCTTGTTTGGCTGTTCAAAGAGAGGTTTCAAGGTTGCAGAGGTGCAAAGGTCTCAGTGGTGAGAAAGGTTGCAGAGGTGCAAAGGGGGCAAAGAGGTGTCCATCGGTGGAAAACTTCTTTTGTAACGGGGAGTTCTTTTATTGTATTTAATTGAATATTAAGTTTAATAAAAAGTGTCTCCAATCTTAGTTGGGATTGGACGTGGATTACGCCACTGCAGTAGAGGATAGAAATTTGAACCACGTAAAAATCTTGGTGTAATTTTTACTGCTTATCTCTTTAATTGTCATTCACGTTCGCACTTTTTGTTATTCACGCCCACTAATCCGGACACTAAAGGTATGTGTCAGTTTGTCGATAATTATAAACGAATAACAGACACTAAAGCAGACAAGTGTAGCTGTCTGAATTAAACCTGTAGTAGAAAATTTTAAAAAGTTTTCAGCGTTTATCACTTTTAGATTAAACACCTATTCACCCCCCCTCTAGGTGTGCACATACATAGAATTACACTATTTATCAATAATAAGTTCTTTAAATAATAAGTTGTTTACCAATAAGTTGTTTAAATAATAAGTTGTTTACTAATAAGCTGTAAGTTGTTTAAATAATAAGTTGTTTACCAATAAGCTGTGTAAATAATAAGTTGTTTGCCGATAAGCTTCTTAAATAATAAGTTATTTATAAATAAGTTGTTTAAACAATAAGTTATTTACCAATAATAAGTTGTTTACTAATAAGTTTTTTAAATAATAAGTTGTTTACCAATAAGCTGTTTAAATAATAAGTTGTTTACCAATAAATTGTTTACTAATAAGCTATTTAAATAATAAGTTGTTTACCAATAAGTTGTTTAAATAATAAGTTGTTTACCAATAAGTTGTTTACTAATAAGCTGTTTAAATCATAAGTTGTTTAACAATGAGCTGTTTAAATAATAAGTTATTCACCAATAAGTTGTTTAAATAATAAGTTATTTACATATAAGATGTTTACTAATAATAAGTTGTTTATCAATAAGCTGTTTAAATAATATGTTGTTTACTTATAAGTTGGTTACTAATAATCTGTTTAAATAATAAGTTGTTTATCAATAAACTGCTTAAATAATAAGTTATTCACCAATAAATTGTTTAAATAATAAGTTGTTCACCAATAAGTTGTTTACCAATAATAATATTCGATATGATATTGAATCAATGGATCTTTTTATAATGTCTTTTTTAGTAATCTTTACATTTTATTTTAACTTATAAGTCATTGTCAGTCGAACACCTTCATGACTTGTTTTTAACTTAATTTCTGACTTATAAGTCATTATCAGTCGAACGCTTTTACTTATAAATCACAACCTAAAATAACTTATAAGTCATTCCCAAATAGGCTTGTAATGACACAGAAATTGAGAAGACAAAAATAATATGAATTTGAAATTTTTAAAAACTTAAATGAGGCCTTCCAAATTTATGATATACTTTACCTTTTTATCATGGTTTTCAAACTGAGACCGTCCATGGAAAGGTACTGAGTAGATGGATTAATGGTCCAATCAAAGGTCAAACTTTATTGATTCAATGACATTATTAATATGTAAAAAATAATAAATAAATAAATAAATTGTTACTCCCTCCCTCCCAGTATAAAAGTCCTGGTGAATTTTTCACGCATATTAAGAAGAAGAATGAAATGACAAAATTGCATATAATAATATGTCATTAATTATTTTCAATGTAGGTGAGATAGTGACTTTCTAGCTATTCAATTCAAAATATTATCTCTTCATACTTATTAAATATGGAGAGGGAATTAGAATAAGAAAAATATGAGATATTTAATGTTACGGGTATAATAGAAAAAAAATGTGTAAAAGTTTGGTTATTAAAAGAAAGTGAACATTTAACATGGGACTACCCAAAATAGTAATAAGGACTTTTATCACATATTTTTATTATTTTACCCCTCTAAAAAATTCAAAATTGTTATAAATGTATTTAATATTACTTAATATAGTTAATATTATAAAAAAAAAACTCAATAAGCCCTCATTCAGCCCATTCAGCCAAAAAAATGACACTAAATCATTCAGCCCAAATCGTCTGGATGACTAACCGATTCAACCATTCACACCATTTTTCCCCAAAACAAACGCACTTAGGTTGTGTTTGATAAAATTAGTTGTTATGATCTGAATAGTTTAGATATCTGAATAATATAGAGTATCTGAATAGAATTGTAACTGAATGAAAAAATATTGTTTGATAATTATTTTTTTAAAATGTCTGAATAACATATTTTTACTATTTTAACCTTTCTTTTTTTCTCTTTCTCTTTGCCCCTTCTCAGTTCTCTTCTCCCTTCTTATTCTTTTTTTTTCTTCTTCTTCCTCCCCATCCGCCCCCACCCCACCACACCCCCACCCTCCTCCCCTCTTCCCCGCCTCACTTCGCCTTGCACCCACTTCCCCACCCCACCTCACCTCTCTCCTCCCTATCCTCTTCCCCGCCCCACCCTCCTCCTCCTCCTCCTCCTCCTCCCCGCCTCACCTCACCTCACCCACCCCTCCTTCCTCCCTTCCCTTCCCCACCCGCCTCCTCCTCCTCCTCCCGCCTCCCCGCCTCCCCCTCCTCGCCTCCCATGTAGATCTCGACATGGTGGTATGGTAATATTGAAGATTTGATCTGGTGGTGGTGGTATGGTAATATTGAAAATTGATAATATTGAAGAGGGTATTTGTGTCTAAAAAATAACAAAGTCATTAAGAGGCATGTGTGAATAATTTAGATTTGATTTTTTATCTCAACCATTTAGAGGTATTCAGAGGTAACAAAAACAAACAAACAACATTTATCCTCTTAGCGAATAAGAGGTGGTCTATTAAGACATCTTAAGAGGTAAACAAACAGCACCTTAATGGCTAACCGATTCAGTCATTCAGACCAAAATAAACAATTAGCATGATAAACATTGTTAAGTAACCAACTCATCTAAAAGCTTAAGCTGTTAGATGGAGGGCCCAACAATGTTTATCATGCTAACACAAACATCCCTTACTCTATTCATATTTTGACTGAATGAGTCATCTACAGTTTGCTACACCATCCTCCACCTCTTACAGCTCTTTCCCCTTCCTATCCTAGCACACATAGCCGACCACCGTTCACCGTTCACCACCGCAACCATGTCAACAAAATAATGCATCCACCACCAAAGCAAACAGAAATATATCATTCGTCAAACAATCATCGTCGTCCTCACTGTCCTCTTCATCATCCTCTTGGAAATCCTTATAATGTGGGTCATCTTCCAGTCGAAAAAGCCCTGCTTCATCATCCAAGATGCCACCCTTCGTTCCAAATCTCCTCACTTCCAATTTCTAAGTCATCATCTCCTCCCAAAACCCCAACTCCAAATACCTATTTAGTATTAATTTTTTTTTTTAATGTTAGGCTTCAAGGAACTAACCGGTCAAACCCGTGAACTGGTCACCGGTTTACTGGGTCAACTGGTTGGATTGTCAGTTCACCGATTCTTAGTGGTTTTCGATTAAAACTGGTTTAATGGTCCAAATCGGACCGTTGGGTGGACTGGTTTTGATTTTTACCAGTTCGACCGGCGGTCCGAGTTTTAAAATCTTGCTTTCTATTAACATTTGTTAGGTTTATAAATAGAAGATAATTTTAGAATTCTTATATATTTATTTATTTCATTGTATTTTTCATCTAAACAAGTCCATTTTTGAATAAAGAAAAAAAAACACTTAACTGGAATACTAAAATTTGCTATATTTTTTTGCTCCTATGTTTTTTTGAAATTACATAGACAAAACACTTAATTCATTCATTCATTCATTTTCTCTCCCTTTATCCATTTTAAAACCTACACACAAAATTATTGTTAAATTCCAAAAGAAAAATTTAACCGATAAAAAAAAAGAAATTATCATATGTTTTCTTCTCTTGTTAGACTTAGAAAAACTAAAGATATTGACCTCAAATCTTATTATTTATCGGACAAAATTAATTTCCGACATGGACAGAATTAAAACTCTTAAAAAAATTGACTTATCACAAAAGTGGAAAAGGAACAAAATACATAACCACAAATTATATATATATATATTGAATTTTTTTTTTTGCTCTTATTCATTCCAACACCAAAAGTGATAAATAAAATAGTAAAAGAAAGTTTTATTGGTATAGTTTTTATTTTTTTACAGATTTTACCAATAAATGTAATGATTATCAACAAATATTGGGAACCCTGAACGATGTTTCCGGCAGCTCGTACTCGCCTCTCATCTCTCCAACTTTCATCGCTTGTTTCACCATTTCAAAGAAGTACTACTTCTCCTTCCTTTCAGTCTCTCCCTTTCCGAAACACTCTCTCCTACTCTGCTCCTCAAAACCCCATACCTCGTTCCACTCAGAATGTCTCTGTAACTAAAACTCCTAAACCGGCAATCTCCGATACCGCCAAATTCGTGAGGACCGTCCTGTTCGTTCCTCCCGGACTGGACCCAGATGAGGTCACAGAAGACATGGTACTACCGGGTTCGAACATTGCGATTGGGCCCTACGCCGGTGACTCAAAAATTAAGCAAGTCGAATTCGTCGGGAGTAGCATTCGGCCCAAGGACTGCCCAAAGGATGGGCGGCCAGAGTTTGCTATGCTTGGTCGCTCCAATGTTGGCAAGTCTTCTCTGATTAATTCCCTGGTTCGAAAGAAAGAAGTCGCCCTCACTTCTAAAAAACCAGGTTTTTTTTGTGCTTCTGAATATGAATTGAATATGGGGGTTTTGAATTTTTACTTTATACGAGTTAATAATGATTGCAGGGAAGACTCAGCTTATTAATCATTTCTTGGTGAACAGAAATTGGTACCTTGTGGATTTGCCTGGTTATGGGTGAGCCTTAATTTTACTAAGATCATGACTGCTTCATATATTTTTCCTCATTTCTGTATGTTTATACTTCTTTGTTTGTTTTCATCAATCCGTATAAAGTGTAATTAGCCAATTGCAAACCCACACAAGCCAATGGCTTTATTGTTAGATTATTGTTTATGCTTTTGCTGAGAAGTTTGAAGTGACGGAATTGATTGTTTGAGGTTTCTGTGTGTATATTTGGATAGGGTTGGCATTTTTGAAGTAATTTCCAATGGGGTATTTTCTAGAAAATTCCTTTGTGCAACTTTTTATAATTTACTAAGCTAATCAGGTTTTGAAACGATGCAATTTTGGATGCTATGTTGTTTGAAATAAGTCACTTTGTGCTTGTGGAACGGAATTTGGACTCCTCCAATAAGAACCAATGCTCACTCATTAGAGAGAGATGCAATGCTCAGTACATTTTACGCCTCCGTGTTATCTCAGAAACTTAATGTCAAAGAACGCATGTAGACATGTCTTGAGCCAATATATTCTAATTGCTTAAGTAGAAGGCTTCCTTTATAGTAAGCTTGATTCTTTGTATCGTAGATGTCAACCTTTTGCATTATGATGTTAGGTTTTTTAAGTTTTGCTGGTCTAACTGATGTAGGACGAGTCCGTGAAAGCTGATCAGAATGATATAAAAGGCTTTGGAAGTCCATGAATTAGAAGTTGTATTTTAATTAGTTTCTTTAATTTGTAGTTATCTTATTAGAGTCCAATTTAGGTTAGGAAAATTGTCTAGGAGTATTATAAATATTGATTTACTTCATTATTTTGATACATTGAATTATTAGAATTGATTGAGTTTTGTTTGAGAATCATATTTGATAATTATCCTTCGTCCCAAAATCCCCGTCCCCATCACTACCACTTGTATCTTTGAAGGATCACAGACTAGTGATTTTCATTTATATTTGTGAAAAGTTGCTGCTGGGCTTATAATTTATATCCAAGTGAACTGTTAGAGGTCTGTTTGTGATTACCCTTTTCATGCCTTTTGTAGGCCTTCCATTCTCAAATTTAGTTTTTTATCTAGGTTGCATTCCCAAATTCCTATCCTATGGGATAATGTGACTTTTTTACGTCCCTGTGGACTTAATCTTTTTTGGGCTTTTATGAGGATACCTATTTCTGATATTCATAGGGACTGGCTAACTTTACTCCAGTGAGGGCTTTGTACTTTTTCCATATTCTCAATTTTCCCTTGGGGGCTCATTGTTTTTCCCGAGTAACATCACTTCCTTATTTTATTTTCAAAAAATCCATTTGTTTGCTTCATTTTTAAAAGCTTTTGGAACCTTACGGACTAAGTCATGTTACAGATAGGGGTTTCTGTTATGCTGTTGCTGGGTTGTAGTATCATTAGTCCTGACCTTAGTTACAATGGCTCTGAAATCTAGTTCTCATGAAAACATTGTGCTGAAGAGATAGGCTTCTGTTATGAAATATGAATTTTATTTCATATTGTCTAATTTTATTTTCTAATCTGCAATATATGGGAGTTATGAAAGTGCTGCTGGTGGTGCTAGTAGTTGTCAGGACCTGTGATTGAACTGTTAGTTGTATGGTTGTTTACAGTCTTTTTCTGGAAGGTAAATTTTAATTTGCCCTTGTACGCTGCTACTATGTGTCAACTCATTTGTTTTGCGCGTAACTGTATGTAATGTTATATTATCATGAAATATCTTCAATCAAATATCAAATTCGGTGCATAGGCGTATATTGAGTTCTATATCTGTCATTGTGTTTACAGATTTGCTAATGCCCCAGAATCGGCTAGAATGGATTGGTCTTCATTCACCAAAGGGTACTTTTTAAATAGAGAAACTTTGGTTGCAGTTCTACTGCTAGTAGATGCCAGTGTACCACCTCAAAAGATTGACCTCGACTGTGCTAATTGGCTTGGCCGAAACAATGTATGTTACTTGTTACTTTTGTTATCTTCAAATACCCATTAGTTCATCACTAGACCTTTGAGGTAAAAGTTTGATATACTCTCATGATGTTTTACATTTCCGCCACACCTTTCAGATAGCAATGACGGTTGTGTTCACAAAATGTGACAAAATGAAAGGTGGCAAAGGAAAAAGACCTGACGAGAACATCAAGAGTTTCCAAGAGCTGATCAGACAGAATTACAAGATACATCCTCCATGGATCATGACCAGCAGTGCCACTGGTTTGGGCAGGGATGAACTCCTTCTGCATATGTCACAGCTAAGAAATTACTGGGATAATTAGAAACCATAAGCCTTGATTAGAGCATCTTTCAGATAGATCTCTTGCAAATCAAGTTAGTCCATAAGTTAGAATATTAATCTATAATGTCATTCAGTGGTCTACAACTGGTTTGTCTGGAAATTCCTTGTTACCAGAAACCAGTAAAATGTAGCCAGGTTTCCAAATTTTGTATTCCTTATCAATCTAGGATACTAGATCTCAAGTCTAGTTAATCTGCACGGTACATGCTTTTTATATTATTAAATCTTTTTAATAAATATTTGCTTGTAGACAACTTCTACGCCAAGCAGCGGCAGGCACATGATTTTTTTTTGTGGATGGGGCATCATATACGAATTGTTATAAAGTATTTTCATGATAGATGCTATGCTAATATTAAATTTAAGAAATTGTTAAATCCACACCAGAAAATGTTATTTTCACAACAAAAGTATCGTTATAGATCTTATAGTGATGGTTTTTACTGTTGCTATACATCTACAGCGACACTTTTGTTGTGAAAATAACAAAAAAATTTGTGAATTTAATAATTCCCTAAATTTATAATACATATCAATTTTTACAGAATCAAGTGTTGAAATAGCATGTTACAGTACAAACAAAAATGAGATCAATTAATCAAATTATACTTATTTGGTTATTTCAATCAGTACTTGTCTATTAATTACCATGATTTCAAACTTTGTCACTTGTCTTTTTTCTAAAAATAGTTTGAAAACGTGTTGCCATATGATATCTACACTATAAGAAAAAGGATGAACAACGACAAAGATTTTCTACGAACCCAATGTTTGGTTGCTAATACTAGTAACAATGACCGTTATTAGCGATCACATGTTAATTTAGTCATTATTGATTTTATTTGTGGTTGTTGATCGGTCGCTGATAACATTTGCCTCCATAAATTTGGCATGCACAAAAGTGAGACGAGAAGACTTATTGCGACCAGATCATAACAACGATACAACCACATATTTACATATCAATGACCGCATGCGGTTGCGAAAAGTGGTCGCTCATCAAGAACCAGACAGTCGGACAGAAAAGAAAAAGAAAAAAAAAAGGAAAAAAAAAGGAGAAGAGGGAGAAAAGGGACGTCGGCCGTAGGACAGACCACCCCCGCCGTCCAAGCCGCCGCCGCCCGGTCATCCTCAAGTATATATGGATTTCTAATTTTAAAAATTAAAACTCTACCCTTGCATTACTACATTTTACTGTTTGGATTTCTAATTTTAAGGTTCTAACTATGGTAGTTACAAATTTTGAGCTTGTAATATTCCGATCCACTTGGGAAATTCTTTGCATGTTTTGTAGTCACAAGGCAAATTCTGGGCTTGTAATATTCCACTTGGGAATTTTGTGCAACTTGAGAGATGTATTGGCTGAACAAACAAAAGACAGCCTCATGTTTTCTCATAAACCTAAATACATAACTCTCTTTTTCTTTTTTCTTTTTTCTTTTTGTACATAAAAATAATAAATGGAGCTCTTGTAAGAATTAGTAAAGGCATGTCCTCTCTATGTACTGTGTTGTTGTGAATGTGCATCTTAGATAATTAGGCCCAAGTATGATAGATATGTATCAGAATGAAGATACATACGAACGTCCACTCCAACCCTCGAAAGTTATTTGATTTGGCAAAAAGATTTTTAATAATTTACTTATCCTACAACTAATGCTTGAATGCAAGTACGTTAGACCTGATAATATAGTTAGTTAATTGTCGGGTCAACTCATATTAATTCGAACCAAATGGGTTGGTTAACTGTTTTTATTTATTTTGGTTGGTTAAAGTTTGGAACCATATTTTTAAAAAGAAATATAGTTCCAACCCGGTTAATCATTTTTTGACCCATATTTTATTCCAAATCTAAATCAAAAGTTTTTTTCATCCATATTTACATATTCAAGAAGCTCAACCACCCACCCCACCCCACCCCCACCTCACCCCACGCCACGCCACGCCACACACCCACCCCACCCATCCACCTACCCCACCCCACCAAAAAAAAATATAATGGGATTATGTATCTGACCCTTACCCCCACCCATCCCACCCATCACCCCCCTCCCACCCCACCCCTCCCTCCCTTCCACTCCCCAAAATAATATTATGTGATTATGTATACACCCTCACCACCACCCCACCCCACTCTGCCCCTCCCACCCCACTCCACTCCACTCCACCCCCCACCCCACAAAATAATATTATGTGATTATGTATACACCCCTTACCACCACCCCATCCCACTCCGCCACCCAAAAAAAATAATAGTATGTGATTATGTATACACCCCTTACCCCACCCCCCAAAAAAAAATAATATTATGTGATTATGTATACACCCTTAACCCCACCCACCCCACCCACCACCACCCCCGCCCCACCACCCCACCCCCACCCCCACCCCCCACCCCCACCCCCCAAAAAAAATAATATTATGTGAATTTCGGTATATAATTAATTAATTAATTTTGTATAGTAGTGTTGTATTATATTATTATCGTTAATATATTATTGTATTTTAATTTATTTATAGAAAAGGTATAGATGGTACGACGCACACTCATCAATCATATAGACACTTTTAGCAAAATTGTGTTGTCCGAATAAAAGACAATTTGAATAAAGAACGATATAAAAGGCCCTGCAGAATGCTGAGAATGACCATCCAGAAAAGGGTGAGCAGTACATACACGAGCATAACCCTTGGTGATGCGCGCATCCCATATATATGGGTTGAGATGTGTGAGCAATGGAAGGCTAATAGTTAGGTGAAGAAACGCAAGTATGCTCTTGAAGCAGAACCTCAAAGTGCATTTAAAAGGCAACAAGAAAAAAAACACTTATAGGGGCGACATTATATCACAATTGCAGCATTTTGCTGTCAGGGTATGTATTTTGCAAAGTTTTGTTTTTGTTTTTATTTATATTCATGGTACGTATTAGTACTTCTGTCTATGTGATTAATATATATACATATGTATAGATCCCGATTTTTGTAAGGGGCTTAGTCTCGAGTTCAACCTAACCATTGGATGAATGCATATGTACGTGGCCACCCGCGATGTTTTGTCTGAAGCTAGCTGTCCAAATAGCAGTAATTACTATATATACCTTTGATATGTTGTTTACAATTTTTACATCATTATTAAGTTTAAATATTTATTTTTAACTATTTAATTTTTAAACTGCAGATAACATGACACTTTTAAGAGTTTAATGGATGAACGTTATCCTGCTAGCACCCCATGGTCGTCGATAGATCAAGAATTGTGGGAATTGTGGGAGAGGACATCTGTTATGAATAAGAACTACGTCAAATGATAACGACAACGACCGATCATCAGTGGCACAGACAACTTGCTACTTAGTCTACACAGTCATCGGGTCATCCGAGTTATCATACTCCTGCTGACTGTGTGAGAGCGATCTGTTAAGAATATCGTGATCTTCTTCGTATACTGGGTGAACATCTGCAGTCTATGAGTCTTGATGAGTTAGCAGATGTAGTGGCGGCAGCAGCACCACAACATCAAAATGGCGACGAAGTAATCTTAGTAGTTATTATAATCAAATTAATCACTTATATATATTGTTGTGTTAGACTTAGTCTTACTTCTGTTTAAATAATTTATATTGTTTAACTTTATGTTTAGTTTTCTGTTATTGTAAGGCTATATATAACTACTTTTACATTCAATAATACTTGAGTTTTCCCTCACTTTGCTTTGCATAAGTCATACCAGTATTAACATATTTTGTATTCATTCTTTTACGATTGTATGTTAGACAAGGATGACATTTGTATATAGCACATTTGGTTCTTGTTGGTTTGTTTATGTTTATATAGTTTATACTATTTTGGTTTATTTGTTTTCATGGATGAATGTTTATATATACTTTTGTGTTTTGGGATATATATATATAAAGCAAGTACAAAATAACAACTTTTTTTAGGAAATCCACAAAACATACATTTTATAAAAAATTTAGTATGAGCGACAACATGCGGTCGCTAATACCTATCAGCCGACTGCAATAGGCTTTAGCGTATTAGCGACCGATGCGGTCACTAATGGTGGTCGCGCTAACACGTAATGTCGTGTCACTCCTAAGACTTGAGTCAACGTGACTCAGTTTAACGACGAAGTGGTTGATATTGGCGGACGCTGAAAATTCGGTCGCCTGAATCCACCCAACGACTAGATATATAATGTGCGACCACTATCAGCTCTGCGATCGAGTGCGGTCGCATATAGGCTTTTTTTTGTAGTGTTATATTGTTGATTGTTTTTGCTTCAAACATTTAAATTTGCTAGAGGTAGATTTCCTTAGTACTCATTTGGGTTTATACTGCTTGCATTATCCCCCACCATATCTTGCCCCCAGCCTGATCTCCAAGTTTCTTTATGCATATTCAATTTGTAGATTAGGCCCAAATTTGGTATATCTCAAATTGCATTTTTTTTCAATTGCTAGTTGTTTAAACAAACTTCGTTTCCCGTTTCCCGTTTCCCGAGGATAAAGTTTTGTTTTTCGATTGCCAGAATAATATTGAAATAGAAATCTGCTAAAGAACAAGTCGTCTAACAAATAAAGAATATATATATATATATATATAGAGCAAGTATATATGACGGTTGTATGGATAAACCAACCGTCAGCTTAAAGGGTAAAGGTGAATAAGATAAGAGTATGACTTGATCCGGACCAGA
Source organism: Panax ginseng (assembly GCA_020205605.1). Classification (NCBI taxonomy): domain Eukaryota; kingdom Viridiplantae; phylum Streptophyta; class Magnoliopsida; order Apiales; family Araliaceae; genus Panax; species Panax ginseng. Next base: position 12,954,245 of record CM035145.1, read on the forward strand.
TATATATATATATATATATATATATATATATATATATGAGGTCGGATCCGTCCGAACTCAGGACAAGTTTAAAATCCGGACCTTTTTTTTTTTTTGCTTTTTTTTAAAACAACTAAAAAAAATAAATAAATTATGGAATTGAAATTTTTTCATAATCTGATGTTTTAGGTGTGATTTGAGTGCGTATAACAAAACATGTATATACGATCATGCAGATTATGTACCACTATTTTTTGGTATAGGTATTCAAATCACCTCCCAAAACATTGTATTATGAAAAAATTTCAGTTCCAAAAAATATTAAATATTTTTTTTTAGTTATTTTTTAAAAAAAAAAAGCAAAAAAAAAATAATAATTTTGGAGTCCGTTTTTGATCAGGTCCGGGAGTCCGGACCTGATCCTTGTTGATATATATATATATATATATATATATCTTCAAACTCGAAACATTGAAATATACAAACTTGCTTCGTGAACTAGTAGTGGTTCTGTTTGCTGAATAGCCTGCGCGGACCAAATAACTTCGCAACTACTTAAAAAATCTACTAAATTACAAATGGAAAGAAAAGAAAAGCAAGATTATTTATGATCTTTACTTGCTAGCCCTATACTCAAAATATATTATAATTATATTTGATGAGAGTATATGACTAGAAAGTGAGATTGCAAAGCAGAACCAATAAAGTAATAGACTAACGAAATACGGCTGTGTATCTTACGTACATAAGCATACTTTAGAATGAGAGCTTGATAACGACAAAGTGGAGGGTGAATTAAAAAATCTATCCTCCAAGTACGGAGGAATTAGAATAATTATTGTAGTTATAGAGAGATCGATGACGAAGATCTAAAGAACTGTTCCAGGCTCCAGGGTGGATAAGGTTCCTGGACTTTCAAGAAGGAAGGAACACCATGCAAGAGAAGCAGGTGACAAACTGAACCCTAGAGGACTCATCAGTGTTCCCAAATTGTCTGATAACTTGGCAGGTTTTGTATCCAGTACTGTTTCATTCATCAGGTGGCGGAAGGTGGCGGAGAATGGCGATTTATTTGAAGGAGTGAGCTGGAAGGGTAGGGTTTGTATTTCATGATCAGAAAAAGCAGTTGGTGTGGATAGATTAAGGGGTGGAGGTGCCACATCTTGGAGACGTCGAGGCTGGAACTCGGGCACGCTGGTGAGCCTTTGAACGACTTGTTTGAAGTTAGTAGAGTCGACTTGGTAGATTTTTGGTGGTGTTGGTGGCAGTGGGGCGATCGGCTTCTTCGTCATTGGCTTCGGCTGCAGTGGTTTACGAATGGAATGTAGTGCAGAATGGTAAGAAGGTGATGGTTTTGGTTTCCTTTCTGTTTGTTGATAGGAAGAAAAGTTATGAGTTGAAGAGGAGGATGAACAAATGTATGAATTATACGAGTCCATGATCGATAAATATATATTGTAACTTAACTTTCCTTAGCTGATTGTGTTTGTTTTGAGTTCAAAGGTTTAATTTTTGTTTTGTCTGTGAATAAAAAATGCTTGATGTCTAGCAACCAGACGTGGTAGTAGTGTATATATATATTGTCTAGAGAGATTGGAAGGGGAGCTAGCTAGAGATCAGGTGTGGAAGATGTTAGTATTTGGATAGAACTGAAGAAATTCAAATGTTGGGTTTTGTCCTCAGCGTCGGCGGCTGAGCTGACGTTTTGATTCATGGTCAAGTGCTGAAGTTTGACCATAATTTAAATATTTTGGCTAATTTATTGGCTCCATTATTGTCTTAAATTCTGGCTTCCGGAGGATTTTCCGTGTACCCAGTCACGAGTGTTTATTAATTACCCAATTATTATTCATGTTTAATAATTGCATTCAATATTTTCAATAATTTAAAGCAACACTCGGCAAATTATCACCTTACATTCAATATTTTCAAATTATTATTCATGTTTAATAATTGCATGAACATACAAGTGTTTAATAGTATTCTCTCCGTTCTTAAAAGATTGTTGTTTTAGAAAAAAAAATTTATTCTAAAATATTTGTCATTTACAACTTTTTAGAATAATAAATTATTTATTTTCCTATATTAGCCCTACCTTCTCTCATCGTCCAAAGAAATTATCTCCCTTGTATTAATAGTTTTCAACTTCCCATAAGGGGGTAATGATGGAATTTCTAACAAATTTAATTGTTAGTATTAAATGACTTTCTTAATCCATGTGTAAAAATTTTAAACGACAATCTTTTAGGAACGGAGGGAGTAATATTTAAAGTGCAACACTCACCATACATTCAATATTTGCACATATAAGACCTTAAATATTTGAATGTAAGGTGATACTCCTTCCGTTTATAAAAGATTGTCGTTTAAGGTTTTGGCACATGGATTAAGAAAGTGTCATTTACCAAGTAAATTTTGTTTAAAATTTCATCACTACCCCTTTATGGGAAATTAAAAACTATTAATACAAGGGAGATAATTTATTGGGACAATGAGAGAAGGTAGGGGTAATATAGAAAAGTAAATACTCCCTCTATTCTAAATTAATTGCTTAGTTTTGACTTTTTAAAGTCAAATTAACCATTTTTAAAACTAATCTTTTTACTATTTTTGCTAAAATATAAGTGAAGAGATTATAACCAAAAGAAAGTCTATACAATTTATTACTAACCCCAATTTTTATAATTTTAGAAATATATTTATATATGTTTAATTATTAATTCAAAAAATAGTCAATTTGACTTAAAAAAGTCAAAATCGAGCAATTAATTAGGGATGGAGAGAGTAATTTATTCTCCTCGAAAGTTATAAACAACAAACTTTTTGGAACAAATTTTTTCTTCTAAAACGACAATCTTTTAGGAACGGAGGGGGTATACTCAAGTATCACGTACTCCCTCCGTCCCTATTTAAATGACGTTTTAGAGTTTTTTATTTGTTCCTAATTAATTGACTTTTGTTCAAATCTATAAGAATTAATGATAATTAATGGAAAAATAATAACAAACCAATTATCTTAATTATATCCTATCCTTTTTTAAATTATGGATAAATAATAACAAACCAAGTAGAATTTAATCTCTTCAACAACCAATTAATGAGCAAAATTTTATATGGATAAAACTTTCTAACTGAATTAGAGTTTAAAATAATGTTAATGATCACCTGACATAATCCTCCATTCATATACATACATATGTATATGTGTATTAATCAGGCTAATTATTTATTCTCATAAGTGAATAGCAACCATGGCTTCTTCTTCTTCTTCACGGTCAGTTTCCTCTTCTTTTTCCTTTGTATTTCTTCTACTTATGTCATTCACGTTTCGTACGATGGAAGAGCCATCACCATTGATGGTGAACGAAAACTAATATTGTTTCATTACCCGAGAACTAACAAAATGAGTGCTATTATATACACACATTATTACTTACAGGTTACAGTTATATGCATGAGTGTGAAACATAACCCAGAAGCGGGTGGAATTATTTCATTGATTTGCTTATTTTCTAAATTTTTAGATATTATGTGCTAAAATTTGAGATTATTGCATTTGCATTTAGTTGCTGATATGCGGAATAATGTTTGCAATTGATTTGATTGATCTGATATTTGTATTGTCAATCGTGTTTAATTGAAAATTTTGGTGAATTTTCAATTGGAAAGTTTGTGTTTAGATTAGAGCTATTCACGTTTCTTATATCAACAGTAAGGAATTGAGTTTATTTCTTAATTTGATTATTTAGTATCTTCATTTTAAGTCTGTATTTTACTTTTGTTAATATTATAAATAGACACAAACATGTAAATATGCATGTAAATGATGAGGACATGAGGTGATGAGAGATATACTAGCAATTTACGCTACATATTATATCACTATTCATGTAAAAGAGAAATTGGTCACATAAACAAGTGTGTTTAGTCAGATTTAAGGGTTTTATAAGATTAAGGATATTAAGGCTTTGAAAGTGTGAATTTTCCTTTTTTGGGATTAATGTCATACTTCGCATTTGTTGCAGGACTAAGCTATATTTCTAACATCATTGTTGTAGTTTTCATCAGCTATGGGTGTTTTTCATGGTTTTTAATTAACATAGAGGTATTTATATATTTATACCATTTTCTTCTCGTTTTGTTATGGATTGTAAAAAGTTAAGTTGAGGCAACCCTTTCTTTGCAGTAAACAAAATATAAAAGTAGTAAAGGACAGGAAAAATAAATCAGTTGGCTACACTTTGATTAAGAAAAATTCAAAAAAAAATAGAAAAAAAGAAGAGTAGAAAAAATGATTTGTCCACAAGTTGAGATCACTTAATTTGCCACGAGCTTAAAAGCAATAGTCATATACTTGGAGTGTAATGCACAAACCAGTAAACTCTCACCACTAGCCCCTATAATATATATTCATTTGTTTTTTTGTGTAAAATTTGATCATCGCACAATAATATACTATTTTTTATTATATTTTAATTTATTAATTGTACGCACACATTTATTATTAAAAATTTGAATAATCCCGCCGCAACGTGGGGGTTTGTATCTAGTTTATTACTAACCCCAATTTTTATAATTTTAGAAATATATTTATATATCTTTAATTATTAATTCTAAAAATATTTAATTTGACTTAAAAAAGTCAAAACTGAGCAATTAATTTGGGATGAAGGGAGTAATTTATTCTCCTCGAAAGTTGTAAATGACAAACTTTTTGGAATAATTTTTTTTTTCTAAAACGACTTTTTAGGAACGGATGGAGTATACTCAAGTATCACGTACTCCCTCCGTCCCTATTTAAATTGTAATGACCCCAAAATAGGTTCATTCCATCCAACCCATTTTGAGTCGCCAAATACATGGTACAGAAAACAACTACAACTTTATTACAACAATTATCGTGCAAAATACAATAACACATATGCTGTGAGTTTGGATACAAATATATACCAACTGTAGCACGCCACAATGACACCTTACATAAAGGTATAGTCGAAAACTGTTTTAGAAATTAGAATCTTTGGGAAGTGCTCAAGGAAACCTTCGCATACATGGGAGACCATGCGTACAGGTTATAATAGATATCATATGCCCACGTAATTATCCTTGGTTGACGTAATAGACCCCAAAGAAAAAATGAGAAGATTACTTATCATGTTCTTCCCAATGGTGAGTTTTCTCTTGACATATCATTATCTCTCATTGTCTCAAATTGAGAGTTAAATTTTAAATAGACTCAAGATCATATAGGTAGTCTTTGGTAGATATACTCAAAGCAAGTGGATGAGCACAACCTCGTTTTATGATGACTCGAGGTTGTATGTCATTAAACATCTTGTATAATAGTGACAAAACACCCTTCCAAAGTTGAATTCACCTCACCTCAACATCTATAGACCACCGATTCTATTTCCTCGTTATTCCCTCGCTTGTCCCAAATACACTTTTATTACACGAAAGGAATTGTGAAGCAAAAGGGTGAGCACAACTAGCTCGAAAAAATATCATGACTAAAGATAATTAAATTATCAATAGCCTTCATCAATAATAAATCGTAGATTTAGAACATATGGTAGATGATAAAAAATTTCAACCATAGTTGCAGTAAATGAACGAGCAATCCATTAGAAGAGTCAAATAGACTATAAAGTCTATTATCTTCTCCATGTTAAAAGTCCACCAATAATATTTTATCCTCGTAACATCAATCAACAATTTCGCCCACAATCACATGTATAACTCATAATCGTAATTGTTGTTCTAAATTCCTTTTCTCATTCAGGACCGAAGATAATTTTCATCACTTGTCTTTACCGAAATATCAAAGATCATGGTTATACCAAATCACGCCTGCTCATAATCATACTTAATAAATTCATCTTTGCACTACGGGCCAAAGATATTCATCAACAGTTCATCTTTGCCTTTATAGGCCAAACATATTCATCAACGGTTTATCTTTTGCACTACTGTGCCAAAGATATTCAACAACAGTCATCTTTGCACTACGACCCAAAGATATTCATCAACAATTCATCTTTGCACTGAGCCAAAGATATTCATCAACAATTCATCTTTTGCACTACAGCCAAAGATATTCCTCAACAGATTCATATTTGCATTATAGGCCAAATATATTAATATCTCAAAGAAATATATAATCATTTCGTAATTTATATAAACAATAATTATAACCATGTTGATCAATTCACCTTTGCACTTAAGTTTAAAGATATTCAATTATAAATTCAATGGTCATGATCATACCAAACCACAATTCAACTTTTCACTCTTGGCCAAAGAGAACCCTAGTCATGATCATACCAATAATCTACCCATCTTTACACTTTAGTGAAAGAGAATTTCAACATCGTGGTTTATAAAATGTTATATAAAAACAATATAATCAACATATAGATTTAATCTCAAAGAGTAAGATTCATAAATCAATGATTTCATAACAACTTAATCAAAATGTTATAAATCACTTAATAATCTCATAATCTAATATTATTAATACTACCACAATATTTTAGTCATTTCTTAAACTTATAAACAATTTATTTTAATTGTTTACACTTTACTAATAAATGCATTTAATCATCTTAAAATGCCAAACTCATAAGATCTCATCATCAATAACCAAAACCCTTATCAAAAATCTGCATATACCTCATATATATGATTCTCAAGCCATAAAATCCTATTTTCTAATTTTCTTACTTCACAAAACATATTTAATTCATTTACTCATAACTAGAACATTTTCATGAAAAATATCAAATCAGTTCCAAAAATATTTCTTTTCTGGGATTTAGAAGAATATAGTCCCATATTGAATATATATTTTTCTCAAAATTTTTAAAATTCATTTACTATTTTTCACATGGCCAAAACCACCGAATATTCAAAAATTTATCATAAATTGTACTTTTATCCAAAAATTCTGAAATTTACACGGTATACTGATATTATATAGATGTACTCAAAATAAAAATTTCATCAATTTTGAAGTTAATCACAAGGAGTTATAAGCGGTTACTTTTAAAATAGTCTTTTCTCGTAAAATTCATAACTCCCAATCTATAGATCCAAAAATCGCCATTTTTGGACACAATCTATAAAACTCATCAAAATATCATTTCAAATTTTTCCAGAATTTTTGAAGGTGCAGAAGAATTTCTAAATAATAACCCTTAAAATCCCTTACTATCCCTTACCTCAAAATAAGAAGTACTCTCCGACCTGATTTGGAATAGAAGACGAACTTCAATCAGTATAGCAATACTCAAAGTATACTCAAAATACTCACAAGAATACGCTCGATAATATAGAGAGAAAACTTCAGGTTTACGGTGTGATTTTCAATTATAACCTAAAGACCCTATTTATAGGAAATTGCTTTAAACCAAAAAAGCAGAAAATTTATTAAAATATTATATATATATATATATATATATATATAATCTTCACGCACACCTAGCATCAACCAATTTCAGCAACTAAGCATGTGTTAAAAATGCCCACACATTAAAAAATCGAATTTATTTTTGTTACATACTTTGTATAATAAACTCTTTACCCATCTATAAAACGTTTTTCTCAATTAATTAATTTAAAACTCAAAAAAAAATAATAATTAATTAATCCAGAACTTCAATAATTCACAATAAATAGTCATTTTGTCAGAAAATTCGAATACCGCGAGTTTTTATAGGAAATTCAATTCTCTACAACTTTGCAGAAGAAAAATTTTTCCAAATTCCAAATGTAAATTGACCAAAATCCACAAATGACGATTTTATGTTTATAATCAAATTTCAAATCAAGAAATAGGGTCCCACCGACATGTTTAACATGTTTTAAATATTTTGGTAACAAAAAATACTCCTCCACATATACTCATATATCCCACATTCATCGTAAAACATCATCATTATTATATTATTAAAATATAATAATATATTTAAATAAATTATTTTATCAGAAAAAGATAAAATATTAATTTATAACAGTTGTCACATTAAAAATTTTCTCCATCTATATCCTCATAAAATGAATATTTTCCTCATCATAAAAATCAATAATTAATTATTCACAAATAATATTATATAATCACAATATTGACAACCGCATGGTTTTCAGGAAAGAGGGGCTTTCCAATAAGAATTTCTCCTTCTTGGTGCCGCAATTAGGTGACCAAACCTCTCCTTAGATGAGAACTTTCTAGACATTGCCAATAATGTTATCCAATAATATTATTTAGATAATATGAATTATTGTCAGATAATGGAAAATCTTGTGTAATGACAATTTATTGAAACAACAATAATATAAAATATCAATGCAAAGAATTATTGAATGAATAAAATAAAATATTGAGCAAGAATTACTGTAACAATTATTGAGTAGTGTCTTCTTACGTAAGAATCAATAATTGGTGCAATACTAAAGTATCTTCTTGTGTTTTTAACCACCGAGTATTTTAACAAGATACTGCAGAATAACTACGCCGTCATTTATAAACAACTTATATTTGTCGTTTTTTCTTCATCCAATCGCTTTCTCGTTATGGGGCCCATTAAAGATCGCGGCTGCCGTAAATACGAATATTCCCCGACAAAGAAGAATATTTCACGACCAAACTAATATTCCCAAACAACAATGAATATTTTATAGCCACTTGCGTATTTTGTAAAATTTGCATAATTCACCCATAACTTTAAACTTTTATCAATTTAACCATTTACTGAATAATAATTATAAGAAAAAATTGAATAATTTTATTTCATAAAATTCGGGGTCTTACATAAATGACGTTTTAGAATTTTTTATTTGTCCCTAATTAATTGACGTTTGTTCAAATCTATAAGAATTAATGATAATTTTTCTAAAATTACCCCTCATTACTCTACCTATTTTTTTGGGTACTTTAAACTCTTGTGCTATGATAAATTAATGATTTAAGGGTATTATAAACAATTGAATACTATATTTAATGTTTTCTAATCATTATTTTAATTTTTGTGTCCATCTCTAAAACGTCATTTAAATAGGGACGGAGGGAGTATGACGTAACATATCTATATAATATATGGATATACTTATGTACACATTTAAATTGTATATCTAAAGACATGTACATTTAAGTGTAAAATGATAATAAATGGAAAGAGAGAGTGTTGTGGACGGATGAGAAAAAAATATTTTATTACTCTTTTCATTCCAGGATAAAAATTTTGATTTATTTTTTACGCATATTAAGAAAGATAATAAAATGATAAAATTATTCATACTTAAATTCTCATTTAAGCATAGTTTTTTGCACATTACTAGTAATACTCCATATATATGCATAGAAAATAGAAATATAACAATTAATAATAAGGGTATTATTGGCAAATTATTGTAAAAAATAGATCATTTAAGGTAAATATATATTTAACTTAAGACTATCTAAAATAGTACTCATAAAAACTTTTATCTTGGGACGGAAAGAGTATAATTTTACACTTGGCTACTTGAGTGTGACTTTTGATGTACAATTTGAAAAAAAAAAATACATTAGACTTTCAATTTTTATATTAATTACCAAATATTCTAAAATAATTAAAAGAAAAATCTAAAATTGACATGATTCATTTAAGTTTTGGAAATAATAAATCTGATATTTTTTAAGTTTTTAGATTTTTTTTATAATAATTAAAATTAGTTTGACAAAATTTAAATAAATTTATATTAAATTTAAATTTAAAGATATTTTTTATATAAAAAATTACTAATACTACTTTTATGGTCTATTCCAGAAGAGCTCAAACGACAAGCCACCTCCCACAGTCCCACCTGTCTTCATTAAAGGGAAGGAAGGAGTAGGAGTATGACGGGTCCAAATTCAAAATAAGAATTGAGTAAGCGTTGACAAATCCAGTTCTATGATTAATTAAGTGGGACTCCCTCAGTCTCTTAATATATATTTCAATCATTTTAGAGTTGTGTATAAATATTAAGAAAATAGTTGTATAATATTAAATATAAAATTAATTATTTATACTGTTTTTATATTAAAAAAAGATAGTGTTACTTATTAGACATAAAATAGTGAGAGAACTAAAGTTCTATTCAATACTTTGAGTAATATTAGAAACTAAACAATTAATGTTTAATTAAAATTTTCAAACGACAAATATAAAAAGACAAAAATACTTCTCTAAAACGGCATTTAAAAGGGGACGAGGGAGTACTATTTTAAGTAGCTTCAAATTAACTATCTACTTATCTTAAATAATTTATTTTTTATAATAATTTGTCTATAGTATCTTTAGTATTAGTATTTAGTTGTCATATTTTTATTCTATATGCATATTTATGAAATATTATTAATTATGTGCAAAAAATTATGCAATTAAATGATAAATTTAAATATAGATAATTTGTTATTTTATCTTCTTTCTTAAAATGCTTAAAAAGTCAAGAACATTTATCTTGAGATGGAAGGAAGGTTATATATATATGTATATATGTATCATTTATATATATATATATATATATATATATATATATATATATATATATATATATACTCACACACAACAAAGTTTTTACGCAGATGGTCCGCATGCGGAATACCTTTAGCGGCGGACAAAATCGTCTCTAAAACTGTCACCATAGGGTCTAAACTGTCGTCATAGCCCAGAATCGTTGTTATAGCCAAGGCCGTTCCTGAGATTTTGGTGGCCTAGGGCGAAAAATAAAAACGAGACCCTTTTTCGAAATATGATTGTCTTCACAAAAAAAATATAAAAATAAATAAATAAAAAGTACAAGCTGTATCCAAAAAATTGTTTCCGGAACTTAAAACATAATAATTCGACTACAGCAAAATATATGAGAATTTCGAATACATCAAAATATATGAAAATACATACATTCATTGAAAGATATTTCTTCTAGTATTCCTAAAGTCAAAATCTTCTATCAAATGTTTAAAATCCTATATATATATATATATATATATATATATATATATATATATATATATATATTATCAATTGCTTTCTCCAACTAATGGAGGAGAGAATTCAAGAACGAACCTACTATAAATGACGGGTTTTTTCGTCACGCTATATATAAACAGTTGCCTTTTTAGTTTCTTCCTTCCAGATTCATTGAGAAAAAATCGAACTATATATATATTGGGAACTTTCTAATCGAGGGCTCAGGACGGTCGACCCTTCCACCCATGTTCAGGAACGGCTCTGGCGGCTATAGCTCGATATAGACCCTATGACGACGCTTTTGTCTGTCGTTAAAAGTAGTGGTCCGCATACAGACCATTTGCATAAGAAGCAGATTATATATATATATATATATATATATATATATATATCCTACCCCGTTCTCAAATTTATTTGATAGTGATAAGGCTGCGGTAGCTGGAATAATATTGAACAATAAAAATAGAAAATCATGCAGACCGGGCTATATGAATCCAAATAGTTTTAATTCCTGTTACTTGAATTTTGATGGACTAAGTCTTACAAGACTTCAAAGTTCTGGACTGCAATAATATATAACACTAAAGTAATAGAGGTTAATGTGGTACACACACAGGTGCATGCATTGTGAATCAATCATATTCAATTTATAATGTATCCTTCCTCCTTTCATTTCTTTAACTAGTTTTGACCCATTTTAATCAATATATAGACTATAGTTATAAGAGATCAATTGAAGCAACTATTTCAAGTCCAAATTTCAGCGTCATGTTATCCGGTCGGATTGTTTTCAGCTTCTGCAAAAGAATTAGGAGCAGTTATGGATTTGTATAATTGGTATAAATTGAACAGATGAAAAATACGAGACAAAAAGGCTTTTTTTTTCAATTTTGGTCGTCACTTTTTGTCTTAAAAAGTGTCTCAAAAATATATTTTTTAGAAAATTCAGAAGGTAAAAATGGGAAATATTGTATTAAGTTATTTCAAACGAATCAGTTAACAAATAACTTTTTCATTTAGTGTTCAGTTTCAATCAGTTCATTCAATTTATTCAACCATTCAGAATTGTTTTATTCAATTTTATCAAACAGTCCCTTAGTCAGTAAACAAGAATTTTTGAGATTCCGAGGGACAAGGAGTTTTCTCTCACTTCACATCTTTGTTGTTTCAGTATGTAATGGATGCAACTGAGTTTTGTGTTCTTCAATTTGTTCTTGAATTTAGTTTTCTCATTATTTTGTTTTGATTTTATATTAGACCAGTATTTAAATTCTTTTAAATATTTTATACGGTCAAATTGTATGTATACTCCCTCTACCATAACATGTGGTAATTCTGACAATTTTTTTAGCCAAAAATTACAAGAGGGCCAATTATAGTTATTAAAAGTAGTTTGAGTAGCGGGATGAGAATTTTTGAACTTGGAGGTACCAAGTGCAAAAACATACATATTTCGGAATCTAATATACAATTAACCCTATATATTGCAACCATGAATCTTATGAAAATGTTCGCAAGTCATGACTCAATAATAAACTCCTATTTCTTTCTCTTTTTTTTCCCCAAGTCAATAACTTAAATTTTATTATTCATTATTTCAAATTTTACCTAGGCAAACTTTGTTTCAATTCAAACCCAAATTCTTGAAACTTTGCTAGTTGTAGTTTGAGAGGCTGACAATAAATTTATTATATTTTACTCCTGCTTTTCTTAAACAATCCTTCAAACTCCCTATAGATACTTAGGAAGTATCACATGTATATCACTTAAATAAACAACGATTTGGTTATATCTTGTATTCCTATCTTATTATCATATTTTGTACTCCAATAGTTTAATATGAGGTCATTATTAATTTTTTAAAAGTCAATTAAATATTTTTAAGCTAAAATTTATATATATATTAATTTTAATCAATATCTAAAAAATATTAATTATTGTAAGTTTTATTATTTCATAATTGTTAAAATCATATTTCATATATAAGCTTCTAATTGAGTTTGACCCAATGAACCATAGCTAAATATATGCTAGCTTTTCTTGAATTTGGACGACACAATATATTTTTAGTCTTGTTATCACCTTCGCGTTACTTACCATCCAAGTATCATCTAGTAATTTCCATAAATAATTCCATCTCTACATAGAAATATTCTTTTCTACGGGGACTCAACAAACTACAATTCCTTCGGATCTTTCCCTCCTAATACGGTGTACAAACTCTATAAATATGAGAGCAGATCATATGAGGATCTGCTCTCTATAAATATAAGATATAAGAGGTGCAAGATACACACACAATCCTAATGTCTCCATTGTTAATCGTTTTATTCTTCCAAGATTTGCAGGGACGGAGCCACATGTGTGTTGGAGGGGGCCACGCCCCACCCCCCCCAAAGTTTGAAAATTTTATAAAACTCACTTGTACATTTGGTTTGATTTGAAAATTTTGTAAGGATACGGCTCCCAAGTTTTGATATGTTTTAAAAGACTTTTTTTTTTCTATGTTTTATTATATTTGTCAAAGCAAATTCTATTACTATATTATTTTTGTTTTAGTAAAAATATGTTTTGTAATAATAAAATTTTACTTTTTAGTGATGAATATATTTTATGCTGTTAAATTTTTTTTTGGCCCTCCCAAAGAATAAATCCTAGCTCCGTCCTTGAAGACTTGTATTTATTTTCACACCCGTCGGAGGGTTCTCTCCTGCGGCTAGTTATTCCTTTTTGTAAGTTTATTACACTTTTAGATTTGAGCTTTAACAATAAATTTTTAATGAATTATCTCAATTTAAAGTTTTAAAATGTCTCAAATTGATTTCAAAAATCAATAATGGTCTTATAATTTAGAACGGAGAGCGTACTTCTTTATTACTACCTCCATTCCATAATATTTGACTTTTTAGAAGAAAATTTTGTTCCAATTTATTTGTCGTTTACAATTTTTTATGAAAATAAATTATTTACTTTCATATATCACCCTTAACTTCTCTCATTGTCCCAAAAAAAAATTCACTTGTATTAATAGTTTTCAACTTCCCATAAAAGGTGCGTTTTGTTCCCCCAGGTAACCAAGACTTCTTTGAGTGGTTCTCTAGTTTGTTGGTTAGTAGTTCACAGGAGGAGGTTAAGCTAGCTCGTATGATTATTTGGTGTATTTGGCGGAATCGAAACGAGGTATTATGGAATAATCGGGTCCAAAAGCCAGCTAGCTTGCTAAACCTTGCGAGCTCTTATTTTTTCCAATGGTTTGTCGCTCAAGGAAAGCTTGTAAATGGCAATACTTCCATATTTGAGGATGGCCGTATTTGTTGGTCTAGGCCAGGAACAAGTTGGATCAAATGTAACGTTGACGGTGCCGTTTTTAATCAGGAGGCAAAGCTTGGTTATGGTTGGGTGATTAGAGATCATATTTGGTTCCTGGTTGTCATTGGGTGTGGCTCTTTTGCGGGTCATTTGGATCCAGAAATGGCGGAAGCAATCAACTGTAGAGATACCCTTAATTGGTTAAAGACTAATCAAGCAGCGAAAATGATCCTTGAATCAGATGCTTTCAATCTTGTTCAGGCTATTCGGGGATCTGATTCCTTTCCGAGTCCTTTAGGTTTGGTTATTGATGATTGTAAGCAACTTCTCCTTGATATTGAGGATTGTCGTATTTATTTTGTTAGGCGGTCAGCGAACGGTGTCGCACATTCCTTAGCTCGTGCGTCGGGTTCTATGTCTGGCAGCCATGTTTGGAAAGGTTCTCCACCTCCTTTTATTTGTAATGCTTTGATGTTGGATAATCAATAATAGTACTCCATACTTTGTCAAAAAAAAAAACTTCCCATAAAAGGGTAGTGATGGAATTTTATACAAATTTTAGTTATTAAATGATTTTTTTTAATTGATGTGCATGAAGCTAAAACGACTATAATTATAGAATGGGGGTAGTAATATTAAATAATTTTCTTAATTCATGTACATGAAGCTAAAACGACTATTATTATGGAATGGAGATAATACAAAATTAAATATATATTTTTAATGTTCAATTATAACGTGACATAAATTTCTAAAATATTATTAAATTAAATACGCTACGAGTATATTGAACACTATTATCATATTTCTAACAAATGTTGAGACATGTTCGAAAAAAATAAAACTATCAATTTTAAAGGTCATCGATTTTAAATGGTATTAAGAGTATTTATATTATTAAGAGAGAGTAAAAGGTTGGTTATTTTAGACTCAAAATAAGAATATATATATATATATATATATATATATATATATATATATATATATATATATATATTAGATTTTGATTTACATCAACCCAATTTTTTAAACGATTATCATTGTTGGAATTTAGAGCAGAATTAGCAAGATGAACTGAAAAATAAAATTGGAATAACTTGTATCGTAGACGATAAAATCGTAGTAAGAAAAGTTTCATCGTTTCTAAAAAGTGATTTTGCCCTCATTGCTAATAAGCTCGACATAAATGAAATTTGCCATGGCCATCACTCTCCATGATTCAACGGCGAAGCCTCCAATTGTGTGTACTCACAGAAGGAGACTGTGGACTTGTATTTGTGGATTGCTCAATTAACATAATATATAAGAACAGACAGGAGAAGAACGTTAGGAATGAAACCGTCAAGAGAACGTTGGAAAGTATTAAAAGTTAGGAATTTAAGCCAACAGGTGGGTTACCCCCCTACGCCAAGACTAAGGTTTTTTAATCGAAAGTCTAAAAATCAAGTTTTGCCTAGCCCAATTCCTTAGTCATCCTCATGTGCGCAAGTTCATCTTTTTTTTTTAACCATGTTACTAAACCCAAGCCAACATGTGCTAATATACTCAAAGAATATTTTCAAAATAGACAATATGAGACTGTCAAAACTATAAATTTTAGAGCATAACCAACAATCATATGTTGTGAAAGAAAACTACCAGACATTTTAAATTTAGTGGGGAAAGTTGAATTTATTATCTTTATCTATTTTTCTCTAATGTTTATTATATAATATGTATATATATTTGTTTCTTTGAATTCTTAATTAATATCAACCCCAATTTTTTAAAAAATGATCACATTTTGCATAAGAAAACTAGTTGAGAATTTTAAAATTTAGCGGAGAAAGTTAGACCTATCATCTTTATATTTTTGTCTTAATTTATATTTTTAAAGATGAATAAATATATCTAAAAAATAACTAAATATCACACTACACGTGAATTGTGGTGCAGAAAGGGGTTTACAGGCAGGCTCCTTGGAAGTTGGAACCAAATATTATCTCTCTAGTCCAAGTGCCTGATATATTCATTAGAAATTTAGAACGATAACTAATAATTTCATTTGATAAACTTAACTTTAACTGTCCAGATCAGAAGTTTGAGATTCGTAATTAATTAAATGGCATATATATATATATATATATATATATATATATGATGAAACAGTTGGTAAATTAATTTTGTTGTTGTCGGTGGTTGAGAAATTCTCCATTGACTAGACAAAGAACGAAGAAGTTATAAATTAATTGAAACAAACAAAAAGGCAGGCGGCTACATATTGCTGACTCATAGCTAGTGAGATTATCCAATTTAGAAAATCAAACTTTGGTGATAGCAAATTAACTAGGTGAACTAGTCCATTGTCAATTGCACGACCAAAATGTTTTGTTTTTTTTATTAACACCTGTTAACGTCAAAAACTACCAACTAGAAACTTATAAAAGAAATTGTTGGGTCATAATATTTCTCCTATCTTGGGCCGGATAGATTGGGCCCATTTATTAGTATAATCTATTGGGCTTTTATTATTAAGCCATGGGACTCTTTGGTTTCATTTATTGTGTCAACTTTATTTAATTTATCGGATAAAATTCGCATAGGTGGATCGACCCATTAGATATTTTAATATCTCATTACTTTGACTTGTGATGATGAAAAAGCATGACAATTGACCAATCCTCCCGCCATGCATTAATGTGGATGGGATCATAACCTACGTACGGGAGAAAACAAATGGCTAAAAGCAGTAGATAAACCCGATATAGTGGTAGGTCCATCGATCGGAGGGGTGTCGGGGTAGTAGTGGGTGGTACAATAATCCAAGCAAAAGTAATATAACTTATGAAGGAAGCCATCGTATGGAGGTACGTCTTCTCATATATTGATTATTCATATCCTCCCATACACACACGATCGAGATTTTAATTCTCTCAATACACTAGACCATATATTCTCTATTGTTAACCTTGTGAGCAGTACTAATTCTCGCCGAAGCTATCCCTCGACCGGAACCGAAATCGCCAAGCTTTGTCGATTTGTGTTTATTGTAAGGGATCGGGACGTCTTACGTGATTGGGACGTGGAGAAAGATCTTGGCGTTAACATCAAGCGCTAAGAAGGAGGGCTTTTGAGTTCTAAAGTGTCATAAAAATTTTCAATCACAATCGTTTAACCTACTTGGAAGATGAGGAGGAGTAGGGATGGTACACCGTAAGGGCAAATGATGATCATTGGCTCGCCACCGCTCGTGTTTGATGAAGGATCGTCTGCAGGTCCTTCCAAGAGTGCTTTCACGAGAGCACGGCTTCTAAGCATAATTCAGGGATCTCCGTCTCAAGATTCCGCAAGTGGCTAGGACGAAGATTGGTTTTTTCGCGAATGAGGAGCGAGATCCCAGTCGAGGACAGTGGAAGGCTCGCCAACCAAGATTCATCATAAGTAGCTGAGGAGATAGAGCGCCAAGTTGGCGAAGATGGCGGACGAAGCGACATGAGCCATGGCGGTCCTATTAAAGAAAAAAGAAGATATAGCCAAACAGATGCTTGGTGGCGGAATTACAAGACGAAGCATCCAAACCATGATCAATACGAAAGACGAGATGGGCATAAGGAGGAGACTCGACGAAGGGGTAAGGAGTCAAGAGGTCCCTCATGGGTTTCTAGGATCATTCTCAAGTAGGAGAAGATCGAGAAGTTAGAACTCCCATGGCCTCAAGAAGGCGATAATGGTAATTACTTTCAAAGATCGAGATGATTATCAACAAAGGAAGCAGGTCGAAGGAGGTCATACCGAAGTCCGGGTAATGGACTATCAACGTGATCATTCTCACCACAAGGAAAGAGTTGTGTACTGCAAAGCGGATCAAGAAGTCCTCAGGCGTGAGGATCGGCGGGAGGGGTCGATCCTCTCGGAGACATAATATTGTTCATGAGAAAGAGGCTTCTCCGCATGACTCAAGGCGTTGATTTTCTAGTAAAGGAGCTTAAAGAGCTTAGAAAACAACTGGCTGAGGTCCAGCAGGTGAAGGACGCTCCGGGAAAGAAAGCATCCCCTTTTTCCTCAGCTATTCTCAAGGAAAAGGCGGATATCACTAAAAAAATGCCTCGCATGGAAAGTTACGATGGAACCGGAGATCCTTATGACCATAGCCAGGCGTTCGACCGACTAATGGACTATTACGACTTCACTGATGCTGCCAAGTGCCACACCTTTGTTACAACGCTCAGAAAAGATGCGAGACAGTGGTTGGGAACTTTGCCTTCAGATTCCATATCCTCATGGACCGAACTTTGTGATAAGTTCCATGCTCGTTTCGGGAGCAACCGAAGAAGAGGAAAGCCCACGGGTTCTTTGGCACAGATTCGGCAGTTTGCCAGCGAATCTTTGGGCCAGTATGTAAAGAGGTTCAGAGAAGCAGTCGGTCAGGTGTCCGATCTTAATGACCTCCAGGCTGTAGGTTTGTTCCAGAATGGATTGGATCTGGTCAAGTCCGAAAAGTTGGTGAAGAAGTTGATGTTCAATCATCCGAAGAGCTTGCTCAAGCCTTTGACAAAGCGAAGGTTACATCGTTGTGGAAGAAGCTATGAAACGACTTTGAAAAATCCTCTTTTCGTCGGGGAAAGAGTCGGTGGCTCTAAGCCGAAGTTGAACAGAGAGGAGAACGGGGGTATAATGATCGGACGGAGGACGCCAAAAGAAGTACAACAATTCCCTCAAGCAGGAAGGTCATCCCTCCGCTCCTACCGAAGGTGAATAAGATCTACACCAAACTAAACACCGATAGATCGATAATTTTGGATCGGATCGAGAAACCAACCTTTCTTTTGAGCCACCCCGTGATAATTACCGAATCAGGCAGGTGGTAACTCTCGTAAGTATTGTGGCTATCATCGTCACCGCCACGACACTAACGAGTGTTGCAATTTGAAAGACTTTGTGGAGAGGAAGATTAAAGACGGCTTGTTAGTAAAAGATGTGGTAGTAAATAATCGTTATAGAACGTTAACCGTGGCCGCTTTAGACGGCGGTTGAGGGCTCCAATATCGCCGGAAAGGCAAAGTTATCGATGTGATAACTGGTGGGTCCGCGGGGAAGTTGATAGGAAAGAAGAGAAGGGCTTACGAATCTTGGCCATGACTATGACAGATGTTCCTCGAAAGCAGATAGACCATTCCCTGGGACTGTCATATCATTCACCGACGCTGACTATCCTTCGGAGCCCATCGAGCCGCATGAGGGGGCCTTGGTGATCACAGCGCAAGTGGGCACGGTGGACATGAAGCGCATGATGATAGACAATGGATCTTCAGTAGATATCCTGTATGCCCATGCCTATCAGAGGATGCACCTCGACGAGGGGCAGAAAATGGAGGTCGGGCAGGAAGCTCCTTTATACGGCTTCAAAGAATGATCCCGTAAAGTAGTAAGAGCACTATTGAACTCCTATTTTTCTTGACGTCACCTCAAAGAAGTCGAAATAGTGTGTAAATTCTATGTTGTGCACGTTGATTGACTTACAACGCTTATCTCTTGGGAAGACCTACTTTAATCGCTCTCCAAGTCCGTGTCCTCCATCCCTCATTTCAAAATCAAGTTCCCACGGCTCATGGAGTAGGAGAGGTGGCAGGGGACTTGGATCTGGCCCGACGATGCTATCGGAATGCTGTTATTTCCTCCGGAGTGGGGGTCAGCAAGCAAAAGCAGGCGATGGCAATTGAGATTGAGCCCTTTACCGAAAGTAGTTCAAGCGATGGTGATTCCTGCCGGAGAGACGGAAGAGGTCGAGTTGATCATTGGAAAGCCCGACAAGACCGTGAAGATCGGTTCGGGCTTACCAGAATCTCTTCGGACAAACCTTATAGAGTTGTTGCGCTGCTATGCGGATATTTTTGCATGGGAACCAAGGACATGCCCGAGTTAATTGGAAAATATTGAGCACGTACTGAATGTAGATCCTCGAAGAAGCCGATTCGGCAGAAAAGGCGGATCTTTTTGCGAAGCGACGTAAAATCATTGATGAGGAAATAGCAAAGTTGTTGGTCGCCGACTTCATCTATGAAATTGATTATCCCGAGTGGATGGCGAATGTGGTGTAGTGCGCGAAGCGAGAATGGAAAATGGCGGGTTTGCATCGACTACACCGACCTCAATAAAGCTTGCTCAAGGACTTTTATCCTCCGCCCCATATTGATCAAATTTTATCGATGCCACTTGGGTATGCATTACTAAGCTTTATGGATGCTTTTTGAGTTATCACCAAATATCCATGCAGAAAGAGGACATCCCAAAGAGCGTTTATTACACAATCGCGATTGTACGCCTACAAGAAGATGACTTTTGGCCTTATAAATGCCGGAGCCACTTACGAGAATGATGAACTTCATCTTCGATAAAATTGGGAAGGAACATGGAGGTATACGTTGATGACATGATTGTGAAAAGCATGACGACGTTCAGAGTCATTTCGACGATCTCTAGAGGAATGCTTTCGGATCGTCCGTCATCGTAACTAAGGCTTAATCCTACCAAATGCACTTTCTACCTTCAAGCAGGAAGTTTCAAGGTTATCTTGTTAGTAAAAGGGTATCGAGGCCAACCCGCAGAAGATTCAGGCCATTCTTGATATGAAGACTCTCGGTCATTCAAAGACGCCCAACGTCCGTCGGCAGGATGCAAAGATTAAGGAGGTTCGCCGCCAATCTGCAGAGAGGTGCCTTCCTTTCTTTGATACTTTAAAAGGGTAGAAGAATGCGAAAGACGTTCCAAGTGGACTTCTGGGATTGTGAAGACGCATTCCGAGCATAAAGGCGTATCTTTCCTCGGCTCCTTTATTGGTGAAACCCATTCCAAAGCAGAGACCTTATATCTCAGATCTGGCGGCAAGTTCGTTAGCGGTTGGAAGAAGTCTTGATTCGGAGATCGGTGGAAGACAAAGATCCGCCTATTATGTTAGTCACGTCTCTGCGAGATCTTCAAACCAGTATCCAAATATTGAAAAATTTGCCTTCGCTTTGATAATTGCTAGTAGGAAGCTTCAAGCAGATTTTCAAGGTCGGCGGCTCTCGGTTGTCTACACTGATCAACCATTGAAGAAGGTGATGGGCAAGCCAGAAGTTTCAGGAAGGTTAGCAGCGTGGACAATGGAGTTGTCACAGTTTTTCATCGAATATCATCCACGAACCGCTATCAAAGGCCAAGCTTTGGCCGATTTCATAGTAGAATGTTCGTTCACAGAAGCAGATGCCGAGTTACCGGAAGCTGAATCCTCCGATCAAGCAGTTGCAGTTCTTCAGCAGGATCAGAATGTTTGGACCCTATATGCAGATGGTTCTTCTACCCTAACTGTTAGTGGGGCAGGAATTATCTTGACAAGTCCGGACGGGTTCAAAGTTCAACAGGCCATCAGATTTGGATTTAAAGCGACCAACAACGAAGCCGAGTATGAAGCAGTGTTAGCGGGTGTTCGATTGGCAAAGAGTCTAGAGGTCCGGAACCTTATCATCTACAGTGACTCTCAGTTGGTTGTCAAGCGCTTATCGGGGACTATAAGCTCGTGGGAATCGAATGATCAAGTATTTGGCGGAGTTAAAGGACCGACCGCAGATTTCGCTTCGCAGACAATTTCGGGCAGACAGCGCGAATGACAATTCTATCGCCGATGCATTGTCAAAATTGGCTACTACGGATGCGAGATGTTTTTAACGGATCGCTTTACTTGGAAGTTTCGCATGTACCGAAAGTGTTCAAAGATGAAGTTGTGATGTGTATCGAACGAACTAATCATTGGATGACCCCTACATCGAATATTTGGCGAGATGGCGTCCTTCCTTCTGGATCGATGATGAAAGAAAGAAGATCAAATACAAGAGCGCTAACTTTACTCTTATTGATGGCGATCTTTACCGATTGGCCTTTTCTTCACCATTATCAAGTGCTCGGTCCCATCCGAGGCGGAATATGCTCTTCTTGGGAAGTTCACGAGGGCATTTGGGTGATCATATGGTCGCTAAATCTTTGGCTTACAAAGTACTTCTCGACAAGGATACTATTGGCCTACAATTTTCAAGGAAGCTACAGAGTATGTCAAGAAATGTGAAAAGTGTCAACTCAACAAATTCGATCTCATCATCACCAACGGGAAGAGCTATACTCGATTTTATCTCCTATACCCTTCACCGTCTGGGGGTAGATATATTGGGTCCATTGCCTAAAGCTAAAGGTCAAGTTAGTTTTGTCATAGTTCTTTATTGATTACATGACTAAGTGGGTAGAAATAAGCCCGCTTTGTTAATTACGGAGCAAGAATGCTTGAAGTTCATAAAAGAATCCGTAGTGTTTCGCCGGGATCCCTAGAGTATTAATATCGGACAACGGACGTCCAATGGGATCAAAATTTGAAGCATTTTTAAAGGAGTTGGGGATTCAACATAAGAAGACTTGGTGGCTCATCCACAAATCAAATGGCCAAGTTGAGGTGACCAACAGACGTCACCGAATCTGGATCGCCGCAGAGACTAGATGAAGCTAAAGGAAGATGGCGGAGGAGCTCGCGTCGGCGTGTTGTGGGCTTACCGGACTACACCAAGGACTACCGGCTGGGATTCACCCTTTCGACCGCCTATGGTAATCGATGCCTTAGTCCTCGTCAAATCGGATCTCTAAGTCTTGGTCACCAATACAAAGAAATATACAACGACGAAGGACCAAGGCCAATTTAGATCTACTAGAAGAAGTTAGAGAGGTTGCTCTACTTAAATTGGCTGCTTATCAACGAAGAGTAGCGAAGCATTACAACAAAGGAGTCAAACTTCGCAGATTCGAAGTAGGAGACTTCGTCCTCAGAGAAGCCGAAGCTTCTACACCTCAAAATACGGGAAAGTTAATGCCAAACTGGGAAGGACCATATGAGGTGATCGAAGTATCCAAACAAGGCACTTACCGGTTAAGGGCATTAGATGGTTCCAAATCAAAACACTTGGCACGTATTTGGCAGCTTCTAAATACTTTCAATAAAGATCAAGTTAGTTCATCGGAAGTCTGTATATTATCGTTCATTATCAATAAAAAGACACTTTTTCACTATTGATCCTGGTCCTATTTTGTCCTACGGTCACTATGGTGTAAGGAGGTATGGTAGGACTCGCTGGCCATTCGATGGCAGCCCATTTGTCGTTCTACCCCGAGTGGTAGACGAAGGATCCTATATTGATTTTACCAGGTGGTAAATCAATGGTCACTATTGATCCCGGTCCTATTTTGTCCTACGTCACACTATGGTGTAAGGAGGTATGGTAGGACTCATTTGGCCATTCGATGGCAAATTTCATTTGTCGTTTCTACCCCGAGTGGTGAGCGAAGGATCCTATATTGATTTTACCAGGGTGGTAAATCAATGGTCACTATTGGTCCTGGTCCTATTTTGTCCTATGGTCACTGTGGTGTAAGGAGGTATGGTAGGACTCGCTGGCCATTCGATGGCAGCCCATTTGTCGTTCTACCCCGAGTGGTAGACGAAGGATCCTATATTGATTTTACCAGGGTGGTAAGTCAATGGTCACAATTGGTCCTTATATCTCGATCCTTATATCTCGATCCTTATATCTCGATCCTTATATCTTGGTCCTTATATCTCGATCCTTATATCTTGGTCCTTATATCTCGATCCTTATATCTTGGTCCTTAAGTCTCGATCCTTATATCTTGGTCCTTATGTCTTGATCCTTATATCTTGGTTTTCAGATAATTGTTTCATCCCGAGTGGTAAACAAATGACCGATCTCACACTTGAATCGATGAGTATATTGGTACTTTATTTTATTTAAGTGTTGAGTTCGGAATGCCTCGTCCCTTAACATCACTTTATCTGTTACATGACATGTTTATCTGTTATATGACATGCTTAATCATTTGAAGTTAAATCCTCGAAAGGGTTTTTTGTATACTTGTCCATATAAATTCATATTCAAGTATTGACATAAAATAAAAAAAGTACAATCAAGTCATAAGGAAGAAAATCATTTCTCATTAATATTTAAATTCATTTACAAACAAGGAAATAAACATAAAATTTCTACAGATATTCATAATAAGACCTAAGACAATCCATAAGCTGGTGCTTCATGTAGCTCCATCATCATCCGAAGAGTCCAGCAGGTAAGGATCTAAGTTAGCCTCGATCAACCTTTTCCTTGCCAAGACTTGGCAGAGCTCAGTAGCTTTCTTTGTGAATCCTCATGATTTCTTCGTTTATTTCGTCTGAAGTTCTATACTTTCTTCACAAATTTCTTTTGCGAAGAGCATCGATTAAAGGAGGCCCAAGGTCCCAAGAGCCTCGAGTTCTCGGATCTCTCGCTCGAGCTGCCAGTATATTCGGATTGAAGCTTTTCATCCCGCTTCCATCTTACGGATCGTCTTGGTCAAGATTTTGGCGTTGGACTTCAACTCCTTGATCTTATTCATCCTCGGTTCACTCCTCCGAACTAAGTCGACGTTCATGTTGACAATTTCAAAGACATCTTGAGCCTTAGTCGACTTTTTTAGTTCTTCCTCGAGGCCTTCACTTCTCCCTTAGCTTTGGCTAACTCTTTTTCAAGACCTTCATTAGTATGAAGAAGGCCTTCACGATGAGTCCTTTCCCGAGAGCAGGCGATTTCGGGAGGAATTTTCTTCTTCAACGCTTCTCCTCGGATTCAAACTTGAGAGATCGGGGACGCAGACGTCAAGAAGACTGACATTTACTGTTCATGTTCAATGTTATTCAATCACCGGATGTATGAGTATGAAAGTAAGTAAAGCAAAGGAAGAGAAGAGTCATTTACCCTAGCCAAGTAGCTCATGCCCTCACATTGAAGCAAATCCCCGCTTGAATCGCTGTTCCGAACCGATGGTCATCGGCCTCACGAACAAAGGCCTCAAACAATTGAAAAGGGAAGTTGGCATTAAACCGAGGCCACATAGTCGGTGAACCCATGGCATCATCTTTGAAATTCGGATGTCATTGATCCTCGAGGAGGAGGCATAGTCGATCGCGAATCGGTGAAGGATCCGCATGCATTGCCTCTGGAGAAGGTGATCGGTGGCATTGGCTCAGGGTGAAGAAGGTTCAAGTCGAACCGAAGTGACCGTCCGAAAGGCATATTTTTTTTCGGAGACGGAGAAGGTTTCCGCCCGACGCCTTTCAGCTTAAGTGTTGGGGTTTCATTTAATGGGTGGATGTTGAAGGAGGGGCGCGAGAGTTCGGCTTCACAGAAGAGGAATTATTTTGCTTTCAATTTTTTTAGACGAAGGACTTTTCGCCGATCGTGTGGAGGAATGTCAGGAGACTCCTCTTTCTTAGATTTGGTTCGGAAGTTGGTAGAATTGGTTCAGAAGTTGGTAGGGTTGGTTCAGAGGTTGTTGTGGGTTCAGTTGAAGGAATCGTTTGTGGGTTTACCTCCGGAAGTACCTCCTCGTCGCTTTCAGGATTTATCTCGCGAGAGTCACAGCCTTTTGGCGGCCTTCTTCCTTCGGCGAGGTCGGAGGACCGCTTCGGGGATGATAGGATTGTCAACTTCAGGATCATCATCCCGAAGGGGAGTTGTTGTTGGCTCTAAAGGGGAGGTTCATTTGGAAGGCTCCTCATTTAGGGAGTTCTTCATTTGCATCAGCAATCCTCCCTGCCAAGAAATCTTCCAAGTCTTTTACTTCCGAGGAAGTTGGTTTGATCAAAGACACTGCAAATAATCACAAGTTAAAATCCGTACCACATAAACATTTCAAAAAATTATATCACAGAATGGTCCAAGACTTACGTTTATGGTCATACAACCATGCTTGCTTGGTCAGTAAAGTGAAGCTCCACTCTTGAGAGGGGATCTTATTCATGAAGTCGCCCATCTCCCTCACGCGCCCCTCGGGGATGTCACCAAAGTCAGCAGAGATACGCTCCGAAGTGGTCCAATCGGGAAGGGAAGAGATTCGGTGACCAAATGACGAAGAACCATTTCTCATGCCATCCTTTGTTGCTCGAGGGGTGCTCATTAGGGCCTCTTCTCGAATTTTCGTTTTTGGGCGTGGGGCTTGTTTGCTCAAGATTTTGAACCCTCGTTTCTCGGGATCTCAAATGGTAGAGAAGAGGGTAAAGAAGAGATCAACAGAGGGGTAACCCCTAGTTCATGATGAAGGCGATGAACGCCAAGATATGGATATAGGAGTTGGGCACCGGCAAGGTTGAAAGCTTTCTCCAATAAACCCTAGGAGGTAATTATGAAGGTGTGGAGGGTAGCGAACCCCTTTTCCCAGAGTAGTCGGCATGGCGACCCATCCGTCTGGTCATTTGGTACATTCGCTTCCTCAAAGCAGATGGAGCCCTCATAGCAAAGTTATCCGGAACATGATACCGAATCCAGGAGTTCGCAGATTCGGATTCGTAAACGGTGGAGGTGATGTTGGCACGAGGAAATTGTTCCCCATCCTTGAAGAAATCGGTGGGAGATGGTGGATCGGGCACTTGAACCCCCCTGGTTAGGGTTTGAACGAGAAGAATTTGAAGGGTTTTGGCTTGGATTCACCATTGTTAAGTTTGTGAAAGCTAAAGAGAGGTTTTTCCGAGAGAAGGAAGAAAGCTCAAAGGTTCAATTTCAAATCAAGAGTAAAACCGCCAATTTTGGTGAGGTTTACCTTTTATATGTGATTTGCCATGCGATGGAGGCCGCATGATTTAATGTCAGTAATAATGGGAATTAAAGTGGAATACGTTTGGATGACCTTTGAATATCTTATCGATTGGGCCCGATTGTTGGATCTCTATCTTATTGGGCCCATGCCGTTCAGATTCAGATCCTTTATCAAATTGGGCTTATTGCTCTGGGTATCCACTATCCAGTCCTCCCTTATTCCACTTCGTATGATAAAAGTGGGTATGATCCACTTATTTCCTATTTTTGAGCCTTTATTAAATTCTAAATATCATGAATCTTATATAGTTTTCCATTAAACATTTTGTTTAACTAAAAAACTAGGGGGTAATGTTGGGTCATAATATTTCTCCTATCTTGGGTCGGATAGATTGGGCCCATTTATCAGTATAATCTATTGGGCTTTTATTATTAAGCCATGGGACTCTTTGAGCCCATTTATTGTGTCAACTTTATTTAATTCTATTGGACCGGTCAGCACAGTGGATCGACCCATTAGATATTTTAATATCTCACATTTTGACTTGTGATGATGAAAAAGCATGACAAGTTGACCAATCCTCCGCCATGCATTAATGTGGATGGGATCATAACCTTGGCCATGGAGAAAACAAAGGGCCAAAAAAGAGTAGAGATAAACCTAATATAGTGGCAGGTCCATCGGATCGGAGGGTGTCGGGTAGTAGTGGGTGGCACAATAATCCAAGCAAAAGTAATATAACTTAGCAAGGAAGCCATCGTATTGGGTAATACGTTCTCTCATATATTGATTATTCATATCCTCCCATACACACGATCGAGATTTTAATTCTCTCAATACACTAGACCATATATTCCTCTATTGTTAACCTTGTGAGCAGTGTTTAATTCTCACGCTCGAGCTATCCCTCGACGGAACCGCGTCAAGCTTTTTGTCGATTGTGTTTCTTTGTGCAGGATCGGGGACGTCTTACGTGATTGGGACGTGGAGAAAGATCTTGGCGTTAACAGAAATAAACGAACCATTGAAAAGCTTGACGGCCGGAGCCACCAGAAAATAACTCCAGTGTGATAATAAGTATAGGTCAAAACATCAATAGTGGGATAACTCTGGTATGATAATAAGTATAGGTCAACAGTACGTAGAGGTATATAATTGCTCTAGTAAATAATATGAGATACTACCAGGAACCTTCATTATGGTCGTGTATGGTCGTGTATTTATAGTTTATCACACTTTCTTAGTCCTTTCTTGGGTAGGAATAAGAGTTTTTATGTAGTCCTATTATAACCCCAATTCTCATAATTGGATTATATTTTGTTTCCTTAGAAATAGAAAGTCAAATTAGATACGGGAATTACAAGTCTATTAGGCATGTAAATCCCTCAAAAGTCACTGCAATATTATGTCACGTGGTGTGACCCATCGAATTATTCGGGCCCACAAAATCATGCCCCAACAATTCCATCAACGCACAATTTTTTAAAATAAAGTTATTATATAATTATAGTGAAAAGAGATATACATTAGAGGTTTCTAACTAATATACCCCATACCGACGTCCATTTTTAGGTTATTTTTAGATAAATGTACCGATTTAAAAAACATATAAAAATATTTAAACATATGAATTTTCATATGATTTGGTGATGTCAATTATTATCGACTTTATGGTAATAAAAGTTCAACTAATTTTAGTCGTCAAGAAATATACTTATTTTACAATGTTATACTAATAGTGCTACATAACCTCAAATTAAATAAAAACTTATATTTGATCGTTTTTACATGATAATTCCATCTTTAATGTTAAGTTTTATTAAAAAAATTGAGATAAACTCATTTTATAAAATTAAGGTATATAACTTATATACCTATTTGGATGAATTACATATTATATTATATTTTTAAAAATAATTACAATAATAGTGCACTCATAAAATCTTTACACAACTAATACACTACCATATTTATTTACAATACTAGTGCAATTAGGATTCCTTAATTTAGAAAATTAGTATTCAATTAGAATTCCTTAATTTAGGGATTAGTTATACTCATGGCTTCTTCTCTCTCTCCTCATCTATAACAACTGCGGTTAGTCATCACCTTTCTTCTTCGTTCAACGTATTCTTTATATATATATATATATATATATATATATATATATATATATATATATTGGAGTGTTTTGTGGAGATCTAAAGAAGAGGTGAATTTACCACGCAACTGAAACTAAACACAGCTCGGAGAGAGGAGTATAAAATGTAATCGGATTCCAACACGGTGAAGCTGCAGAGATCTTGATGGCAAGTGACGCTAAAGTCAACGTAGTCTTTCTTGTTGAAGGTCACTTTCTTTCTTTCTATATATATATATATATATATGAGTCAACCAATTGTATATCTCCAGTAGTTTTTCAAAATGAATGGTCAAAATGGAGGTGGGTATGAAGATTCAGGAGGTGGTGGCGGTGTATATGAATACTGGATGATGGTAACCAAACCTTCATACCAAGGTAACCAAACTGTCATATCAAAGTAACCAATCAACCTCCACACTTCAAATTTTTTCTTAGTACAGTTGGTTACCAAACCTTCAGATCAAGGTAAGCAAACCTTCGTACCAATGTAACAAAACCTTCATACCAAAGTAACTAATTCACATCTACACCTGTAGTTTTTTCATAGTGCAGTTGGTAGCCAAACCTTCAGACCAAGGTAACAAATTCAATTTTATTAAGTTACCAATTTCGTTTGAATGTGATGCAATTGGTAGCCAACCATTCATACAAAGGTAACCATTTTATTATTTATGAGTAACAAAATAGTTATAAAAAAAAAATTCAGAACATTAATAGTTACATTTATTTATTTTTAAACTTTTTGTAGGGCGAATCTTCTTCTTATTCTCATTGACGTTTTGGACAACGGAGATTTGCGGCGGTGTAGCGGTGGACTATTATTTCAAAGTGTATGTGAGGGAGATGAAGATTTGAATTTGAATATTTAAATTTGAATTATTATTTTGAATTTGAATTTGTTTTTGTTGTTAGATCCAAATATTTGAATTTGAATTATTAATTATGGCAGTTATTTGTCCTTGATTTTAGGTTTCCTTATTAATGTGAATTGTACTATTTTTGTAATATGGGTTCTAATTATATTTTTTTAATAATTATTTGATTGATGTATTTTTTTTTATAATTACTTTCTATTTATTATATACTTATGTAAAGAACCCCCTATCTATTTAGGTATCTCCCGCAAGCCCATGATTATATTTTTTGCATTATACTATATTAACAGGTCAACTATAGGAATAATAGATTAATATTGGGTAGAATTAGTTTTATATAAAAAATACATCTAACAATGTATAACATGTTGTTAATAAAAATTAAATAAATATATAAATCTACAATAATAGTTCATCTATTTATATAATATAAATCGTAGTATTCATCTTTAAATTAATTATTTGTTTGTTTATATATTTTGATGTAATAAATAAAATCTTATTTAAAATCAAATAGTTATACTTATATAATTTAATAATAAAAATTATTAAATATTATTGTTATCAAGAATATAATTTTAAAAATGTTAACTAAATTAAAAAATGAATGCAAATAAGAGTAGTGGTACATAATTATGACAGTAAGAATGTAGAGTAAAATATTTTAAAATCAAATAATAGATGAAGAATAATTTATTTTCCTAAATTTTAGGATTGAGAGACGAATTTGAGCTATTTTGTTATATATATTTATAGAGAGAGAGATGTTACACATATAATATCATTACTAATTTTTTAAAGTTAATTTAGGACATTTTAAAACTCAAAATTGACATGAATTACCCTAATTTTGAATTTGAGAATATTTTAAATTTATGTACTTTCAAAACTTAATAGTAATTTTATAATTTGGAACTGATAAGGTAGTACTTTATCTTTCTAATTTACACGTAATGAAATATTATGAATTTTATGTTAAATATTATTAATTTATAAAATGTATGTCTACTGTTGAAATTGATCAAATAAAAGTTGTATATCTAATTTTGAGATGAAGGTAGTATTTGTTTTGTGAAAAGAAAAAACTCGTTTGCATTTGAAAGAATTACAAATTTCAGTTCTCAAACCTTGAATGATCAGGTTGTTGTAGTATAGTGGCAAGTATTCTTGCCTCTCACTCGGGTGACCCGGATTTGATCCCCATCAACCGCGCTTTAAAATTTTAGCAAAATTATCAAGGAAGGTGAAGTTTAAACTTGTCTACAATAATTTCTATTTTTTAAGCCCACATTAAGGATTAAACTTTTAAACAATAATTACTTTTACATATTGAATGGATGAACCAACCCTTAAAATTAGACCTGGCAAACGGGCCCAAAGTCTGCAGGTCGGGTCAGTCGGTCCGTCAAAAGCCGAGCCATTTTGGCCCGGCCCGTGACCCATGACTTTTTTTTAAAATAAAATGTTGCTACTTGTGGGTTGTGAGGCTTGTAAGTAAATAAATAAGAGTTTAAACTAACTGAGCTACAACAACTATTTGCTTTTAATGCAATCTTCAATATATTTTAACTATAATTGAAAACTATAATTAAGATATGTAGTTAATGTAATTAATTAATTAATTATACTAATTTATAATACTATTAAAATTTTAATTTATTGAGATATGTAGGTAATTAATTAATCGTGTTTGTTTGTATTATTGTTTATTATTAATTATTTTATTATTTTTACTATATTTATTATTATTATTATTTACAGTGTAGTAGAGTTTAAAAAAAAAAATTAAAGGGAGAAGTTTCATTGGTAGGCCATACAGGCCTCATATTTCAAATTTCACCAAAACTCGGGCTTTTTTGGTCTGTTCATATTTGGCGTCAATCCGCCGCCTACCGCCCATTTGCCAGGTCTACCTAAAATATATATATGGATCCCCGGCAACGGCGCTTTAAAATTTTAACAAAATTATCAAGAACGCTGTGACCCGGATTCGATCCCCGACAACTGCGCTTTTAAATTCTTAGCAAGATTATCAAGAACGGTGTATCTCGTGTTGTAAGGTTTAAATTTATTTACAATAATTTCTGTTTTTTAAGCCCACATTAAGGATTAAACTTTTCAACAATAATTTATGTTTTTAATCCCAACTCAAGTACGGGTGTCGTACTTTTACATATTGAATGAATGGACCAACCCCTAAAATATTTATATGGGAAAAATATATATACGCAGTACAGAAGACACATACTGCGATGCGTTTATGGCGACGATTTTATTATGTTGAACTGTCATTATATATTTATTAAAGTTTATAATGATTTGTTCACACTCGAACCGTCGCCATAGCTCAAAAAAAAAACCGTCATTATAAAATTACTATGTATATATATATATATATATATATATATATATATATATATATATATATATATATATATCAAACTTCGCTCATATATGACTTTTTGAAGTAACTTGTAATATTTTTAATTTTAAATATAAATTTGATAAGAGCTAATTCAATTTTAAACAAAACTATTATAAAAATTGTAAACTATCTCAATATTATCACTAATTACAATATTTATTATTTTATTTTCTATTGGCGTTTTGTTTCGAGTTTAAATTTAATAGTTAGTTTATATATGGACAACAGTGACTAACAATATATAAAAATTTAATTTTTTTAAAATCTATCTAACAAAATACAACTGATTTTGAATTTCTCGCTTACCCTAATAAATCATTTGGGTTGTCTACAGTTTGAGATAAATCCTACCGTCTATATAGTGCCGGAGGCACGGAACACAGCAGAACTCATTTTAAATCTTTAATTCTTTTGAAAATGAGATAATATTATTTAACTTAAGATTAAAAGAATTTCTAATGATAATAGTTAACCATCACTTCTTTCTTCCTTCTTCTTCTTTTTTTTTAAAGAAACTCGCCGTTACTAATTTATTTTGGTGTGTTATAAGAACCCTTAACCCCAATTTCACCATTATTTCAACATTTTTAAAAGTTTAAAATTAAACTTTAATTGTATTTTTTTCAAATTCAAAAAATCATCATTCCCACCCATCAGAATCTTTTCAAATGAATTTATTTAGAAGAAAAAAAAAGTTTCAATCGTGTAAGTTGTAACTCAACTTGTATTAAAACCTAAAACAAAAAATGACACCTATAAAACACTGACCATTGAGTCATTTATCCCGAAGTTTTCATAAAACAGATTTCTTTGTGGTGTACAGAAGCATGCAGAGGGAAGAGAAACGACGAAAGTTCCATGATTCCCTCCTTAACATGCTTTACCCTCCTCCCCAAGTACTCTCTCTCTCTCTATCTCTCTCCTCTCTCTCGCGCACACACTCACAGTCTTTAATTCTGAATTCCCCTCCTGTGATTCTCACTATTTAAAAATATATATATGCATGCAGCAAGAAGAAAACGAAACACCAGCGAATAAATCGCGGGAGGGCCGTAACGTGGCTCAGATTGAAGGTTAATTTACGTCCTACTATTATATACATTTCCATTTTATTAAATTTAGTTACGGGAATGAGTGACAATGGCCAATTATGTGTACATAGATGAAATTGAATTGGAAGAGGAGAATAGCTCCTCCTCCTCCCCAAGCGGTGAATGTGAGCCGCAGAAGCTCACAAGAGCTCAGAGGAAGAGGCTTCGCAAGAAGAAGCTACGGGAAGCCGCTTCTCAGCGCAGACAAATTGTTGGGCCATTGTTACCTCATCCTCCAATCACCGATGGTGAAGAAGTCGTTATTGAAAATGACCCTCAAGATGTTCGACAGAATGCCGCTGAGGAATTGGAGAGTGGAATTGACAAGGCTGGTGGGTTCAACTTCTTCTAATTTTATCTCATGTAACTAACTGTAGTTGTCACTGCTCTTTGGTTTACTAACTCAACTTACATCACTCTAGTGACACTAAAATGGAAAACTATTCCCCCCTTGGACGAGATCCTCTTTTAAATTTCATGATTATCATACCCTTCAAAAAGTTTAGTTGTTCAAAGTAGATGGAAATTTTTATAAATTTACCATCCAAATTAGGAAAATTATGATAACTTTTAGAAATTGGTTGTGCTTTGAACAAGTACATGTATTTGTAGGACACAATTTGATAATTGTGAAAAGTGATGAGAATATTTTTACAAAGCCCAAAAACTGGAGATTCAGTTTTGCATTTTAGTCCACTACTAACTAAACCATGACTGAAGACCCAAAAGATTATTTTAATTTATATATATATATATATATAGAAAGCCTTTCGATGTCAAGAAAGTAGAACTAGAGATTGCTTCAAAAAAAAATCTTCTTTTCTTTTTTTCTATTATTGGTTGTGGGCACTAATTCTCTAATTAGTAGGACAACTTAATTGAAGTTCTGACTTGTTTAGGAGAGCAAGCATCTTGCAGCAATCAGAACAAATTAAAGCAGAGAAGGATTGCTAAAAGGCAGGTTAGGGAAAAACAGGAGCAGAGGGATTTTATTCACTAATTTGGCCTGTACAATTATTATGTCTTCAGAGGAAGGAACACTTCTTATCCATGGGTAAAGTTCTATTTTTGAGGATAATTTCATTTCGTGTATCTGTTATGAGAATGCTGTAGAAAGAATTGATCTCAGTTGGGGCCTTGGTATTATTTTACGTTGTAGCATTGTCTTTTTTCTTTTTTCTTTTTTCATATTCATTTTTCCCCTGATGAAGGTAGTAGGAATAGGCCATCTTATATAAATATTATACGAGTGTATTAACAGTCATTTGATTATCAAGCTTGTGTTTTCAATTTGTGATCAATATTTTTGGTGCAATTTGCAGAACCACTTTGTTTGGGGGTGATTACTTGAGCCCGAATTATATGATGGGCCAATGTCCATGTGGGGTATTTGACTCTACGTAGGAATTTGTTTGGCCAGTTATTATTTTAAGGAATCAAAGATTCTTAACTGCATTCAATTTATAACTCCTAAGAAAAGTGTCTGAACGAAATTGACTATTTTTAAACAAAACTAACTTCTACAATATTACAAAATTCTTTTTGTATCCTAAATTTTATCATCCCTGACGATTGAAACCATCTAATATGAAACATTAGAATCATCCCTGCTGATTGAAACATTAGAATCATCGGTGGTACAAATTCAAACACAAATTCATGTCTCTGATAGACCAAAAGAAAAGATTTGAAAAAATGGCAATATCTAAAAAGATTGCACCGGCGAGAAGAGAAGGGAATCTGCAAGTTCGACAAGGCATTACAATACAAGGGATCGATCTTCTTGAGAAGGGAATTTGCGAACTAGAATTTCATCAAAAAGCATAACGACCGGAAAAAAATTGGAGACAAAAAGTTGGGTTATGGATAATTTATATATATATATACATAA
This sequence comes from Panax ginseng, assembly GCA_020205605.1. Classification (NCBI taxonomy): domain Eukaryota; kingdom Viridiplantae; phylum Streptophyta; class Magnoliopsida; order Apiales; family Araliaceae; genus Panax; species Panax ginseng. The sequence continues at coordinate 12,989,588 of CM035145.1, forward strand.
TTTTTTTGAAAATGGAAAAAAATAAAAAAACCTTGTGCAGAGTATGCTAACAAATTGAATAAAGGCAGTGGTTGCCTTGGTCTACTTTGGAGACCAAGAGGACAAAAAGGAGAAATTGGGTTGCAGTTTTTACTAGTTTAATTATACGACATAAGAACTGTCGTTTCAAACTTTCGGTAAATAAGTTGCAGCTTATGAAGTGTAAATGTAATTTAAATACTCTATTCCCAAACCCTAAACCCTTGTTGGCACTTGGCACCTCTTTTTTCCTTTTCGATTAACTCTAACCCTCTCTCTCTCTCTCTCTCAATCTCAAAATCTCTCTTTTTCTCGCTCTGTGCAAGGCTGAGCAATAGCTAAACCACCAACAGCTATGGCGGAGCTCAAAATCTCAGAGTCCCGAGATCTAACCCGAATAGAACGCATAGGTGCTCATTCTCACATCCGTGGCCTCGGCCTAGACTCCACCCTTGAACCCCGTGTAGTCTCAGAGGGCATGGTCGGCCAGACAGTTGCCCGTAAAGCTGCCGGCGTCATCGTCCAGATGGTTAAGGAAGGCAAAATCGCAGGCCGAGGTGTGCTCTTGGCAGGCGAGCCCGGAACTGGTAAGACCGCAATCGCCATGGGTATGGCCAAGTCAATAGGCGAAGAAACCCCATTCGCAATGCTTGCAGGTAGTGAACTCTTCTCTCTTGAGATGTCCAAAACAGAAGCCCTAATGCAAGCTTTTCGCAAAGCTATCGGAGTCCGAATCAAAGAAGATTCCGAAGTGATTGAAGGTGAAGTTGTAGAAATTCAAATTGACCGCCCTGCAGTGGCCGGAGCAGCCTCGAAGACTGGAAAATTGACGTTAAAGACTACTGAAATGGAGACGGTTTATGATTTGGGGGCAAAAATGATTGAGGCTTTGGCAAAAGATAAGGTTCAGAGTGGGGATGTAATTGCAATTGATAAGGCTTCCGGAAAGATTACAAAGCTGGGGAGGTCATTTTCGAGGTCGAGGGATTATGATGCCATGGGGCCACAGACAAAGTTCGTGCAGTGTCCTGATGGAGAGTTGCAGAAGAGGAAAGAGATTGTGCACTGTGTAACTCTACACGAGATCGATGTTATTAACAGCAGGTATTTTTCTGTACTCCACACTGGTTATTGGTGAGCATTTAGTTTGTTTCTGCAGTACTTGTAAAAAAGATAGAAGCTTTTTAACTAATGTAGCACCTTATTGTTCATAAACATCATTTGATGTTATTAGAATTTGAAGGGTTTGGAGGGTAGATATAGTTCCACTAATTATTAAAACTATGACCATCGTGTTGTCTATAGTTGGCTTTCTTTTCCTTGCTGCCTTGTTGTATTTTTATGAGGTTGGTGTTTGCAGCAACACTGCATATATGTCTAATAATTGTAATTTTTTTGTAATAGTTAAGGATTTTAACTTTTTTCCCCGACTTAAAACGTCACTCATTGCAGGCACGCCCTTGGTGCCCTTTGTTTTATATATATTTACTTGTGAAAAAAAACGTCGCTCAATGCATTTCATGTACTCATTAATATTGAAGACATTGAATTGATTTTGTCATCTAAAGCCAGGCAAGCATGTTTGAGTTGTCTTTAGTTATGATCTGCTGCTGAATATATGCTTAAATGAATGTCATTTCTTACTCTTTACCGACTTGTTTTTTGAGTTTTTTCATCATGTTTCTTTTTTTTGAAATGCCTTTCTCATTTAGGATTTAGCTCGTGTATGGTTTACTTTTTTTGTTCACTAATAAGAAATCAGCTTGCAAATTTGGAGATGTGATAGTTATTCTTCTCTTCTTATGAAGAAAGTTATATAAAATGTAATAAGTTATTGTTTGGAAGGTTGCTGGAGCGTATTAATGTGCTTGATTATCTTTTTTAATAGAGATGAAGTTTGGGTCAGTTTAGCACTAAAAAATAATTAGCATTATGCTAATAAGCTCCAGCTTATAATAATAAGAAGTACACCAAAAAATTCGCATTATCAACAAGCATCTGCTCTGTGCCAAAATCTTCTTCCGTTGAGGAAGTGGATGTTTGGTTAATATGATCAGTCACTGTCTTCTCTGCAAGATTTTTCAATTTGATCCATTATATTGAGGAGATAGTCAACTAGAAATATTGAAAGTCATTTTCTTTGCAACACTTTTGCCTTGCAAAAAAGATGGTGTTTTACAGGTTCTTAAATTTCATTTTTATGTCCTGAACTTCATGGTCAAATCTTAAACAGGATCCTAGCCCTTTTCTCTATAAGAATGTAACTAAGCAAAAATGAATGCTGAAAATGAGACACTTCAAAGTTTGTAATGATGCCAGAGGATAAATTTATGGTCCTCAAATATCATTTTACCCTCATAAGCGGAAGTAAACTGGATTATAGATTTTGTTAATTTTAATTTATTTTTTCGTACTGTTTCAGTCATCCTTGTGAACAAGTATAACAGTTGATGGGTGTTGTGGGTTCATTATAGTGGTTGGAGTACCATAACATTGCAACACTCGGAATTTTGGGCTTTTTCGTATAAGATTTTTTTTAGCAACACTCAGAATTCAAGTCCTCTAATATTTATTGTTTATTTTAAATGTAAGCACTGACTTTGACATAAGTATGTCCATTTTCATTCATTTAATGTTAATATATGTTTGTTTGTCCTAGCTGTTTTTAAAGTTATGATATACTGGGCATGTGGTTTATAGGTTATGCTACGTTTCATTGTAGATTTAACATAGCCACATTGAGTGGTCCATATTACTGCTTAGTTTCAATTTAGATTGCATTCTATAGGACCTTGAAATTGCTCACTGGGCCTGAAATGGGAAAATTATTGACTGGATGCACATTTGTTCACAATTTGTTCATATCAGTGGCCCAATTTCCGTCATTATGGGGACAATTTCTTAGGGCTGTAGTCATTCACAATTTGTTCATATAAACATTCCTGATGAAGGTTTTTCAATGATCTGTCCAGAAACTCAGTGTGATGAAGGTCTCTTCTCTGAATCCTTCCATGTGAAGTTATACATTATATCCTCCCAAGCTATCTGTCTAAGTCAACTCTATGGATCTGTGTTATCGGTGTTTTGGGCTTAACCTCTTGAAAGCTGTATTAGGTGTTTAAATCTTGATGATATATTTTTGTTGTCCGACTGTTAACTGTTCAACTGTTACGTTGTACTTTAATGCTACTAGTTCAGTATGCTCTTAAGTTGGTGAGTTGTGGGGTAAAAATACTTTCTCTTATCACGGGAGTCAGTATAACCTTAAGACATCTTTCAATTTCAGGACACAGGGGTTTCTGGCACTTTTCACTGGTGATACTGGTGAAATCCGTGCTGAAGTGAGGGAACAAATTGACACAAAGGTTGCAGAGTGGAGAGAGGAAGGAAAGGCAGAGATTGTCCCAGGTGTCCTTTTCATTGATGAAGTGCACATGCTTGATATCGAGTGTTTTTCATTCCTTAATCGTGCTCTAGAGAATGATATGGCACCAATACTGGTTGTTGCTACCAACAGAGGGATCACGACAATCCGAGGCACAAACTACAGATCTCCACATGGCATTCCAATCGATTTCCTTGATCGTCTGCTGATAATCTTAACACATCCATATAAAGCAGATGACATTCGCAAAATTCTGGATATAAGAATCCAAGAGGAAGATGTGGAAATGTCTGAAGATGCAAAGGGTTTGTTGACAAAAATTGGGGAGGATACCTCCCTGCGGTATGCCATCCACCTCATCACAGCTTCTGCATTGGCTTGCCAGAAGCGAAAGGGAAAGCTTGTGGAAATGGAGGACATTAGTCGAGTTTATAATCTGTTTTTGGACATTAAGAGATCAACCCAATACTTGATGGAGTTTCAGAGCGAGTATATGTTCAGTGAAGTGGCACCGGTAGCGAGGGATGAAGGTGAAGACGATGCCATGAATTCTTAAATATTTATATCAAGATGGCATTTGGTAGTTTGTTCTTATTCTCTTGCTATGTTCAGTCGTCTAATCTGGCACTGGCCAATTCAAGTTAGATATTCATAGTAAGACTCTTACTTCCTTCCTTCCGGGTCCGGGTGTAAACTTTTGGATGAACAGAAGATAGGATTATGTCTTGAGTTGCTCTAGTCGTCTCTTGGTGCAGAGATAGTCTTGCAATGCATTTCTTGTATTTAGTTTATTTGTATGAAACCGTTGGACTCGGTTTGGACTTCAGTTACATCTTACATGAGTATTTTATTGTTAATTGTTTATATGCTATGCTAGAGTTGGTATTAAAATTTGATTAAAAAAACAATCTAGTTTATTTCTATTGTGTGAATATAATTGGGTAAGAAGTGTTACTTTTTCACAAGCCAGGTGCATCAAACGGCCAGGGCAACACGGAGGAGGAATCCAGCAAGTTAGGATGCACAAATCCAAAACTGCGAAGCACCTGGTTATCAGCAAAATTCAAAGCCCTCTCCATCCCTTCCTGGCAGGAATCTCCGGCATACATCGGGTTGTGGTCCCCCACTGCAAGGTGAACACCCCGTGAAGTGTGTTATAAATGGCCGCTGTCCCGTTACTTTGCCGTACCCTGCCTCTTTCACATAGTGCTCCCTCAGCTCACCATAGCTCTCTCACTACTTCTGCATGTCTCCTCCTTAACATACTCCCACTCTTCTCTATATTCACATACTTCTCGGTCACATTTCCGAACCAATTCACTACGTTGGCCCAATAGCATTGAAAGCAGTACTCATTCTCAATATACACTTTGTTGGCCCATTTATCTTTCTGTTTCAGTAACATATAAACCAGAGCAGATTGATCATCTGATATGGGGTACGGTTTGTCGGTGAACGTGGATTTCAAAATATGTCCCCATTTTTCGTATTCTGGGCTTGCTGGGCCCATGTTGGACCATACATCCATGAAGTCCATGGACCATTGGCAGTTTCTGAACAGCAACACCCCGGCATTCAGCCCGTACCAGCTTGGTTTCTCATAAATTATACCGGGCCACCCATCCAATACAAGGATGTGATTCTTGTACTTGTCCAGAGGCAGATTGAAATCCGTGTCAGTGATGACGGCATCCGAGTCGACCCACCAAATCCACTCAGCTTCTGGATGGGCCAGCATTGCGGCCCGAATAAGAGGTGTCTTGGCCCAATAAGAGGTCATCTTTGGGTTGTAGAAGATATCATAGCCGTGGATCCTGCAATATAGTCAACCTTGTTTTTGAAAAGTCTCAAAAGGAAGAAATCACCAATGGGGTTGTGACAGGCAGACGGCTGTGATCCGGTCAACATGAGTATTCGATGGCTTGCTCCGACGGCATATGAGGGATGATGCTTCAGCCACTCCCTTCGCTTCTCATCCCACTTCTCTATACTACTTCCAATGGAATAGTTTAGTTTGGGATCGTCGTAGAATGTTTCATCGGGTGGATCCTGGCGCCGGTTAACGTCCTGCGCATCAACGGTGCAATTTAGCATGGAAGAAGGGTAGTCCGAGGCTAAAGTGGTCTGCTGACTGGACAGAGAGAGACCAAAGGAAGTAGAAAGAGCCCAAGCAGTCATAATAAGCAGCACTGCAAAGAGTGCCCCAAAAACAGATGGCGGCAACTTTTCCTTAAGAAAGGATGCCGGTTTGATCATATGCAGGTGCATGATGGTCGTCGTTTTGAGGTTTAGACATGCGGGATGATATATAACGACGGCTGATATTCAATGGATATATATATATATATATATATATATATATATATATATATATATGTATTGTGGAACGTACAGTAACTTAATTAATTTGGGTTTTGATTCGGTGAAAATAGTGTAATCTGCAAGCTAGCTGGTAAATACATCAAGCAAACATTTCCTTTTGGAAGTTATTTTTTTGATAAACTTGATGCTGCATGATCACCAAATGCCTACTCTACTACGTACCTAGACAATTCAACTTATATAATTAACAATTACGTAACAAATTAAGTCGACTTGTTAGTATATTCTTTGAAAATTCTTCACCAACACCTGCCAAAATTAATAACAAATTATATGTATATATTAATATATGTATATGATTGTTGTCACTTATTCATCAATTAATTTGTAACATTATTAATTGTTATTTCACCATTTTATCAAATAAATTACTTTATTTTGAATGAATTACTACATGACTTACATAGGTTTATTATAATTTTTTTAATGCGTCATTTATTCCCATTTTTGGTTGGTGTAACTGTTGGGTCATGATATTTCTCCTATTTGGGTCGGGTAAATTGGGCTCACTTATTAATTTAATCCGTTGGGCTTTTATAATTAAGCCATGGGGCTCGTTGGGCCTAGTCACTGTGTTAACTTTATTTAATCCTATAGGACCGGGTCAGTTCGTTGGATTAGCCCATTGGATCATTTAATATCTATCACTTTGACTTGTAATGATGATATAGTATGATGATTGACCAAGAGATATCTCGCCATGCATTAATGTGGATGGGATTATATATGGTACGGCGGTAAATAAAGATGGCCAAAAGATGGATAAGCTCCGTGTAGTCGGCAGAACCCATCGGATCGAGGGGATATGTCGGATGGTAGTGGGTGTACGATAATCCAAAGCGAAGATATTATATCTTGGAGAGTAAGTCTTTCTGAGGAGGTGCGTTTTGATATATACACATACACACAACTAAGAAATCTAATCTCTCTCATTACACTAGATTTTATCATCCTTTTGAGTTAACTTTGGTGAGAAGACATCACTTACTCTCACGCACCGAAGCTATCCCTCTACGGTCCGGTAAATCCAAGCTTGTGGTGTTTGTCGTGTTTCTTGTCGCGAGGATCGTGGACGTCTTTCGTGATTGGGACGTGGAGAAAGATCCTGGCGTTAACACATCGGGCGCTAGAAAAGAGAGGTACGTGTTTACAGTGTCTCCGAGTATTTTTCAATCACAGATTGTGTTTTATTCTATTCAATTTTCATGGGAAGAGTAGTAGAACACCTATTTTGGGGATGTAGATGCATTTGTCGGTGAATCAAAGACCATGAAGTGTCGCAAAGATCGTTTGGGACCAACAATAAGTGTTCATGCAAGACAGTCATTCAAACGATCACCTAAAGATTCTCGATCGGCGGCAGAAAAGAAGTAAAAGCAGTAGTAAGCTAGTATTCCCGACGGAGAAGCGGGTCCGCCGTGGTCGAAAATGAGTAGAAGGCACCTCGCTTTAGAACTCGATCATCGAGATGACCAGACGCAAAGGCCTCCGGTTGGCTAAGATGGCGAGATAAAGCGGATAGAGCCATGGAAATCTTGGTGAAGCGGCGTTAAGATATAATTGAGCAGATGGCTCGGATGGCGAGTTGAGAGATGAAGAGCTCGAGAATGTCCAATCCAAGAAAGGGCATCAGTGGGAAGGAACCCGCTTCATTCAGGCGATAATCTCAAAGCCGAACTAGGGAAAGAAGAAGGTCCCAAGCCCTACTCCTCGAGAGATCAAAGAGGACATATCACCCGTCGATTCTAGGGGACGAGGACGAAGCGAAAGAAGAGGTCGATCCGAGGATCGCACTCAGAAGCATATACAAAGAAAGCAATTGTTGTTGCACATTCTCACCATAGCGCCTTGAGAGTTTGAGGGCGAAGCATATCGAGAGGACATACCCCGAGAGTCTCATCGAGGGCACCCGCCCCTGCAGACACTCGTCACCCGGAGAAGCCCTCTAAAGTTGAAGGTTACATTGAAAGAATGCTGGTCCGCTTCATAAGAAGGGGTCACCGGAGAAGGAGGCATCATCTCAACCGAAGGCGTGGAGTATCTGGTTAAAGAATTGAAGGAGCTTGAGCAACTTTGGAAGTGCAGAAAACGAAGACACACCAGGAAAGAAGGCATCCCTTTTTCCGCGGAGATTCTTTAAAAGAAAGTCGATCCCACCAAGAAGTTGCCCCATATCGAGAGTTATGATGGATCGGGGATCCTTATGACCATAGTCAAAGCGTTTGGTGACTCATGGATTATTATGACTTTAGCGATGCTGCTAAATGCCATACTTTTATCACAACGCTTAGAAAAGATGCCCGGCAGTGGATGGGGACCTTACCCTCAGATTCAATCTCATCTTGGGAAGATATGTGTAGTAAATTCGATGCTCGCTTTGGGAGCAACAGAAGAAGGGGAAAACCAACTGGTTCATTGGCTCAAGTTCGGCAGTCCTCTAATGAGTCTTTAGGCCAGTATGTGAAGCGGTTCCGGGAAGCAATCGGCCAAGTGGCAGATTTGAACGATCTACAAGCTGTGGGACTGTTTCAGAATGGGTTGGATTTGGTCAAATCGGAAAAGTTGGTGAAAAAACTTATGTTTAACCACCCGAAGAGTCTCGATGAAGCCTTTGATAAAGCCGAAGGCTATATCGTAGTGGAGGAAGCCATGAGTAGCCTCAGCGTCCTTCTTCAGATCGGCTTAAAGAGACAGATCGGGACAAAACCGATGGAGACCAGAGGAAGAATGAAGGAATAAGGACCGTAATGGAAGGCGGGTCGAAGAGATACAATAATTGGAGGCAGGGTGGAGGACGTTCGTCAGCTCCAACCGAGAGAGTAAATAGGACGTACACGGCACTCAACGCACGAACAGTCATTATCTTGGATCGAGATCGTAAATCACCCTATCTTCGAGCCACCTCGAGATAATATTAAGCCCGGAAAAGGGAATCCTCGCAAATATTATGATTACCATCAAGCTTCGGGTCATGAAACGAATGATTGTGCCAGTTTAAAAGACTTCATTGAGAGAAAGGTACAAGGTGGGACTTTAGTTCAGTATGTGGCTGCCAGAACTAATCAACAAAGAGGACCGAGGACCTCCGGCCTCAACCCAATTTTAAGCCAAGCATTGCCAGCTCCGGGACAGCCTGCGAGGCATGTGATAGATGTCATCACCGGGGGTACTTCTGGCAAGCTCATTGGAAAAAAAGCAAAAAAAAGCTATTTAGATTGATCACGCTTATGGTGGTACCTTCCAAGAAGATTGATGAGACCTATCCGAATACAATAATCTCCTTTACTGATGAAGATTATCCTTCGGAAGTCATCGAACCGCACGAGGGATCATTGGTAATCGACCGCATTGAAGTAGGTTTGATTGGATATGAAGAGGATGATGGTAGATAATGGGTCTTCTATAGACATCTTGTACGCCCACGCTTATCAAAGGATGAATCTGGACGGGCGGAAGATGGAAATAGGGCAGGAGGCTCCTCTTTATGGTTTCAGCAATGATCCAATTAAGGTGGTTTGGGACCATTGAGCTACCAATCATATTTGAACGACCCCTCAACAGGTAGAAATTATTTGCAAATTTTATGTTGTGCATATAGATTCTGCTTATAATGCTATTTTGGGGAGGCCTACTTTAATTGTTTAACAAGCTGTAACATCAATACCTCATTTTAAAATCAAATTTCCTACGGCTCATGAGGTTGGGGAGGTGAAAGGAGATTTGGATCTGGCCAGAAGGTGTTACAAAAATGCTTTGTGATTACTTGAGAGTGGGGTATCGAAGGTAGCGAGACCATGGCGATAGAGATCAAACTCTTCATCGAGAGTAGTTCGAACCGTTGGTCATGCCAAATTGAAGAAAGCGGAGGAGATAGAGAGCTCATCCGGGCAAGGTGGACAAAATAAAGTGAAAATAGGTTGGTCTGCACGGAACCTCTCCGGACGAACCTCGTTGAACTCCTGAGGTGCTATGTTGACATCTTCGCGTGGGAACCTCAGGATATACCCGGAGTAAGTAGGGATATTGCTGAGCATCGATTGGAAGTAGACCCGTCAAAGAAACCAGTACGGCAGAAGAGGAGGATCTTTGCACCTGAGCGTCAATGGATCATAGATGAAGAGATTGCAAAACTGTTGGCAGCTGACTTCATCTTTGAGATCGACTACCCGCAGTGGATGGCAAATGTGGTGCTGGTCCAGAAAAAGAATGGTAAATGGTGAGTCTGCATCAACTATACTGATCTGAACAAGGCCTGTCCGAAGGATTTCTACCCGGTGCCCCACATCGATCAACTCATTGATGCCACTTTGGGGTATGCTTTATTAAGTTTTATGGATGCATTCTCTGAGTATCATCGGATCTTCGTATGTAAAGAGATATATCAAGAGGCGGCGTTCATTACGCATCGTTCGGTATATGCCTATAAGAAAATGACTTTGGCCTCATCAATCTTTGGAGCCATATACGGAGAATGATGAACCATGTTTTCGGATATCACCAAGGCGGGGAATATTGAGGTATATGTGGATGACATGATTGTCAAAAGCATGTTGGTGCATAAACATTTGGATGACTTAGAGGAATGCTTTCAGACCATTCGTCATCACAACTTGAGACTGAATCCCACTAAATGCACCTTCGGTTTGGGGGCTGGCAAATTTCTGGGTTATCTTGTCAGTCAGCGAGGAATTGAAGTCAATCCAGAGAAGATTCAAGCGATCCTGAACATGAAGACTCCTCAGTCGTTTAAAGATGTTCAACGTCTGACTGGAAGGATTGCAGCTTTGCGGAGGTTCATGTCCAAGTCAGCAGAAAGATGTTTACCATTTTTTGACACATTGAAAGGGCCAAAGAATGCAAAGACGTTCCAATGGACTTCAGAGTGTGAAGACGCCTTTCAAAGCATCAAGTCCTACTTATCTTCGGCACCTTTTCTGGTGAAGCCCGTTCCTACCGAGCCTCTATATTTGTACTTAGCAACTAGCTCGTTGGCGGTAGGAGCGGTTTTGGTACGTGAAGTTGGGGGTAAGCAGCACCCAGTTTATTATGTAAGCCATGTCCTTCGGGATGCTGAAACAAGGTACCCAAACATTGAAAAGTTTGCTTTTGCTTTAATAATTGCTAGTCGAAAGCTTAGGCAATACTTCCAGGGTAGATTGGTAATAGTATACACAGATCAGCCTTTAAAGAAGATTATGGGCAAACCCGGAGGTATCGGGAGACTAAATTGCATGGACAATGGAGTTGTCCCAATTCTTTATTGAATACCATCTCCGAACCGCCATCAAAGGTCAAGCATTGGGTGATTTTGTGGTTGAGTGCTTTCGTTTTCGGAAGTCGATGAAGTCGTGGCCGGTGAAGGATCCGACAGAGTAGTTGTCGTTCTTGTTGAAGGAGAGTTCATAGACATTTGTATCTGAGATGGGTCTTCTACTACGGACGTGAGTGGAGCATGGATTATCTTGAGAAGTCGGGAGGATTCAAGGTCAAAGAAAGCCATCGAGTTTTGATTCAAAGCGACGAATAACGAAGCAGAATATGAGGCAGTACTTGCAGGGTTACGATTAGCGAAGAGTCTTGAAGTGTAGAGAATAATCATCTTCAGTGATTCTCGATTAATCGTTAAACAATTCTCTCGGGAATCTGGCTCGAGGCCCTAGAATGATCAAGTATTTGGCGCGAATTGAAAAACGGCTTCAGATTTCCAATTCTACGAGTTTGTGGGGTCGAGCGTAATAACAATTCCATTCTTTGATGCACTCGCATGGACTAGCCACTACGGATGTTAATGTTTTGAAGAATTGGTGTACACGGAAATTTTGAAACATCCTAGTGTTCATCATGAAGTAGTGATGTGCATTAACCGAACCAACTGCTGGTTGACTCCATACCTGGAATATCTGGCGGATGGCGTCTTACCTTCGGATCGGATGCTTGCCAAGAAAATAAAGTACAAGAGTGCTAACTTTGTTCTGATTGATGGGGATCTTTTCCGAAGGGCCTTCTCGTCTCCATTATTGAAATGTTTGACTCCATCTAAAGCTGAATATGCTCTTCGGGAAGTGCATAAAGGCATTTGTGGTGACATATGGCTGCTAAGTCATTAGCCTATAAGGTACTTCGTCAAGGGTACTACTGGCCTACCATCTTCAAGGACGCGACTGAGTACGTCAAGAAGTGCGAGAAGTGCCACTCATCAATTATCAAATCTGCACCACCGTAAGAGCTATACTCGATCTTATCTCCTATACCCTTCGCTGTCTAGGGGGTTGATATACTGGGTCCACTACCGAAAGCAAAAGGTCAAGTCAGTTTTGTTATAGTTTCCATAGACTATATGACCAAATGGGTAGAAGCAAAGCCACTTAGGTCAATAACGGAACAGGAGTGTTTGAAATTTGTGAAAGAATCAATAGTATTCCGTTTTGGAATTCTAAGGTGGTAGTATGTCGGACAATGGACGTCGGTTTGTGGGATCGAAGTTTGAAGCATTTTTTGATGAGCGGGGATCCGGCGAGAAAGACTTGAGTGGCTCATCCTCGATCAAAGCAGACGGAGTTAAAGTAACCAGCGTAAGCTGCTTTGAATGGGATCAAGCGTAGGTTGGACGAAGCTAAAGGCAGATGGCCAGAAGAGATGCTAAGTGTGCTATGGGCTTATCGAACTACTCCAAGGACTACAACAGGGGATTCACCTTTCAGATTGGCCTATGGTACTGATGCCTTAATCCCAGTTGAAATTGGATCTCCAAGTCTTCGAGTTAGTCATTTCAGAGAGATCTACAACGAGGAAGGGCTGAAGGCCAATCTTGATTTGCTTGAAGAAGTCAGAGAAATAGCCTTAATCAAATTGGCGGCCTATCAGCGAAGAGTGGCTAAACATTATAATAAAGGGGTAAAACTTCGCAGATTTGAAGTAGGAGATTTTGTTCTCAGAGAAGTCGAAGCATCTACACCTCGAAAGCTGGTGCCAAATTGGGAAGGACCACGAAATCACTGAAGTTCCGAAGCCGGGGACTTATCGGTTGAAGGCATTAGTTGGGTCAGTAATTAAAAATACTTGGCACGCTGGCAGGCTTAGGAAGTACTTTCAGTAGATTCAATATCAGTACATCGAAAGTCTGTAAATATTTACATCATCATCAATAAAAGTTCCTCTTTTCTCTCAAAACAAATTTTGTCTCTGTTGCTGCTCAGTTCATTGGTGTTAGGAGGATCGGGAGGACTCGCTGACCATTCGATGGTAGCCTTTTCGGCCGGTGATCACTTTGGCATTGTCGGGAGTGCCGCCGGGGTAGGCAATTGTCGCCACTTTTGGCATTGTCGGCCCCGCCGGGGTAAGGCAATTGTGCGCCACTTAGACCTTGTCGGGGCCTTCGTGGTAGGCAAGTGTCATCTTCAAGACGTTGTCGAAGCCCTGCGTGGTAGGCAATTGTCGACACTTAGACTTTCGTCAGCCCTTCGTGGTAGGCGAATGTCATCTTTAACCTTCGTCGGCCCTTCGTGGTAGATGATTGTCATCTTTTGGTTCATTAGGCCTTTCGGGGGTAAACAAACTCTCAATGAAGCAAATCTATCTCACACTTGATGAATCGAATAAGTATCTCTTTATTTTATTACCTAAATTTTTTCTAAGTGTTGGGTTGGAATGCCTCATCCTTTAACCTCACCTTATCTCATTATATGACATGCTTAATTGTTAATTAACAATTTGAGTTGAATCCTTGAAGGAATTTTGTACATTTGTCCGGATGAATTCATATTGAAGTATTGTGAGAAGTAAAAAATACATTGAAGTCATAAGGAAGAAGATCACTTTTCATTAATATCTCATCTACTTACAATATGAAAAATAAAAGAAAATTTTTACAAGTGTTTTTAAATAAAACCAAGAAAAAACAAAAGCTGTTGCTTTAAGCAGCACCCTCGTCATCTGAAAAGTCGAGCAAGGATGGATCTATGTTGGCTTTGATCAACTTCTCCTTACCACGACTTCGGCAGAGCTCGTAACTTTCCGTATGAATCTTCATAATTTCTCCATTGATTTCATCCGAGTTCCGATACTCTTCATGATTTGTTTTGCGAAGGGCATCAGTCAAAGGAGGCCCAAGGTCCCGAAGAGCCTTGAGTTCTTAGATTTCTTCTTGAGCTTCATTGTATGTTCATCTGACGGGTTTCTTCCCGCTCTAGCTTATGAATCGTCTTGGTTAAGAGCTTAGAATTAGCCTTCAGCTCCTTGATCTTGTCCATCCTTATTTCACTCCTCTGAACCAAGTCGACGTTCATCTTGACGATCTCTGCGTCTTTGTGCTTTAGTCGACTTGATTCTTCCTTGGAGGCCTTCACGTCTTCCTTGGTTTGGGCTAACTCTTTCTGAAGTCCTTCATTTGTATGAAGGATGCCTTCACGTTGGGTCTCTTTTCCGAGCGAGGTAGATTTCGGGATGGAGTTCTCCTTCCTCGGCGCTTCTCTTCTTCCGATTCAAAGATCGAGAGATCTTGGGCCAGACGCCAATCGAATCTGACATTTGCTGTGCATGTTGAAGATTATTTAATCAGTTTCAGATATATGAGTACGAAGATAAGTATGGAAATGAAGGAGAGAATCATTTACCTTCGCCAAGTAGCTCATGTCTTCACTAAGCAAATCCTCATTCGTACTGTTCCCGAATCGGTGGTCATCGGTCTCGCGAACGAAGGCCTTGAAACGATTGAAAGGGGAAGTTAGCATTAAATCGGGGCCACATGGTTGGCGAAGCCATGGCATCATGTTGGAATTCGTTAGTCGTTTGTCTTGGAGGAGAGGTCATGAACCCGGTGAAGGATCCACATGTATTGCCTCTGGGGAAGGAAATCAGGCGGTGTAGGCTCGGGAGTTGAAGTGGGGAAGAGGTTGAACTCCGTTTGGTTATCGAAGGTTGTTTTCTTTTTCGGAGACGGTCTTGGTCAGTCAGTTCGACTAGCTCAAAGATCAGTGTTTGGGTTTGTTTAGCCTTATTGGGGATTGGTTTGTTGAAGTTGGAGGGGCGCGAAGTTCTTCGGCGGTGAGTGGGATTATCTTTGATCTTAATTTTTTAGCACGAAGGACTTTCGCCCGATCGTGTAAAGGTATGTCAAGTAGACTCCTCTAGCTGAAACTTTGGTTAGGAGATGCGATGCTTCGGGTGATTGGAGGAGTTGATTGTGGGGTTTGCTTGGGAAGAATCTCCTCGTCGCTTTCGGGATCTATCTCATGAGGATAGTTAAGCCTTTGGTGACTTTCTTCCTTGGCCCGAGGTCGAGGGCTTCTTGAGAATGAGAGGCTCGTTGGCTTCGTGCTCATCATTCCGAATGAGAGTGGTTGGTGGGTTGGGCGGGGGGTCGGTTCGGAAGACTCTTGGTAGGAAGTTCTTCGCTCGCCTCGTAGTCCTCCCCATGAGAAAATCTCCCAAATCTTTCACTTAGAAGAAGTTGGTTTGATCGAGAGACACCGCAAATAACCATATATTAAAATCCATGCCACTTAAATACCTCAAAAACTATAATGCAGAGTTATTGAACTTACATTTATGATCATACATTGAGCTTGTTTGGTGGGAAGTGTGAAACTCCATTCTTTGGAGGAATCTTCTTGAAAGTCTCCCATCTCCTTCACTTTACACGCCTTGGGAATATCTCGAAGTCGGCAGAGATCCGATCCGAGATGGTCCAATCTGAAAGAAGAGATCTACGGTCCGTGACGAAGAACCATTTCTTGTGTCATCCCTTATTGCTCGAAGGGGTACTCATCAAGGACCTCTTCTCAAATTTGGAGTTCGGGTGAGGAGATTGTTTGCTCAGCATCTTAAAGCCTCATTCTCAGGATCTACCGGCCGAGAAGAGGGTGAAGAAAATGTCAACCGATGGAGTAATCCCTAACTCATGGCAAAAGGCAATGAATGCCAGTATGTGGATGTAGGAGTTGGGCACTAGCTGAGCGAAACCCACTCCTATAAACCCTAGGAGGGTAACAACGAAGGCGTGAAGGGTGTATTAATCCCTTTTCCGTAAAGGTAGCAGAGGCATGGCGACCAACCATCCGGTCTGGTACATTTCGCTCCTTGAGCGAGAGCCCTTATAACATAGTTATCCAAAATCGAGCAGCGAATCCGGAGTGCACGTATCACAGATTACGTGACGGTAGATGCTGATGTTGGCATGAGGAAATTGTTCCTTATCCTTGAAGAAATCGGCAGGAAATGTAGGGTTTGAACTCGAACCTCCGGGTTAGGGTGTGGATTGGGGGGAAGCGGAGAAGTCGCTAGGGGTTCACCATTGTTGAGATTCCGTAAGCTAGAGAGAAGTTCGGGAAGGAGAAGAAGGTTCAAGATTCAAATTAGCAGGTAAAACCGTCAGAATTGGTGAAGTTTACCTTTTATATTGATGGTTACACGGAGTTACTGAGGCCAGAGCGCATTAAATATCGAGAATGATGAGAATTGAATGGGGCGATATGCAGGTCGACCTTTGGATATCTTATCAGATTGGGCCTCACAATTGAATTTCTGATTATTGGTCCATCCTGTTCAAATTCAATCCTTTATTGATTGGGCCTATTACTCTGGGCATCTAGCCATTCCACGTCCCATTTTATGCACCAAAGTGGGTATGTCTCAATTATTTCTGTTTTGGGCTTTCATTAAATTCTAATATCATGGACCATTTGTAGTTTTCCATTAACCATTACTTCTGCTCAACAAAAACTAGGGGTAATGTTGGGTCATGATATTTCTCCTATTGGTAGAAGTAAATTGGGCTCACTTATTAATTTAATCCATTGGGCTTTTATAATTAAGACATGGAGCTCGTTGGGCCTAATCACCGTGTTAACTTTATTTAATCCTATAGACCTAATTGGGATTCGTTGGATTAGCCCATTGGATCATTTAATATCTATCACTTTGACTTGTAATGATGATATAGTATGATGGGTTGAATGAGATATCTCGCCATGCATTAATGTGGATGGGATTATAAGCCGTACTTATGGTAAAATAAAGGGCCAAAAGCAAGTGGATAAGCTCCATGCGATCGGCAGAACCCATCGGATCGAGGGATATGTCGGATGGTAGTGGGTGTACAATAATCCAAAGCGAAGATATTATATCTTGAGAGTAAGTCTTTACAAGGAGATACGTTTTTATATATACACATACACACAACTAAGAAATCTAATCTCTCTCATTACACTAGATTTTATCATCCTCTTGAGTTAACCTGGTGAACAGACATACTTACTCTCACGCCTGAGCTATCCCCGTGATCGTGCGTCGAAGCTTGTGGTGTTTGTCGTGTTTACTGTGCAGAATCAGGACGTCTTTCGTGATTGGGACGTGGAGAAAGATCCTGACGTTAACGGTAACCATTTTCACATATTGAAAAGAAATTACTTAGTATTAATTAGACATCACTCGCTAACTCATTATTACTATTTTTTATTTTCATATATATATATATATATATATATATATATATATATATATATATAATTAACAGAGACTGTGAGGACTAGTTCTAGTGTGTGATGTAATGGCAACAAATGGCAAAAGAAGCTCGAAAAAGAATATTTAAATACAGCCGAATCCCTTTGATCAGACGGCACAAATATAATTAAATTAATGTCATTTCATGAGTAGCATTCCAAAACAAACATCATATCGACACGCACCTCTTCAAAGCACAATCACACTCGATAAAATTATCAAACACAACAAGCCGCCCCCGAAAATATTTGAGCCCACCAATATTCAGACAAACCAGACATTAGAGATACTGTTTTTTTTGCTACCATCCGGCCGAAGGCTCGGCGGTGACATTGGAGATACTTCTTTCATATCTAAAATTAAAAGATATTTATTTATTTTCTGATCAGATGAATTTAAAATAAATACTCTTCTCATTTTCTCAGAAAGAGTACATTTCCAAAAGAAAAATATTATCTTTCAAATGATAGTAGTATGAAATGACAAAATTATCTTAAGGATATCATCTATAATTTTATTATCATGGCATAACTTGTTAATAAACAAGTCATTATTTATAGAAATAAATATAAGATAAATACATTCCTCATATTTATAAATTTTACAAATAAGACTTTTATCTTGAAGCAGTAAAAGAAAATTAACGCACCCATCACGCATAAAAATTATATCCTAATCCTGCTAACCAATAATTTATTATTAACTTATTATTCATCAATAATTTATTTTTTTATAAGTCATTTGGTTACTTAATAAATTTTAACTTGAAAATCGTAGTTAGGATTTTAATTTAAATTTCTACACTTTGATCTATAAATGTCTGTATACTACAAATGATATGAGTACATAATAATTAATGTAAAATTATATATATATATATATATATATATATATATATATATATATATATATATATATATAGTGTAAGACCCTAAATTTTTAAATAAAATGGAATTTCCTTTAATTATTATTTTGAAATAGTAAGGGTTGATGTGATTAATGTGGATAGTTATGGGTAAAATACATAAAATATTTTAAATAAGCAAGTGGTGATATAATATTCATTATTGTTTGGGGAATATTCGTTTGGTCGTGGAATATTAAATGCGTGCAATTAAATGCCCATGTGTGGGCCCCATAATGGAAAGCGATTGGAGAAAGAAAATGACAAAAATAAGTTGTTTAAAAATAATCGGCGTAGTTATTTACAGATTTATCACTTTGTTGGAATACACGGTGGTTAAAACACACTAATATCTGGCGTTGTTGAGCAAAGAAGATGCGGTATTGTACCAATTATTGATTCTTACGTGAAGAAGGCCTTTACTCAATAATGGTTACGAGAATAATCGCTCATTCGATTATTTTATTTTATTGATTCAATAATTCTTTGCGTTGATATTTTATATTCTTTGTTGTTTCAATAATTGTCATTTACAATTATTTTTCATTATCGAAGCAATAATTCATATTATCTCGAATAATATTATTAGATAACATTATTGGCAATGTCTAGAAAGTTACATTACAAGGAGAGGTTTGGTCACCTAATTGCGCCAAGTAAGGAGAAATCTTTATTGGAAAGCCCCTTTCCTGGAACCGTATGCAGGTTGTCAATATTGTGATTACGTAATATTATTTGTGAATAATTAATTATTGATTCATACGATGAGGAAAATATTAATTTTTATGATGGATATAGATGGAGAAAATTTTTAATGTGACAATTGTTGAAAATTAATATTTTATCTTTTTACGATAAAATAATTCATTTAAATATATTATTTTAATAATATATTAACGATGATATTTTTACGATGAATGTGAGATATATGAGTATATGTGGAGGAGGAGTATTGTTGTTACCAAAAATGTTCAAAACATGTTAAACATGTAAATTGGACCCCATTTATTGATTGAAATTTGATTATAGCTTTGTAAAATCGCCTGTTTATGGATTTTGGTCAATTTCATTTTGGAATTTGGAAAAACTTTCTTCTGTAAAGTTGTAGAGAATTGAATTTCCTATAAAAACTCATGAGATTTGAATTTTACGGCAAAAGGGCTATTTATTATGAATTATTGAAGTTACGAAGCTCAAGAAATAATTGATTTTTGGAATTTTAAATTAGAAAAACGTTTTTATTACTTTTTCTAGAAGGTGGCATGTGGTTATTGAACTGAAATCAGATTTCAAGTGTGCGTAGAAGATTTATTATATATATTATTATTATATTAAATTTTTCGCTTTTGGTGTTCTAAGCAATTTCTATAAATAGGTCTTAGGTTAGAATTGAAAATCACACCAGAACTGAAGTTTTCTCTCTCTATATTATCGGCGTATTCTTGTGAGTATTTTGAGTATACTTTGAGTATTGCTATACGGTGAAAGTTCAAGTCATAGCTTTATATCAGGTGTTTCATTAAAATCTTGTCTTTTCGAGGTAAGGGATGTTATTTTCTTCTCAAATGATATTATTTCTTCAATATCATTATCTTTGAAATATTGGTTGAAACTTTTTATCAAATTTGGAACTTTTTTCATGTGGGGTTACTTATTCATGAGTTATTTATTCACGATTCTTATTCACGAGTTCTTATTCACGAAAGTACTTATTAAGAAGCGTGATGATGTTTTTGTGAAATTTCTATCTTTTGGTGTCGAGATTCTTATTCACGTATCACGGCCTTTATTCACGATATCTGACACTATTCACGAATACGGCCTTATTCATCGAAAAATGAAATTTCTTCTTTTTTTGTCCAAAATATCTATTATGGATACTAGCTTTGATTGTATCCATGTTTTGATCATTCTTGAATTTTACACCACTATGATTATTTTTGAGGTATTTTTGGGCGTGGATAAAATAAAGTACGAATCCTTAATCCTTAATCCTTGTCATTTTGTTTCCTTTGGATTCGTTTCTTTAAAAATATTTTTCATCATCCTCGGTCTTAAATGATGATATTATTGAATATCTTTGGCACTGTAGTGCAAAGATGAATGATTTATGATGAATATCTTTGGCACAGTAGTGCAAAGATGAATGATTTCGATGAATATTTTTGGCTGTAGTGCAAAGATGAATGATTTCGATGAATATCTTTGGCCCGTAGAGTGCAAAGATGAACATGTGTTTAGATGAACATGACCAATGGGTGAATGTCCTTGGCTTCAGTAGTCTGAGGATGAATATATGATTCGGATATATATTGGTTGATGTTACGAGGATAAAAATAGACGATGAACTTTAAAATTCATACATAGAAGATAGTAGTTTGCATTCTCTACTTAACTCTTCTAATGAATTATTATTTCCGCTGCGAATATTGATTTAAAACTTGTTGTCTATTGTATTCTATTATATTTTTCCCTGTTGAAGACTAACGATAATTTTGTTGTATATTATCTTAGTCATAATATTCTTCTTTGGGCTAGTCGAGCTCACCCTTTTCCTTGTTGTTCCATTTTCTTCTCAGGAGGTGAGAACATAGCAGGATCGAGTCGGGGTATGGAATGAAGGTTCTAGAGAGAGTTGTTTAGTAGTCCTCACCATTTTTGTAAAATAATGTATCAATAATTATGATGGGGATTTATTTGCGTGTGGATATTGTCTAGACGGCAATATCTGTATTTAAACTCACATATATATATTATCGTATTTTTACGACGACATTTGTATTATTGAAGTTGTAGTTATTTTTGTACCATGTATTTGGCGACTCAGAATGGGTTGGGTGGAATGGACCTATTTTGGGGGCGTCACAGTTGGTATCAGAGCTTAGGGATATGATCTCTGGCGGAGATCGGGGAATAGAACTAGAGGGGAGAGGCGAGTAAATCCTTCGTTAGTGTGTCCTACCTAAGCTTATTTGATAGTTGGTCAAGTATATAGGGATATTATGTGATATATTGATTTCTTAATTAACCCTTGTTTTATACATGATTTGAGAATGTCGTGAGAATATTAATGATGGAGTGAATGAGATCATGGAGACACCTCTAATCGCCAACAGGATAATGTGATGTCAAAGAAGAAGAATTAGAGATATCCATGTGGTGAGTGAAGAATTGATAGTTGCACTTTAGAGATAGTCGTGAGAGGTAACATCGAGAGTGAGGAAGAAGAGGAAGAAGAGGTACACGAGGAAAGTTTATTAGAGGTATTTTATGATCAAAATGTAGAATTGCAAAATCGTATTTATGAGTTAGAAGAACGAAATTTGAAGAATTGCGGGTACGTCGTGGAGCAAAAAGGATGCAACGATTCAAGCTTGTGTTACCCGATATGTGATCTTGAGCGAAGCACTCGGGCAGCGAGTATAAGATGATAAAGTGGAATCGAAATGAAAGAAGAAATAAACGAGCAGTGAGAATGAGTGATGTATGGGTAAAAGCCGCACGACGCGTTGATATTATGGAAAGAGATGTCCAATCTAAAAAGAGAAGATTTAACGATGACGGAAGGCGCTTAAAAGTGACATCGACACCAAAGAACAAATTCTAGGGGAAGAGAACAATCGCCAGTTAGATGCTACAGATGCGGAGAGGAGGGACATATAAGGTCAAACTGTTCAAAGCCTTCCAAGGTATGCTATAATTGTGGAAAGGAAGGACATATAGCTCGAGAGTGTACGAAAGCGAAACCAAGTCCAATGAGGATGGTGACTCAAAAGGATGTCCCGAAAAGTCAAAGTCAAGCGGTTCTAGAAGAGCGTTTGTCGTGGCCGGTAAAAATCGAGGAACCGAACGACGAGTTTAGCACGGGTTAGTTAATTATAAATTCTTGCGAAGTTTATACCTTACTTGATACACTGGGTTCTACCCATTCTTTTATCTCTCTTGCTTTATGCTCAACGTTTGAATTTGACTACGGAGAAATTAGACTTTGACCTATCTGTGGAGACTCAGTTAAGAGAAACTTTTATTACATCCGTTGTTTAGAAATCTTGCTTGATTCAGGTTGGCACTATCACATTACTGTTAACCTTATTTCTATAGAGATATTTGTTTTGATGTGATTTTAAGGTTAACTACTCATCATGCCAAAATTGATTGCTTTCGTAAGGTTGTTAGTTTTCATATTCTTAAGCAACTTTGTTATTTGAATTCAAGCAACCAAACCATTGAAGTCAAACTCTTTCATATTAAATTATAAAGCCATTTGTTTATTGAAAAGCGAATGTCAAGCTTTCTTAGTCCATGTTATGGATTTGAATAAAGACACGTCGATTTGAATAATATTCTGTTGTTATTGATTTTTCCGACGTATTTCTGAAGAATTCATTGGCTACTCCGGGCGTGATATTGAATTTGTATCGACTTTAAATCCGGTACAAAACCCATTTCTAAAATCTCATATCGAATGGCTCTATTGAACTTCGGAGTTAAAAACCCATTCGTAGAAGTTGATACCGAGCCTCTATCTCGGTGACTTCCTTTGTGAAATCTGCTGAAGCCGGACTCTCCGTAGAGGATGCCATATTCGTGTGATAAGAAAGCGATAGGTGTCATTGTAATGTCTTTATCCAAGGTTGGGATGTGAGTCACAATTGAGAACAACCTAAGTCGGTAATCGAAAAATATGTAGCTTTACAGGCTTAGTTGGTTATTATCGGAGATTCGTTGAAGGATATTCTCGAATCGCTATTCCATTAACGGTGACTTCGTAGAGATACAAAATTGAATGGAGCAAAGAATGTGGGAAGAGCTTGAAGAACTCAAGAGGAGACTCATTTCAAGACATGTTCGACCATGCCATCCTCGAAAAGCGAGCGTGGTAGGCGGCGTGTTGAGTAGAAGATCGTATACAAATACTGAGTACGATATTGTCAAAAACTAATTTCGTTTAATTTACAAATAATAGAGATGGAGATGAAAACTCTAGGTACCCACGTGATGATATCTGAGTATAATCGACTTTAATCGATAAAGTTAAAGTCATTCAAGCTACACACGAGAGTGATGAATTTGAAGAAAGCGGTGCAAGAAGTTGTTATTTCAAAAGCGAGAATCGGTGAGGTGAGGAAAACTCAAACTTTCGATTTATTAATCCATTTAAAATTCTCGATCGAATAGGAGAATGTGGCCTATAGACTCGTTTTTTATCGCCAAGTATAATGGCGTGTTCATAACGTTTTTCACGTATCGATGTTACGTAAATATGTGGACGACCGAACCACGTCATTGAGTTAGAAAACCGGACGAGATAATAGAAGACTTAATATACGAGGAGGTACTGTCAAGATCTTGGATAGGAAGGAGCATGTCCTACATACGACGAAGGTTATACCACAAGTTAAAGTTTTTGTGGAGAAACCATCTTTATTGAGGAAATAACCTAGGAGTTGGAAAGCGAAAATGAAAGCGAGGTATTTTCATCTTTTCAAACACACCAGTGTCGTGACGTCAATTTCGAGGACGAAATTTCATAAGGAGGAGGTTGTAAGACCGAAAATTTTTAAATAAAATGGAATTTCCTTTAATTATTATTTTGAAATAGTAAGGGTTGATGTGATTAATGTGGATAGTTATGGGTAAAATACATAAATATTTTAAATAAGCAAGTGGTGATATAATATTCATTATTGTTTGGGAATATTCGTTTGGTCGTGGAATATTAAATGCATACGATGCGGCCAGTATGACCATGTGTGGGGCCCCATAACGGAAGCGATTGGAGAAAGAAAATGACAAAAATAAGTTGTTTAAAAATAATTGGCGTAGTTGTTACAGATTTATTTGTTGGAATACCCGGTGGTTAAAAAACACTAATACTGGCGTTGTTGAGCGAAGGCATGCAGTATTGTACCAATTATTGATTCTTACGTAAGAAGGCCTTTACTCAATAATGGTTACTGATAATTAATCTTATTCGATATTTTATTTTATTGATTCAATAATTCTTTGCGTTGATATTTTATATTCTTTGTTGTTTGATAATTGTCATTACACGGTATTTTTCATTATCGAAGCAATAATTCATATTATCTGAATAATATTATTAGATAACATTATTGGCAATGTCTAGAAAGTTACATCTAAGGAGAGGTTTGGTCACCTAAATAATTGCGCCAAGAAGGAGAAATCTTTATTGGAAAGCCCCCTCTTCCTGGTGAGGCGCACTGGTTGTCAATATTGTGATTACGTAATATTATTTGTGAATAATTAATTATTGATTCATACGATGAGGAAAATATTAATTTTATGAGGATATAGATGGAGAAAATTTTTAATGTGACAATTGTTGAAAATTAATATTTTATCTTTTTCTGATAAAATAATTCATTTAAATATATTATTTTAATAATATATTAACGATGATATTTTTACGATGAATGTGAGATATATGAGTATATGTGGAGGAGGAGTATTGTTGTTACCAAAAATGTTCAAAACATGTTAAACATGTCGGTGGACCCCATTTATTGACTGAAATTTGATTATAGCCTGTAAAATCGCCCGTTTATGGATTTCGGTCAATTTCTGTTTGGAATTTGGAAAAACTTTCTTCTGTAAAGTTGTAGAGAATTGAATTTCCTATAAAAACTCGCGAGATTTGAATTTTCTGGCAAAAGGGCTATTTATTATGAATTATTGAAGTTCTGAAGCTCCGAAATAATTGATTTTTGGAATTTTAAATTAGAAAAACGTTTTTTATTACTTTTTCTAGAAGGTGGCATGTGGTTATTGAACTGAAATCAGATTTCAAGTGTGCGTAGAAGATTTATTATATATATTATTATTATATTAAATTTTCTGCTTTGGTGTTCTAGCAATTTCTATAAATAGGTCTTAGGTTAGAATTGAAAATCACACGAAACTGAAGTTTTTTCTCTCTATATTATCGGCGTATTCTTGTGAGTATTTTGAGTATACTTTGAGTATTGCTATACGGTGAAAGTTCAAGTCATAGCTTTATATCAGGTGTTTCAATTAGAAATCTTGTCTTTCGAGGTAAGGATGTTATTTTCTTCTCAAATGATATTATTTCTTCAATATCATTATCTTTGAAATATTGGTTGAAACTTTTTATCAAATTTAGAACTTTTTTCATGTGGGGTTACTATTCATGAGTTCTTATTCACGAGTTCTTATTCATTCACGATTCTTATTCATTTAGTACTTATTAAATGAAGCGTGATGATGTTTTTTGTGAAATTTCTATCTTTTGGTGTCGGAGTTACTATTCACGTATACGGCACTATTCACCGAAAAATAAAATTTCTTCTTTTTGTCCAAAATATCTATTATGGATACTAGCTTTGATTGTATCCATGTTTTGATCATTCTTGAATTTTACACCACTATGATTATTTTTGAGGTATTTTTGGACGTGGATAAAATAAAGTACGAATCCTTAATCCTTAATCCTTGTCATTTTGTTTCACTGGATTCGTTTCTTTAAAAAAATATTTTTCATCATCCTCAGTCTTAAATGATGATATTATTGAATATCTTTGGCCTGTAGTTCAAAGATGAATGATTTATGATGAATATCTTTGGCCTGTAGTGCAAAGATGAATGATTTCTGATGAATATCTTTGGCCCTGTAGTGCAAAAATGAATGATTTCGATGAATATCTTTGGCCGTAGTGCAAAGATGAGCAGTGTTTAGATGAACATGACCCGGTGGTGAATGTCCTTGGCACGTAGTGCAAGGATGAATATATGATTCCGGATATATATTGGTTGATGTTACGGGGATAAAAAATAGGCGATGAACTTTAAAATTCATACATAGAAGATAGTAGTTTGCATTCTCTACTTAACTCTTCTAATGAATTATTATTTCTACTGCGAATATTGATTTAAAACTTGTTGTCTATTGTATTCTATTATATTTTTCCCTGTTGAAGACTAATGATAATTTTGTTGTATATTATCTTAGTCATAATATTCTTTACTGGGCTAGTCGAGCTCACCTTTTTCCTTGTTGTTCCATTTTCTTTCAGGAGGTGAGAACATAGCCA
Source organism: Panax ginseng (assembly GCA_020205605.1). NCBI lineage: Eukaryota > Viridiplantae > Streptophyta > Magnoliopsida > Apiales > Araliaceae > Panax > Panax ginseng. The sequence continues at coordinate 13,015,848 of CM035145.1, forward strand.
GGATCGAGTCGGGGTATGGAATGAAGGTTCTAGAGAGAGTTGTTTAGTAGTCCTCACCATTTTTGTAAAATAATGTATCAATAATTATGATGGGGATTTATTTGCGTGTGGATATTATGCAGGCGGCAATATCTGTATTTAAACTCACAGTATATATTATCGTATTTTACACGACATTTGTATTATTGAAGTTGTAGTTATTTCTGTACCATGTATTTGGCGACTCAAGAATGGGTTGGGTGGAATGGACCTATTTTGGGGCGTCACATATAAACGAGGATCTTAGGCTCTCACTTATTGAGCTCACCCCAGCCTCAGCTCCTGCTTTTTTTTTTTAAACAACTAATAAAAATGTATAATAATTTTTGGAATTGAAAGTTTTTAAAAAAGAGTGTTTTTAGGTGTGATTTGAGTACATATAACAAAATGGTGTTTCTGATCTATACAACACTGCTTTGTTTTTGTCAAATGTACCCAAAACACTTTTTTTTAAAAACTTTCAATTCCAAAAATTATTATACATTTTTTATTAGTTATGTTTTTTTTTATAAAAAAAAAAAATTGCAGGGTGAGCTCGGGGTGAGCTCAATAAGGGTGAGTCTAAGAAATGGACTATATATATATACACACTGTGACGCTCCCAAAATAGGTATACATCACCCATCTTGAGTCGCCAAATACATAGTACAGAATTCAAATACAAACTTAAATATACAACATGAGCTATGAGTTTTAATACAAATATTGTCATCTAGATAATATTCACACTCAATGGAGTCCTAATTACATTTATTATTACACTATTTCACATAATAGTGAGGACTACTAATGCACCATCTAGGACCATCACTCTGTTCCCCGACTAGTCCCAGCTACATTCTCATTTCCTCCGCTCCGCCAATAATGCCTACTCCTTCAACCCGTTCTAAAAAAATAGGGTTCCGTGTAATAAGTTTTTGATATTCAGTAACCCTTGTTAAAAAAAATCACAAAAATCCAAACATTTATCTATCCATCCATGAGGTAAATCGTAGCCTACTCCTCCGATCCGAAAATAATTATGCATCATTCGCATCTGGGTGGCGACTTGAATAGGTCATATATCAATTCTCTTTCTCGAAAAATATAGAAGAAAAGGGTCTCAATGTGATAATATCTGCCAGAAAGGGGCCAAGCCATAACAAATGCGGGTTATCGACTTAACTCCAACATAATGACTCGATATATATTTGGCCCTTTTAGGTACTTGAATATTACTAACCGCTGCTGGTGCATTTATAGTTATTGCTTCGTGAACATAGTAGCTAAATAATCCCAACGTGTTACATAAGGTAAATACTGTATAATTGTTCGGTTTTCCGCAATTTTTTCCATCCCTCTATGTAAATAACCCAATATTGGTTCACAGTCAATAACATCTTCACCATCTAGAGTAACAATGAGTCGAAGAACTATTATGAAATATTATGACTAAGATAATGCAGAATAAATTATCATTAGCCTTCAACAATGTTAAACTGATACAATATAACAAACATCAAGTTTAACTGCAGCGGAACAAGCAATCCATTAGAAGAGTCAAGTAGAGAATAAAGTCTACTATCTTCTATGATTTAAAAGGTTTTTCATCACTTTTATCGTTGAGACTCAGCTTAATAAATAATCGACATCATCAAATCATCCATGCACTACAGGCCAAGGATATTCTTTAGTATCACGACCACGAATTATTCATGCACCACGGGCCAAAGATAATCATGTTTTCATCAATGGTCCTGATCATGCCATAAAATAATTCATCTTTGCATCCTTGGCCGAAGAGAATCCATAGCCATAATCATACCAAAAACTGTTCATCAATGCACTACGGGCCAATGAGGATATTTTCTACATCATTTGTAACATTACGGTCATGATTATACCGAATAATCCCTGGTTATAATCATACCAAGTCCATCTATGCACTACAGGCCACAGATGACTTTCAACATAATATAAACATGAGGATGATGACAATGATATAAGATTTCAATAAAACAAGTTCAAGAATTAATTTATCCAGGAACCAATAACGTCCAAATTGTCAACATGATACTGCTTTGTGGAGTAAAATTCAAGAATGCTCAGAAGAATATATATTTCTATGAAAAGATACTGGATGAAGCGCAAATATCAAGGATATTCCACTAATTTAATGGAGTATAGAAGTCAAAACTTTAACCAATCGAGTATAATAAATAATGGAATAACAAAAAAATCACCGGACATGCGATAGGCCAGCGCGCGAGTTATTCAACGAGAATAATAAATAACGGAACCGGTCCGACATGAAACACATGACAGGATATTCCAATGTAATAATAAAGATCGGAACGGTCCGGCGTAAAACGCACAGACAGGATATTCCGACAGAATAATAAATAATGGAAACCGAGTCGGCGTAAATGCACAGACAGGATATTTCAACAGAATCATAAAGAATGGAATAACTGAAGAATTTCATCAAGTATAGGGTATCCAGCGATATCTGAGTTATTCCAACAGAATAATAAAGAATGGAATAACAAAATTTCTCTTCATGAATAAGAAAGAAAGAATACCCCTTATAAAGTACAACAAATAATATTCCCTACCTTAAGAAGAAAATCTTTGGATATATGAGTAGTGAAGTAGCGAGAATACTTTTTTTCTTCTTTCTCTCTATAGTTTATCTCTCTGGAGTTTCAGTGAATTCGTAAGAAATAATAAAGAAATGAGCTTCTATTTTATAGAAAAATGGACTGCATAGTAACTAACTCATGAACGGTCCAGATTGATTTACTTTAATCTGACGGTCCATATTTAAAGCAAAATTTTTTAAATAAAATATAATATATTCTATTTATAATCTAATAAAACGAATAACTTTATAAAAGATTTTACTATGCAAACACTATGCAGGTACAATGCAACACTATGCATAATAGAATATAATATATTCTATTTATAGAATAACTTTATAAAAATATTCTGTTTTATTACATTAATAATACCAATAAAACAAAACTGAGTGAATTATCACGTAAGCATCAATAATTAATACAGTGTGCTACTATGCAACCATGCGTATTACTGTACTTTTAACACCGGGTATTTCAACAGTTAACGGTAAAACTTCCGCCGTTATTTTCATAAAGTATATTTTTGCGTTTTTAAATCCGATAATAATTCCGTTACAGGTTCCACCAATGATTGTCTTGGTTATGCGAATATTCCTGTTAAAACGAATATTCCCCGACCAATCGAATATTATATAACAACTTGCGTACTTTGCAAAATTTATAAATATTACCCATAATTATAACATTATATCAAATCCACACCATAATATTCAAAAAAATTATTTCGAGTAAATTAAATATTTATTCATAAAATCTGGGGTCTCACATACACGGTCCGGATCTTAAGCTCACCTTTTAACTAACATACCTTTCTCACCCCCTCTTTAGCGACGGATCGGGTGACGATTCGGTCCATCGCTATATATAGAACCGTCGTCTCAGCTTTAGCGACGGATCGAATTATCGACCAATCCGTCGCTAAAAGGGGGTGAGCAAGGTATGTTAGATAAGGGGTGAGCTTAAGATCCGGATCGTATATATATATTGTGACGCCCCCAAAATAGGTATACATCACCCATTACGAAGTCGTAGAAAGTACATAGATGCGAAACAAATACAACTTCGATGAATACAATTGTCGTGCAAAATACGACAACACATATCTATTGTGAGTTTGAATACAAATATTGTCTAATAGGCGATTATACAAACTCAAAAGGAGTCATCATTACAATTATTGATACACTATTTTACAAAATAGTGAGGACTACTAAAACAACTATCTTGAATCATCACTCCATTACCCATTTAGTTCTCGCTAAATTCTCTCATCCTTAGAAGAACAATGGAACAAAAAGGAAAAGGGTGAGCTCAACTAGCCCAGTAAAGAATATTATGACTAAGATAATATACAACAAATTATCATTAGTCTTCAACAGGGGAAAATCTGATAAAACATAATAGACAACAAGTTTTAGATCAACAACTACAACGGAAACAACAATCCATTAGAAGAGTCAAGTAGAGAAAGAATTCTACTATCTTCTAAGATTTAAAAGTCCATCATCAATATTTTATACATGTATATTAAATCAATATACATCTTGAATCAAATATTCATCTTTGCACTACAGGCCAAAAGATATTCATTTGTATCACCAGTTGGGCATGTTCATCTCAACACCTGTTCATCTTTGCACTACATGTGAAACCCCAGATTTTATGAATAAAGAATTAATTTTTTTGAAATAATTTTTTTTATATTATGGTGTGAATTTGAGATAATGTTATAGTTGTTGGTAATATTTATAAATTTTGCAAAGTATGCAAGTTGTCATATTATATTCGATTGGTCGGGGAATATTCGTTTTAAACATGAAATATTCGTACGACGTCACAATCATTGGTGGACCCCACAACGGAATTATTGTCAGATTGAGAAAACGACAAAAATATTTTATTGAAAATAACGGCGGAAGTTTTACTGGTTGATCTTGTTGAACTACTCGGTAGTAAAAAAATAAGAATACACGCGTTGTTGTATAGTAGCACACTGCGGTATTGATTATTGATATTTATGTGAGAAGTCACTCGGTTTTGTTCAATTATTGCTACAATAATAGTTCTTTGCGTAGTATTTCACATTATTTGATTCAATTATTGTTGATTTAGAAGTTTTGTTTTATTCAGTATTATTAACGTAATAAAATAGAAACATCTTTTTATATAAAAATGTAATACTTTATTAAAGTTATTCTATAAATAGAATATATTATATTCTATTATGCATAGTGTTTTGCATAGTAAAATCTTTTATATAAAACAAAATACTTTATTAAAGTTATTCTATAAATAGAATATATTATATTTTATTATGCATAATGTTTGCATAGTGTCTAAGATATAGTGTTTGCATAGTAAAAATCTTTTTATATAAATAGAATATATTATATTTTATTTAAAAGATTTTTCTTTAAATATGGACCATCGATTAAAGTAAATCAATGCGGACCGTTCATGGATTAATTCTTATGCATTCCATTTTCCTATAAATGAAGCTCATTCCTTCATTATTTTTTCTTACGAATTCACTAAACTCTACAGAGATAAACTATAGAGAGAAGAAGAAAGTTTTTCGCTGCTACTTCACTACTTTCTTATATCAAGTATTATTTTACGGTAAGGGATATTATTCTTTTGTATTCCGAAGAGAACTTACATTGTTCCATTTCTTTATTGTTACATTGGAATAACTTTTGATACGCATGGCTACCCTATACTTGGTCACATTCTTCTATTATTACATCTTTATTATTCGCATTGGAATATCCATGCACATCTATACTGTAGGACTGGTTCCATTTTTATTATTACATCTTTATTATTCATTCGGAATATCACATGCATCTTTATCTGTGGGACACAGTTACATCATTTATTATTCGCATTTCTTATTACATTTGGAACATCCCGTCGATTGTGAATTTTTACGACTTTGGTTCCGTTATTTAGTATTCTATTGGAATAAACACATCTATCACAAGCACCGCATGCATGGTGATTTCTTTTGTTATTCCATTCTTTATTATACTCAGTTTGTTAAAACTTTGACTTCCATACTCCATAAAATTAGTGGAATATCCTTGATATTTGCGATTCATCCAGTATCTTTTTATGAAAATATTCTTCTGATCATTCTTGAATTTTACTCTACAAAGCAGTATCATGTTGACAATTTAGACATTAGTAGTTCTTGGACAAATTAATTCTTGAACTTGTTTTATTGAATTCTTATATCATTGTCATCATCCTCATGTTTTATATTATGTTGAAAGTCATCTCGTATTCTGTAGTGCATAGATGAACTTGGTATGATTATGACCAGGGATTATTGATTGTAATCATGAATAGTAATGTTACAAATGATGTGGTAAAAGTCCCCATTGCCCAGAAGTGCATTGATGGACAGTTGTTGGCATGATCATGACCATTAATGAATACACAAATATTCTTGGCCCATAGTGCATGGATAATTGTGGTCGTGATACTAAAGAATATCTTTGGCCGTAATGCAGGGGTGATTTGATGATGTGGATTATTTATTAAGCTGATTCCCAGCGATAAAAGTGATGAAAAACCTTTTAAATCATAAAAGATAGTAGATTTTATTCTCTACTTGTCTCTTTTAATGGATTGCTTGTTCCGCTGCAGTTAAACTTGATGTCTATTATATTTTATCAGTTAACATTGTTGGAGACTAATGATAATTTATTCTGCATTATCTTAGTCATAATATTTTTTACTGGGCTAGTTGAGCTCACCCTTTCTTTCACTATTCTCTTCAGGAAATGAGAACATAGCAGGGACTAGTCGGGGAATGGAGTGACGGTCCAGAGGATAACATTAGTAGTCCTCACTATTCTGTGAAATAGTGTGTTAATAATTGTAATGAGGACTCCTTTTGAGTTTGTAAAATCTCTAGTAGACAATAATTTTATTCAAACCCACAGTTATGTTTTGTCGTATTGTACACGACAGTTGTATTAGTAAGTTGTATTTGAATTTTGTACCATGTATATGGCGACCCAAGATGGGTGATGTATACCTAATTTTGGGGGCGTCACACTACGGGCCAAAGATATTCATTGGGTAATCATCCATCTTTGCACTACATGCCAAATATATTCACTAGGTAATCATTCATCCTTGCACTATAAGCCAAAGATATTCAGAAAACTTGAGTATTCACAAAGTATCTAAATACTCAGAAAATACACTGTAACAATCCATATTTTTTAATTAAATATTTAAATATTTATTGAAGTATATAAATATTTAATGGATGTGTTTATCGTTGAATAAGAATTTGTTTAATTGATTTGATTTGATGTGATTTGATTATTTATTTGTTTAATAAATAATTAATGAGTTAAGAAAAGTAATTATTTTGAAATAGTAATCTAATTTAATTTAATAATTAAGTTAGAGAGTTTATAATGATTAAATAAATTATTATATTATGCAATGAATTGTTATTAGAATTAATTAAATTAAGTATGAAAACTTAATTAATTAGAAGTGTGACAAATAACTATATTATAAGTGGTTATTAAAATAAATTAAAGTAGTTTTAATTTATTTTGCCAAACAAGGCTTAAATATATTAAGTCTTAATTTTAAATTAGTTTGCCAAACAAAGCCTTGAGGCTTTTGGATTTCTTTTAAATTTAAATTATTAACTAAATAAATAATTTATATATTTATAAGTATACGTTATATGCTGATAACTGATAATACTTATTAGGTCTATTATGACTATATGCGTTTCTTTTATGTACGCTTTGTTATCAGTTTAGTTTTTACTTTTACGTATATTGTATATGGCCTAAGCCTAAGCCTAAGAAGAAGTTCAGAGAAAAAGGGTTTTCAAAAAGGAGATTTCAAAGAATTTGAGAGAAAACCTGAGAGAGAAGAGTAGCAAAAGAAAGTTATCAGTGATTAACAAAGATTGTCTAATCAAACAAGAGGTATGTTCCTCTAAACTTAAAAAGATATACGTATATATATATGTTATAGTTCGTGATGCCTAAAGTATGTGTATTCTTCTATTTCACTGTATATATAAAGTTTTACAAAATCTTGGTAAACTGTGTTTTACAATTGGTTATGATAAAATGAGTAGTTGTAATTGTTATAGTCAGTGTGACCCCCCCAAAATAGGTATACATCACCCATTCTGAGTTGTCAATAGATGGTACAGAAACAACTACAACTTTATTATTACAACAGTAAAACTGTGAGTTTGAATACAAATATTATCTTCAAGACAATATCTATACTCAAATAAATCCTCATCACATTTATTGATATATTATTTTACAAAATGGTGAGGACTACTAAACAACTCTCTCTAGAACCTTCATTCCATACCCAGGCTTCGTCTTTTCATTATATTCCGCTACGAGAAGAAAAATGGAACAAAAAGGAAAAGGGTGAGCTCAACTAGCCCGATAAAAGAATATTATGACTAAGATAATATACAACAAATTATCGTTAGTCTTCAACAGGAAAAATTTAATAGAATACAATAGACAACAAGTTTTAAATCAATATTCGCAGCGGTGAAATAATAATTCATTAGAAGAGTTAAGTAGAGAATGCAAACTACTATCTTATGTATGAATTTAAAAGTTCATCGTCTATCTTTTATCCCCTGTAACATCAATCAATATATATCCGAAATTAAATATTCATCTTTTTGCACTACAGCCAAAGATATTCATCATTGGTCATGTTCATCTAAACACTGTTCATCTTTGCTTCTGGGCCAAAGATATTCATCGAAATCATTCATCTTTACACTACAAACCAAAGATATTCAATAATATCATCATTTAAGACCGATGATGATAAAAATATTTTAAAGAAAGCGAATCTAGTGAAACAAAATGACAAGGATTAAGGATTCGTACTTTGTTTTATCCATGTCCAAAAATACCTCAAAAATAATCATAATGGTGTAAAATTCAAGAATGATCAAAACATGGATACGATCAAAGCTAGTATCCTGATAGATATTTTAGGCGAAAAGGAAAATTTTTATTTTTCGATGAATAGTGTCGTATACGTGAATAGTAAACTCAGACACCAAAAGTTCCAAATTTGATAAAAACTTCACATCAATATTTCAAAGATAATGATATTGAAGAAATAATATCATTCTGAAAAAAAATAATATTCCTTACCTCACAAAGACAAGATCTTACAGTAAAAACAGGATATAAGTTATGACTTGAACTTGCATCAGTATAGCAACAATACTCAAAGTATACTCAAAATACTCACAAGAATACGCTCGATAATATAGAGAGAAAACTTGATTTACGGTGTGATTTTCAATTTAACCCAAGCACCTATTTATAGGAAAATGCTTAGAACACCCAAAGTAGAAAATTTAATATAATAATAATATATATATACAAATTTGTTCTACGCACCTAGAACCATCTGAATTCAAAGCAACTTACATGTGTTTAATGAGGCTAACCAAACACAAAAAACGTTTTTGTTAATTAAAATAATTAAAACTTCCAAAATCAATTATTTTGAACTTGAACATCAATAATTCATAATAAATAGCCATTTTGTCGAGAAAATTCAAATCTCAGCAATTGTTATAGGAAATTCAATTTCTACAATTTTGCGTAAGAAAGTTTTTCCAAATTCCAAAGCAGAAATTGGCCAAGAAATCCATAAAGGGGGAGATTTTATAAATTTATAATCAAATTTCGATCGAGAAATGGGCCCTGAGACATGTTTAACATGTTTTAAACAACTTTTGCAATAAAAATACTCTTCCTCCTCATATACTCATATATCCCACATTCATTGTAAAAATATCATCATTATTATATTATAATAATATAATAAAATATTATTTTATCACAAAAGATAAAATATCGATTTTCAACAATTGTCACTTTAAAATTTTCTCCATCTATATCCACATAAAATGAATATTTTCCTCATCATATAAATCAATAATTAATTATTCACGAATAATATTACGTAATTACAATCATCGACAACCGAGCGGTTCCCAAGATAGAGGGGCTTCCAATAAGAATTTCTCCTTCTTGGGCATGATTAGGTAACCAAACCTCTCCTTAGATGAACTTTCTAGACATTGCCAATAATGTTGTCTAATAATAATATTATTAGGATAATATGAATTATTGCTTCGATAATGGAAAATCTTGTGTAGTGACAATTATTGAAACAACGAGTAATATAAAATATCAACGCAGCAATTATTGAATCAATAAAATAAAATCTTTGAAAGAATTCATCGTAACAATTATTGAGTAGTGCCTTCTTAAGTAAGAATCAATAATTCTTTGCAATACTGGTGTCTTCTTTGCAACAACAATAGCGTATTCTTGTGTTTTTAACCACCGGTATTCCAATAGTGTAAAGCAGTAACAACTACTGTAGTTATTTTTAAACAACTTATATTTGTCGTTTTCTTCATCCAATCTCTTTTCGTTATGGGGCCCACACAAGGCTGCGCCGTCGTACGAATGTTTCCCGTCAGTAAGAATATTCCCCGACCAAACGAATATTCCCCGATAAAAATGAATATTTTATAACCACCTGCTTATTTAAAATATTTGCGCATTTTACCCATAACTAACCACATTAATCAAATCAACCCTTACTATAGAGGAAAATAAATTTCATTTATTAATTATTTGGGGTCTTACATATAGGGTTTTCACAAAAACCTGGTATTGATTATCAGGATACATACTCTTCAGTAATGGATGGAGTCACTTTTCGCTTTCTGATAGGTATGGCAACCGTGAAAGGTTTGAAAACACGTCTGATGGATGTTGTAACAGCATACGTATATGGCTCACTTGACAGTGAGATTTACATGAGAATCCCGAAGGATTGAAAATGGCTAAATTACAAAGGCCACGTCACATATATTCAATCAAGTTACAACGCCATTGTATGGGTTGAAGCGATTCAGTCAGATGTGGTATAATCGACTTAGTGATTATTTAATAAAAGATGGATATATAAATGATCAAGTATGTCCATGTGTTTTTATTAAGAAATCACAAAGTGAATTTTCCATTATTCTTTGTATATGTGGATGATTTGAATCTTGTAGGTACTTCTCAAGAGCTCACAAGCTGCTACTTATTTAAAAGATGAATTTGAAATGAAAGATCTTGGAAAGATAAAATTCTGTTTGGGAATACAAGTGGAGCACTTAGCATCTGAAATTTTTGTTCATCAATCCACATATGCTGAAAAGATTCTCAGTCATTTTCATATGGATAAAGTTCATCCTTTGACTACCCCGATGGTTGTTCGATCTTTAGAAGTTGATAAAGATCCATTTTGGCCTCTAGAAAGTGGGGAAGAATTTCTTGGACCTGAAGTTCCATACCTAAGTGCAATAGGTGCTATTATGTATCTTGCAAACTGTACACGACCTGATATTACTTTTGCTGTCAACTTGTTAACAAGATACAGTTCTTCTCTGACTAAGAGACATTGGGATGTGATCAAACACATTTTGAGATACCTCCGTAGAAGTATAGATCTTGGGTTATTTTATCCAAGAAATTCAACGTCACAATTGGTTGGATATGCCGATGCAGGATATTTATCAGATCCACACAATGGAAGATCACAAACAGGTTATGTATTTACATATTGTGACACAGCTATATCCTGGAAATCCACAAAGCAAACCATGACAGCTACATCTTCAAATCACTCAAAAATTCTCGCTATACATGAAGCATGCAGAGAGGCAAATCGAGCATGTGACGAATGAACGTCGAAATGCCGTGCCAAGTGTTAACGAACTTAAAAAGTGTTTCAATTCAATTGAAATGAATATTATAGGATATGAAATGGGTTTAACATAAAACCAATAAGTAGTCCTAGCAAGACTTAAGCACTTGAATGAACTTCGAATATGAAATACAGTGAGATATAAGTTGAAAGTTAACACAATCTAATTGAATATTTTGTGCTAATTAATAGGAAAGATTATGAGATGTGGAGTTGAGTTTACATTACAATTACTATGTGTTGTTAGGTGACTAATAGTTGATGTGTATGATTATATAATTGTGTAGGGCACGTGAAGTGCAGATAACTGTAAGCTGTTAAGCTATTATTGGTAAACAACGATCAAGGCAAGTCTTTCGGTTCCTATTTTCTACGTGGACTTGATGAACTGTTTTAAATTGCATGATATGTTATACATGTTGAAATCATGAAATGTTAAAATCAATATATGACTGCATTGTTTTGGCTAAGTAATGATGTTTGAGTAAGGAACTCAATCTTTATATTTGCTATGTGAATTAAAAGCATGTATGCCATGTTACTTTAATTATTATGAGATGTATATCGAGCATGTTATTATGTGCTATGTGATGCATGAAAACTGTTAGATTTTGCTGGGCTGTCGAGCTCACTCTTGCAAATAACCACTTTTGCAGGTCAAGATTTTTAGGTAAAGATATGTGCTAAGTGAATTATAGAGATCTATATTCACGAAGATTACTTATGTTTTATGAGAAATGTATTTCATATTTTGAACGTAACATGTTGTTGAATTGTAAGTTGAGTTATCCAATGTATATGGATATTTAGTTAAGATGTAAGACTTTGGATAGTCATTTTGTTGTAGCGATTCATGATATAAGATTGAATCAAAGAGATGTAATGTAAAGGTTGCAATTCAGGGCAAGAAAAAAGGAAATGTATAAACGTTTTAAATATTCCGCAATTTTAGTGTTTTTAATATCGAATAATGATGTAAATTTAGAGATTAAATGTATGGTTAACGACCGAATTGAGATTTAAATTGTATGGATTTTGGGGTCGTTACATACACTCGATAATATAGAGAAAGAATAAGAGAAAACTTGTTTCTGGTGTGATTTTATTTTTTGAAACTTCAACAATTCATAATAAATAGCCCTTTTATCAGAAAATTCGAATTTCATGTGTTTTCCATAGAAAATTTAATTCTCTACAACTTTGTAAGTTTAAGTTTTTTCAAATTCCAAACGAAAAATGACCGAAATCCACATACGAACGATTTTCAAAACCTCCATTCCGACAAAATACTGATAAAACATCTCAGCATTAATTCCTTCATTTATAACCACATAAAATAAATATATCCTTCATTTATATCCACATAAAAATAAATATTTTCTTATCATATAAATTAATAACTAATTATTCACAAATAATATTATAGAATCACAATTATGACAACCAGGTCGTTCCCAGGAAAGAGGGGACTTTTCGATAAGGATTTTTTCTTATTGACGCATAATTAGGTGACCAAACCCCTTTCCTAAACAGAACTTCCTTAGACATTGCCAATAATGATATCTAATAATATTATTCAAATAATATGAATTATTGATTTGATAATGGAGATACTGTGCAGTGACAATTATTGAAACAACAATAATATAAAATATCAACGCATCAATTATTGAACCAATAAAATAAAATATTGAACAGTAATTATTGTAACAATTATTGAGTAGTAACTTCTTACGTAAGAATCAATAATTTCAAAAATACTGTGCAACCACGCGCAAAATTTGCGCATTTCACCCATAACCAAAGTATTATATCAAATTAACACTTTCTTATTCAAAATAATAAATAGAGGAATTTGATTTTATTCATTAAAATTAAAGTTGGGGTCTTACAGATTGTATATTTAATATCATCGTCTTCACCTAATCTTACTTCTTCTACGGTTGATGGAGAAGATGCTGCTGGACTTGACTTTCTAGTACTTTTCTATTTTTCCACTATTGTATGTTCTTCATTTCTATGCATCCTTTAATAGTCTCCAACAGTGCATAAATTCAAATGACTGCTTTTGGATACTTTTGAACATCTCTAATGCTTGACATATCTATTTTAAAAATTATTTGCAAAGTATTAAATATATACTATTAAGAATAAACTTAATAAAATTTTACATAAAAAAATTGAAATATCTTATCTTGTTCACCTACACTGCTTTGTTGCATTTTTTTCAATTGAAGCATAATATCCACAAAATTTGTTCACCGCGAGTTGAATTATTAACCAACGTTTCGCTAAAGCAGTATAATTGTGTTCAGACTCAAAAAATTTGTATTCATGAAAGTATTCGTGAACTCTTTCCCAATATCTTCCACGTTTCTGATCGTTTCCTTGAATTGGATCCATGCTTATATTAAGTCATCCAGAAACAAGAATGACATCTTCATCAATTGTGTAATTTCTCTTTCGCCCTATTTTTTTATTGGACTCATTTTCGGGAGTCTGAATTGGTACATCAGTTTGAGTTGAGAATTCATCCAACAAATTTTGATCATCAATAGAGAAATTTTGGGATAATTATGAAGAAAAATACATCGAAGGACCATGATTTTCCATCTAAAAAATAAATTTGAGAGATATTATCAATAAAAAAACAAAAATTAAATATAATAAAAATACAAACTATTATTAACAAAATACTTACAATTTGTTAAAGGTTGAAATAATTGTTTGCATGAGAGATGGTAAAATATATTAAATTATTGTACATATTTATATATATTTTACAATTTCACATTTTAAATTTCTATCCGTTCTGATCATTTTATTACATTTGTGATCAAGTTTTTTTTATTACCGTTCTGACTTCTATCCGTTGTCGCTGCTCCTTCTGTCCTTCATCGTCTTCTCTTCTCAAGCTTCCCCTTCACCCCCTTCTTTAAGCTTCCCCTTCACCCCCTTCTTCTTCAGATATCTCACCCATTTAAATATATTAAAAATTCATAGTCCACAAAATCTCGTTCCTTGATTTAGTCTTCCTGTTGGAGCGAAATTTGAGTCTTAGACTATATTTAGTCTAGGATTTGAGCATCTTCGGCCTGTTGGAGATGCTCTTAGTTCATAGTTGAAACTGAAACTGTGCTTAACGGAGAATAAGAGTGGTGTACTTAGAAGAGAGCTTTTCAGTCAACATGATTTTGTAGCTCAGTTGGTTAGAGCACTCGTTTAGTAAGCGGGAGGTCTTGAGTTCAACTCTAAACGAGAGCACAGTTATTTTGTTTTTGTTACTTCTGTCAGCATCCACCATTTTATAAGGCTCCAAAAACATTTAACAAGTTCTGCAGAGACTTTTTACGAAAGAAATAGTTGCTACAAACCCAGAGAAGACACTTTAATTTACAACATTTTAGCCACCACTGATCAGATTGTATACTGAATTTTGGATAGTGCAGAATAAACAGAGACGAAGATTCAATTCGACCCATTTGAAATAGACTAACAAATACCATTTGAGATAATTGGGCATTTGGGCTTGGATCTGTCTCATGTTTTGTCCCCAAAACTTTGGGGTCAAGCCTTCTTCTACATTTCATATACAAATTCGTTTTCTTTGTTTTACAGATACACAACTATTTTCGATCATCTTGACATTCATAAAAATTGGTAATAAAAATTATCTTAGATTTATATATTATTCTATAGCAAGAGATGTTAAACAAGGTTGAAATGATACAACTTTTTAATTTTAAATATTAATTAAATTGGTAATAAACTTGAGCAACCAAATAAAAATTAATATGTTCAACATTTTTTTTACTTAACGTCTGATGATACATTTTTAAATCGTATTATTATATTGCCTGTTAGAAATGGGTCAATGGTCAACACCTGTTAGTCAGCTTTCGACCTTAGAAAATGAGCCACACTACTACCTTACCTTGGTAGATTAACTAGTACCGAGCTTTTTCACACGTGTTTTTTGATATTTTTATATTTTTTTTATTAAATTAAGACCCATAAAAATATAAAAAATATATATATAAATATCAATTTTCTTATTGCATATATCATGAATGGTAAACTGATTTAATAAAGAAACTTTACGTTTGTGTGAGAAAATATCATTTTTTTAATGTATAATATATGTTTGAGTTTATTTCCTTATATAATTAACTAGCAACAGTTTCGTGTCTCTGGCATTATAGACGATGAGATTTATTTCAAACTTTGGACGGTCCAAATAATTTATTAGAAAGAGCGAGAAATTTAAAATCATTTTTATTATATAGATTAATTGAAGCGCACATTTCATAATAAAGATAATTTTTTAAAGTTTTGGTAATTTTCCTTCTCACCTTCAGTTTACCAAGTTCCACGGAGGCTTAAAGTTGGTGTGGGAAAGGGTTCTGCGTGAAATAATCATATCACCATTATTATTATCTTGGTCTCGAATATCGATCTTGGTTAAAAACACAAAAATATAGACGCATGTCCGTCTTTATTCTGAGAATATCGTCAGCTAGCTAGCTAGCTCAGCTACTACTACTACTACTACTACTACCGCAGTATCTGCATATATAGATCAGAAGAGAGGCCTTCCTTCCTGCTCCTGGTTTTGTTGATTGAGTGATGACTTTTTTGTCACATATATCATATCCTTCCTTCCCCTAGCTACATTATCTCCATCCACTTCTCATTTATTAATTCGATTGCTGCCCTGTTCTACAAAACTTTACTTTCCGTTATTCCCATGTCTCTCTCTTCTTAATTCCTTAATTGATCATAAAATAAGAGAGCTTATTTATTTATAGCAATCATCAGAAGAATCGAAACGACCGGTTTTGGAAGCACATGTACAGGCTACATGAGCTAGCTCTTTTAATTTGGTTAGGAGAGAGAAATTAATTTTGTAGCATCAGATCTGTAATTTCTGTTGTTAAGTGGTACCGACGGTGTTGAGTGAGACAGAGATATATCATGGGGAATTGTCAGGCGGCAGAGGCAGCGACGGTGGTGATTCAGCATCCGGCAAACAACAAAGTAGAGAGAATTTACTGTTCAGTGAGTGCTCACCAGGTCATGACCTCAAATCCTGGCCACTACGTTGCACTTGTCGTCACTTCACCCACGGCGAGGTCGGACACCGGCGCACCGGTTAAGCAGCTCAAGCTTCTCAGGCCGGACGATACTTTGCTTATCGGACGAGTTTATCGTCTCGTTAGCTTCCAAGGTAATTTAATTTAATCATCACCTTACAGTTAACAGTAGTGAATAATAGTCTAATTGTAATCAAATTTTGTTCGTCACTTCCTAATTGAGGGCATTTTGTGGTGGACATTCAGATGTGTTGAAAGAGTTTGCTTCAAAGAAGTGTGTTAAACTCGGGAAACTGTTGAATGAAAGAGGAGTGGTCCCCGCTCCCGCTCCCGTTCCCGTTCCCGTTCGTAACTCCAAATCGTTCAACAGGAATGGCAATTCCGTCAAGGTAATTAACTCCTTTTCCTTTATATATATATATAACTAGTTGGTTCCCGTGCCTCCGGCACTGTATTGACGGTGAGATTTATTTCAAATTTTAAATGATTCAGATAATTTATTGAGTGAGCGAAAAATTTAAAATCATTTGTATTTTATTAGATAGATTATCGATTTGATTTCTTTTAGATACGATTATATTTAAAGTACAATTAATATGAATTATCCCAAAGTACGTAGGTAAGATATATATGAATGGTTATATCTTCCTTTATTGTCAGTTTGCGAATCTTTTGGATAGAAAAATACGAGTATTATATTTGTAGACAATTAATGAGGGTTTCGGACGACAATTATTTCTTTTGATTTTGAAATTTAATCTTATAGGATAAAACAACAACACACAATGAAATACTCTATTTAATTTAACACTACGGGTATCTTGATGCATGCATGTAATAATTTAAGAATGTTAACAGGGTGTTTAGGATTGTTTATAATTATTTTGAAAATAATTTTAAACTTCAATTTGGAGTTTTTAATTATTTGTCAAATTTAATATCTAGTCCTTTTTTAATTGACGTTTTAAGGTTATGCACATAATTATTTAATTGATTAAATTGAGTATAAAATTTTAATATTAACCTTCCAAAATTTATTGAAAAGATAAGAAAAAAAACAAATTAATCTTTAATCATAAAGGATAATATGGAAAATATATTAAACATTTAAAGGTGACAAATAAGAAGGAATAAAAATATTTCTAAAAAGACATAATAAGGGACGAGGGAGTAATCAAGGATCAATTAAGTACTCCCTCCGTTCCTTAATATAGGTCGTTTTAGACATGTGCACAAGAATTAAGGAAATGACTGAAAATCATTAACTATACTATCAATTGTGTATAATACCTTTCACCTCATTTGTCTCATAAATATGGATCAAAAGATTAGGTGGAGTAATAAGGGGTAATTTGGAAAAAATAGTAATCAATTCTCCTAGATAACCACAAACGACAAATAATTAGGAATAAAAAAAAAATCTAAAACGACCTACATATAAGAATGGAGGGAGTATCTTACAAACGTATCCCTATTTATTTTGTAAGTTCACATATTACATATTTTTAAACTATCCAAATATTCCTTTTTAGTAATTTATACTTAAATAAGTAATAATCAATTTTTTTAAACTAAACATTTTTTTTTATTTATCAAAAACTTATTATGCTATAAAGTATGGTTAGAATACTAAATATCATTTAAGACTCATTTGAGAAGGAATATTTTTTTTAAGAACTCTAGCATAAGAAGGAATACTTCTATTATAGAGGTTTAACAAAAGAGTTTTTTTTTATATAAATAAAATAAAATTGTATAGTGTTCATTACACAATTATAAAAATGCTCCTTAAAAAGTTAGGAACAAACTTGTACACCCAACAACTTAAAGACAAACCTGAAAATTTGAAATTTGAAAAGCATTAAAAAAAAGAAAGAAAAAAATTGGTTGACGGGGCAACAAGCAAATAAAAGTGGAAAGTGTAGTTAAAAAAGTATAAAAAAATGTCACGAAATAAATATATTTATTGATAACATAAATATTTTCAGACATGAATTAAAATTTTTAAAAAAGTTGTTAAAAAGCTTATTGAATATTGTCTTCCTCAAATGGAATGTCTATATATTGAAGTCAAAATATATATATGATTCCCCAAATTAAATTTATATATATTCAATCCAATGAAAATCAACCAAATGATATAAATTAAATATGCAAGCTCATAACATAAGAATTAAGTAAAAGTTTCAAATATTTATATATCTCGACTCGATCGATGCTTTTGATTCTAACGACTTTAATTACACTATTATGCAACCTCCTCCCTCGATCAGTAGTCTTGGTGGAAATTTTACTTGTGTGTTTAATTACGAGTGGTCCTACGCAGACAGGTCCTTTGGACCGGAAAATTGGAAAAGCCAGTTTTTTTTTGTTTTTTTTTTTGCTACTATTAAAAAATGTATAGTATTTATTTCAATTAAAATTTTTATAGAATACAGTGTTTTTAGGTATAATTTGGATACATACACAATATCTGTTCAACACCGTATTGTGTATGTATCCAAATTATACCTAAAAACATTGTATTGTAAAAATTTCAATTGAAATAAATACTATACATTTTTTGAGAATAACAAAAAAAAAAAAAAAAAAAAACTGGCCTGTCAATTTTGCCGGTCCAAAGGACCTGTCTGCCAAGACTTTCCCTTTAATTACCGGTGCCCTTTCCTTTATTCAGATGGAGCAGCTGGAGCAGTTGGTTCCCCGACTGGGAAGCACCAGTGCTGGTAGAAGTAGCAGTAGTAGAGTTGGGATGAGAAAGAATGGTGGAGGGCCATGGAAACCAGCCTTACAGACCATTGCAGAGTTTGTAACTTGATATATATATATATATATATATATATATATAGATCAGAAGTACTAGTACTAGTACTAGTACTGTAGTTTCGACTATATTTTTCCTATCAAAGGTCTCATCATTTTCTGATTCATCTCTCATCTCTTAAGCTTTTAAGTACTCCATATTACAGCCTTCCATGAATAACAAATTAACAAAATACTATTCCATCATGCCTACCTAACTATGCTACGCTACGTACCTACCTACCCCTCTTTCTCTTCTTTTCATAACCTTTTTTTTTACTCTTTTTCAGACACCATGTATGACCATGAGCAGGACTACGTACCTAGAGATTATTTATTTGGTAGATATTAACTCCTCCATCACTTGATTTGCACAGCTTGTAGTAATAATAATAATAATAATAATCAATACACTTTCTACATGTTAACGTTATGCTTTAAATTTCTCTACTTATATAATTTACACCAAGAAAAAGAAAAGAAAGAAAAAAAAAATCCAACTCCCCAATATTTGGGTAAAATCCTTACTGGTTACTCCTATACATACCGGTTGTCCATTTCGCTTGCACTTCTCCACCTTTAAAGTTAATATTGTACAGAGTACTCTCATACCTTAATTTCTTTTTATTTCACAAAAAAATAAAAATTAATTCTCTTTTTTATATTAGTACGAGTATAATATAACAATAATTAATATTCTCAAGTTTATCATTAGGTTTCGTCACCATTATTAAATTAACAACTTTTAATTTTTAAAAAATAAAAAAAATATATTGAGAGCATTCCACAAATTTTATAAATAAACAATTGTATGTGATGGAGCTAATCTAAACGTTGCTAGTCCTCCTTGAATTAATTGGAATTTGGTTGAAGAATAAAATCTCACTTGGATGGACCCTCGAGCATTGCATACCTATCTCTATCTCTATCTCTATCTCGTAAACAAATAATACTCCGTATTATTTTTATTTAAGAACCAAAACTGCAAGCAAGCTACAGAAGCAGCAGGAGCTAGCGTGCTCTAATTTTACTTTTTTATCTACGACTAATTTAATTAGCAACACGCTGACACCCTTCCCCTCCCCTCCCCTGCTTAGCGTTGTCACTGTGCTGCTGATGCTCACGTGCACACTTTTCTTCCTTGTGGACCTTGTCACTGGTACGTGGTGACCGTCCAATGTCCATAGTATAAATTGGTATTTTTAGTAGTTTTTAATCTTCTCATATTTTTATTTTTAATTGTATATATCAATATCACTTTATTTTTTTAAAAATAAAATAAAATTACAAGTATATAAATTTCATTATCAACATCAAGAATCTCATTTATATTACAATTACAATTACATTTACAATAATACTCCATAAACATCACTCAAGGTTATGACGGATGACTCACTTATTAATATACTTCATTGGATTTTTGTTGACTGCAAATTATCATGACAGCCACAGGTCTTGAATCCACTCCCCCATTTAGACTTGGGATAAATTATTTTACTAATAGATTAGAACATTAAAAAAAAGTGAGAAAACTATAAGGCCATGTTTTTTCTCAAAACTATTAATTATAGAATTAAATAATTCTACTCATATTAAAAAATTAAATAAAAAAATATCATTTAGACTATTATCTTTTTACCAATAATAACATATCTTAAACTCTATAAAATCATAGTAATAACTCATGTTTTCGTTCAAATTGTTTATAATGCATTCACCGAAGATAATTGTTTAATTGTAACTTTGTGGTCTTATGTTTGATTTGTAGAATCAAAATACTGAATTATAAAACAATTCTTTTAAAAATAGAATTTATATACGTGGAACAGATGATATATTAATTACAAATAGTGAATACAAACAATTCTTTTAAAACAACGTTTTGGGCTCGGAAGGAGGTGGTGGACATGCAGCCCAATTTGAAACACCGCCATAGAAAATAGCAGAAATACCCTCATCATGTCCTCATAATTTCAAGCTTCCACGCTCTGCTTCGAATCGGAGAAGCCATGGCCACCGCAACATCTGTCCGAGTCCGAGTCTCTGCACTCATTCTTTCTCTTTTTTCCATCTCATGCTTAACTCAATTCTCCTCTATCGCTGCAAATGAACTATCATTAGGTACGCTTTCTTAATTCTAGGGTTCAGGACTTTAGTTCAATTTCACCTCACTTTTATTGTTGATGAATCCGACACGAGTGAAGAAATTGTTTCTGATCTCTGTCTCAATTATATTCTTGTCGTAGTTACTTACAACAAGACAAAATTTATTCTTAGGTTTGGATTCCATCTTCTGTTGGTGAATATTACCCTATAATTTTTAAAGAAGCTATTGTATGTGGTACTATATAATTTTAGACGGAAGGAAAAGGAAAACTAATGTGGGTTGTCTGATAATTGAGGTTGTCCTCAACAATTTGATTAATGGAGGGTAGAAAGTACTTTCAAAAATATATGAAAGAAGCTACCAAGAATTTATGAACCTGTGAAATTTACATGCATTTTGTGATGGGTTGGACAAGGAAGGAGGAGGTGGGGTGGGAGTGTCCGGGTCTCAGTTTCTTCTAAGTATTAGGTATTGTTATCCTGACAAATATGAAGGTGCAGAATTTGTTGGCGTGCATCCATATTTGTTTGATATTGGCTGTCCACCCAGCAGAATGAACGTATAACCTATAACCTACGTATAAAAAGTGATGTATGAAGAATACACAAATTCTTCCAAATTAGAAACGAGTGTCATCTTGCTTGTGTAACATGGGCACTTCATACTGTTATAATTAAGTTTCTAAACAAGGCAAGTGAGTCTTTTACTTTGGAGTAACAAGGTTTTAATGGTCTTTGTGTAGTAGAGTCATCTAGTAGGATAGATATAAGCTGGAGGTTGTAACAGAATTAGACATGAATTGAAGTATATCTTTTCCTCTTTCGCTCTCTAGATCTTCTCTCTCTTTCTACATTTCTGTTGATTACAATTCGTATCAGCAGTGGCGAAGCCAGAAATTGTTGACAGTGGGGGCGATTATTAGAGTATCAAACAATAAATCAAAATTAATAATTATAGTAACAAAAAACGACTTAAATATATAACCAAAAATATATAATATATGTCATTGTTGTAGTCATCAAACTTATACACCAAAAATAACTAGTATAATATAACAATTACAATTTTCCTCTGTGCGTTTTCATTCGTTGAAATCGTTGCATAATACTTTCATTGTCAATGCAATCAAATACATCCTTCTCGATGTATGTAATCAAGCAATCATTCATCAGTTGATCTTCCATGGAATTGCGCAACCTACTCTTAATTATCTTCATCGCAGAAAAAACTCTTTCAACAATAGCAGTCGCAACAGGTAAGATTAATGTCAACTTTAGACGTCGATATACCAATAGAAATACAATATGTTTCTTAGTACCTACGAGCTTTCTTGCAAGACCGCTAATTCCTTGAACTTCCAAAAACTCTTGATTTGTCCGTATATCAGATATGTAATTATCTAGTTGACTATCAAGTTTCATAAGATCTATTGGAGAAAAGTCATTCAAATAAAAGCTAGCGAGATGAATCAATTTGTTCTTATCAAAACTAGCGAAACAATCATTAGGATTTAAGCATGCCACTAATAAAAACAAGTCGGTACTTGCTTCCGTAAAACGATCATTTAATTCTTGAAGTTGCCAATCTAAAACAGTACAAAATATCTCAACATAATAATGGTGAAAATTTGTAATACCTTGAGATTTTCGACTTGATCTCCCATGGAATAAAGCATTCATATCTATAATGTTAATTTTGTGTTTGTTGCAAAATAAACAAACTTCATCAAGTAGTTTCTCCCATCCTTCATCTCTCATAGCCTTCAATAGTTGCTTAGACACTTTAACTAATTTCATAGCATTTACAAATTACAATGTCTTGATCCTTTCTTTGCAATGCTTGTGATAATTCATTTGTTATTCCCAATATCTTTCTCATCAATATTAGATCAAATGCAAAACCAAATGATTGCAATGACTCTAATAAACCAAAAGCAATACCTTTTTGTTGGTATACCAAACCATCATCTGAAACTTCCTCAAGTACATCAATCACTGAGGAGAACATAAGAATCAAGTTCAAAAGTGTCTCATAATGTGATCTCCAACGTGTGTCACCTGCCCGTTTAAGACTAGTTTCTTGATATAAGCCTTTCCCACTTTGAAGTTCATTAATCAATGCTTCCTCGACTCTAGTAGCTTCT
Organism: Panax ginseng; assembly: GCA_020205605.1. Classification (NCBI taxonomy): domain Eukaryota; kingdom Viridiplantae; phylum Streptophyta; class Magnoliopsida; order Apiales; family Araliaceae; genus Panax; species Panax ginseng. Next base: position 13,039,470 of record CM035145.1, read on the forward strand.
TTCTCTCGAAGACTATCTCGGCGCTTGCATGATGCTCCAACCACATTTAACAACTCAGAAACCTTGTTAAAAAACAAAGCAAATTGGAGTTAATGAGCAAAACAATGTACATAAAATGCAAACGGATTCTCATTCATAATTAAAGTTTTGAGACCATTAAATTCACCTCGCATGTTACTGGCTCTTTCGTACCCTTGACCACGTATTCTTGATAAACTTAGTCCGTGACTTGAGAAAAAGGTCTCAATTGCTTCTTTAAGCAATGAAGCAGTAGTATTAGTAACATGAATTATACCAACAAAACGTTCAACAACACATCCCTTTCTATCCACATAGCGTAAAGCTATGGCCATCTGTTCTTTGATTGAAATATCACGTGACTCATCAACTAATATTGCAAACACATCATCTCCAATATCACTAATGATAGCAATGGTAGTTTCTAATGCAACACAATTTATAATATCTTTCTGAATATCACTTGACACCAATTTCAGATTTTTTGGAGCATTTTGCAACACAACATTGTTGATATTTTCATTGTGATCAGCAAGAAATTGTAGAAGCTGTAAGAAATTTCCTCTATTAATTGAATCCTCATCTTCATCGTGACCACGAAAGGATAACCCTTGAGGCAAAAGAAATCTCATGCAATCAACTGATGCATTTAAGCGAATTCGATATTCAAGTCTCGTTTGTTCAGATTGTTTGATAAAAACATTCTAAATGTTTTGTTTTGGTTTCATCAGATCTTGACATTTACTCCAAGCTTGGTTATGAGCACTATTAGGCCCTCCGACATGAATATCAAATCTCTCTTTCTTTCTCCATGTTGTAAACCCGTTAGTACTGAAAGAATCACCATCCGCTTGTTTTCCAGTGTCCTGCCTAAATAGATAGCAACATAAGCAAAATGCTGCATCAATAACTATGTTATACTCCAACCAATTTCCATATTCTTTAAACCAATAAGGATTAAATCTACGTAGGTAGCTCCCAATTTGTGTTTGTGTTTAAACCAATAAGGATTAAATCTACATAAAACATATGATTATGAAAAACTCTAAAAGCATAAATTTTACTAGCTGATAGATGGCTTTGGGGTTGGGGTCTTGCCGTCTTGGGGAAGAGCCGAAGAGGTGGTGATGGCCTGAAGATTCGTCCGTCAAGACAAGGAGTGAATGATGAAGGATTTCTTTTCAATAGACAGTAGCTTCAGTCCATGTCAGATGTCTCGCTAACTCTCACTCTCTTAGCGAACAAGCGAGATGAAGTAAAGTGTGTTTGTGTTATTGTGTATGAGGGCATCTGGTATGAATAAAAGAGTAAAGGGTAATACCCAATTTCAATGGGTGCAATTGACTCTTCTAACCCACAAAAAAAAATCTATTTATCATATATTAAAAAAAAATAAAAATCTAGTGGGTGTAATTGACCCCACTGGCTAACTTCGCCCCTGCGTATCAGAGCTGTTAGGGTTCCTGGAGGTCATCAAACATGGCGGAGGGTACTCAAATGGCTCAATTGGAGAAGGCACAAAAGGTGTTTGATGAAAGGATTTTAGACGTAGTTAAAAGCAACAACGATGAAGGCAATTCTTCTGGACATGGAGGCGATGCGACATGAAATGCAGCATAATTTTCAGGCGATTGTTGTTAATTTGAACAACATCGCTAATCACGGAAAGGAAAACAACGGAGGTATGGGTGCAAAGCAAGCAGCTGAAGGCAGAAATGAGGATCAAAACTCTCTCAATCTGCTGCTTGCCGAAGAACTTCAAAATTGAATTTCCAAGGTTTGATGGAAATGATCCTAGATCCTGGATCTGTAAATGTAATAAGTTCTTCAACTTCAACTCTATGTTCGACAAAAATAAAGTGTCCTTAGCACAAATTTACTTGGACGACTAAGTGGATCAGGTATGACACTATTGATCTAGATCCAGTAGAAGAGTTTAAAAAATGTAAAACAAAAGACTACAGTTGTTGCTTATCCGGAGGAGTTTGAAAGGCTTAAATCAATTTTGATTTCCAAAAATAAGCATCACACTGAAGAGTTTTTTGTTTCTAACTTTGTGAGTGGGTTAAAATTGGAGATCAAGGGAATTATAAAATTACCGAAACCTAATACCTTGGAGGATACAATTAGTTTGGCTAAACTGCAGGAGTTAGTTCTGTTGACACCACCAAGAGCAGATATTCCAACCACTTCTCAACACTCTAACCAGAAATTTCCAGCATTATTGTTTAAACGAAATTACCCTCCAAAGATGTTTTTTGTCAGTCAAATCATAATTAGGGGTGCTCAAAAAATTCGGTTTTTCGGTTTTTTTACCGGCGGTACCGGTTTTTTTCGGTTTCGGTTTTTCTAGACTTTTCGGTACCGGTAGCGGTAATGAGAATTTTGAATTCGGTAAATACCGAAAAACCGAAAAAACGAAAAAAACCGAAAAGTTTGAAAAAAACCGAAAGTATAAAAGTTTTAGATCTCTCATATTCTCTCTAAAAAGGAAACAAGTATAAAAGTAAATAATATTTAAAGCTCTGAAAATTAGCTAGTTGTGAGGACTTGGGCTACCCTCTCTCGGTATACTGGACACTGGTATTAGCCATTAGGCCGTAAATCAATAAACTAAACCAAATATGCTATATATATAATTAACCAAGTAAAGTACATATTACATATATATATCTATATATAATTAATTGGTTGAGGGTTGAGAATAACATTTGGCCGGCATGCAGGCATAGTTGACTCTCTAAAATATTTACCGCTAGTAACAAATATGGATTTTGTTAATATAATTGACTGTTAATATTTAAGTGGTTCCTAGTAAATAAATATTATTATTACACAAATTTTAATTTAATATTTACTAGTCTCATTTCTTAGTTTTAAAAAATTTGTTAATATAAAAAAAATTATTTAATTATTGCGGTATAACCGAAAACCGAACCGAAAAAATCGGTACCGACTTTGTACTGAACCGGTACCGAAACCGGTTATTCGGTACCGGTTCTTGGTTTTCTAGGTTTTTCGGTTTGGTACCGGTTCGGTTTTTTCGGTACCGGTTCGGTTTTTTACGGATGAGCACCCCTAAATTCATAATCTCAACATCTAGTTCCTCTCACACCCTAATACTTCCAAACCTACCGATACCTCAAGAAGTTCTTTTCCTGGTCAAACTAAACCAACTCAATATACCATAAAGAGGTTGACACCTGCTGAAATGCAACAGAGGAGGGAGAAAGGTCTCTGCTATAATTGTGATGAGAGGTATATACCAGGGCACTTGTGTAAGAAGCAACAAATTTATTTTTTGAAGTTAGATGAATCAAACGTAGGGGAGAAAGAAGAAATATCTGCAGAGGATGAGGAAACTCTGGACTATTCAGAAGAGATGTCCACTGATATGGAGATTTCTATGAGGGCTTTGAATGGGTAAGTCAACCATACTACCTTGAGAGTAAAAGGATTGGACTGATTGGTTAAAAAAAAACCCTTACGGCCTTACCATTCTTATTGACAGTGATAGTACACAGTTTTTTAGATATAAGCGGGAGGTTGCAACAGAATTAGACATGAATTGAAGTATATTTTTTCCTCTTTCCCTCTCTCTACGATCTTTCTCTTTCTCTTTCTACATTTCTGTTCAGTACGCATACTTTTTTAGTTCTCTCAGTGAAAGTACCAATATAGTACCCTAATAATAATCAAATCACTCCTGAATTTCTGGATGCCTAACTCAATAGGGCTCACACAACTAAGAGGAAAGGTGTTTTTACTCTTGGGTTCTCTCCTCCTTGTACTTCAAATTTTTTAGCATTGTAATGTATGGTCAAAATTTGTAATTTTAAAGATTTCTCTATTGCTTTTCCCCCTCTTTATCTTTTCAAACCATTTTCCATAGTACAAGAAAACATAGAGACTGCAGTTAACTTTTCCCTCCTTCAATGGACCATGCAACCAAGTTAAGCCTTGAAGTATAGTGATTTCTACTAGAAAAATATTTGATCTTACTTGGTCATACTACTTGAAAAGGTGGGTAAAGAAAGGGTACATGTGGTATATATTTGCTTTTAAAATTTTGAACTTTTAGTGGGGAGTATGTGACTATGTGCCCATGTATTTTTTTTATAGGGGTGTGCCCGTTTCTAGAGATAATGTGCAACTTATGTCGTGCTTGGGACTAATTGTGCTTTTTCATTTGATATTTTATACTGAACACGTGGAATAAGTACTCATCTAGGTGGTAATCCATGATTCCTAGTGACAAATTTTAGCGCAGATGAAGTTTGGATGTATACGCGACTAATAATCTGAAAATGATTTATAGTGTTTGGAGAATAGCCAGGTTATTGGCATTTAAATCCATGGAATTTATGTCTTCAAAATGTTACAGCTTGATAAATAAAGTTTCATAGTGAGTTTCTGCATGTCAATATAGCTTGTTCTAACAATTCTAATAAACTGATACACTTATCATTTTGAATTTGCAGTTGTTGGTCAGTCTACGTTATTGCATCTTACTCCAAGCTTGCTGGTGGAAAAATCTCCTGGTTCTAAGCCCGGCACAAAAGTTCTTTGTGAAAGAGTTAGCATACATGGTTTGTCAAGGCTAGAAAATCTTGGGAAATTTGCCCATTCGGTGAAGGTGAATGTTTCATATGGAATATCAAGAAGTCGTCCACCAATTGTTGAGATATGTTTTCATAGGTGAGTCAAATTATATTTGGTGGCTGATGATTAAAAGGCTTGCTCTACAAATAAAATGAAACAAGCTGGGGTCAACTTCAGAATTCAACCTGCTGCTGTGTAATGATATAATGATACACGTACATGGGTTGATTATTTTACAATGCTTGTGTGCTGCTGTTGATTGTATCAACTCTTAATTCTGCAGACGTGGCTGCGTAGATTTTATCATTTTACTACATTACATATATGGTTACAGATAGCTATTGCGCTTATATCCTCCTGTTAGTTGTAATAGTTTAAAACCTAGATAATATATTGCAGTGTTCTAGATAATCCCTACCTAGGCCCACCTAGGCCCCGTCTAGGTGCTAGGCCTCCCTCTGGCGCCCCGTTTAGGCGCTAGGCCCTCTGGTCTGGTGCCTCACCTATGAGGCAAAAAAATCTTTCCAGAAAATTAGGCAGGGACTAGGCGGGTTAGGCAGAGAGTTTTTTTTTTAATAACTATCCAAACCAGATCTTGATATATTTATCTTTCTAATGATTTACCATATTCATAATCCAGATTGTAGCATATCAAATCACAACAAGAAGTGAACAATATCAAATCAAAATGGATAATTTTATTATAGTTATAATTTTTTGAACTTGTACCAAGTTCAAATTATATAAATGATGATACATTTGTAATATTTAGTTTAATTCAATATAATTTTTAAATTTATGTTTAGTTTCTTAAGTTTTAATATTGAATTGAATGCTTGAAATTTAAATTTTATTATTTAATAGCAATCTTGTTTATGAATAAAATTAATATGTTTGAACTTTGAACAATTGCATGTTTGTGTTTGAACTTTGACATTGGCAATATGGATGTGTTTGAACTTTAAGCAAAGACCTTTATTATCTTTATTATAGATTCTTTTGTTTTATATTATTGTTTTGTTTGGATAAATATAAAATAAAATATTAAAATTGGCTTAAAATAAAAAATTCCGTCTAGGCCCCTTAGGTGCTAGGCCTAGCGCCTTTTAAAACATTGATATATTGAAGGAAACACTGAAGTCATACTCATATAGTATAAGTTTCTAGCAAATGCTTTTGCTTCCTCTTTTGCATTTGAACCTAAAGTGCACATTATATGTTTTCTTTCCAGGAATGCATCTCTTGGGATAGGGATGTGCCCTCAGGGCCAGTGGGAGAAACTTACCAAGGGTTCATGGGCTAGATCAATGTCACCTTTTGACCACAAGCTCTTAGACGTACGTATCGTGGGCTCTTCCTCAGAAATTCTTGAGGTGTCCCTTGATGAAGGTTTGTTTGTCTGGATCCATGAACAAAGAAATTCACATATTTCCATAATTCCGTACAGACATTATTCAATATAATTTTATGTTTTACTTTGCAGAATTTTTCTTGTATCGCATCATATTTTTGGCATTGGGGAATGTACTGATGACAACGGCTTGGGCCTTGAGCAAGTCTTTAGTTTTCTACTACAGTGGTGCAATGACAGTAGGAATTGTCCTTGTGATACTAATGGTCCTTTTCCAGGTAACTTATAGAGTTTTTTAAATTCTAATTATTAATTTTGTTATGTTATACATTCGAAGAACTTTGCAGTCTATAGTTGCATATTATGCTGCTATAAAATAATATTGCATATTATTCTTGTATCTCCAAAAAAAGTCTTGTCAAATGCTTTCTAAATTGCTATGCCAAATTGCATCATCATTGATGAGTTAATACTATAGTTTTTCGTACCATCTTATGTGCTATTGACAGGGGATGCGGCTCCTGCCAACTGGTCGGAAGAACTCTCTTGCAATTTTTTTCTACTCATGTATGGTGGGTATCTTTATTTTATATCTTCTCAGTTTTGTTGCAATAGAATACGAGTGTAAAAAAAAAAGTTTTTAAAACCTTCCTACTTCTTTTTCAGGTGGGCTTGGGGTCTTTTCTACTTGGCTATGTGCCTAGACTATTACACTCGATATTTGTGGAGATGGGAATCGGTGAAGACTTGTACAATCCTGTATGTAAGTTCCTTATAGTTTAATGACACTTATCCATTGTCATTTACCAGCAATAAAATAGAGAGGAACTACATGGTTTTAGCTGGAAATTTTCAGATTTTAGCTAATGTTGTGTTAGCTTTGAGAAACAATTTTGTAGCTGTCAATTTTAAACCTAGTTACCGAATGACGAACTCTTGCTCATTTGAAGTTTCAATCGACCTTTCTTTTTTACTTATGCACTAAGGTTTTGCTATGCCACACTGCACCGATGGCTGACTCGTAAAAGGTGGTTTGGTGGGTTATGATGGAGATATCTGTTTATCTCTGATGTTCTGGTGCACTGAGGATTTGTATGTACCACGTGGGTCATTTGTGTTGTGGAGATTGTTGGTTCCACTGAAGTCCTTGGTGCCACTTATGTTATTAATGAGAATGGAGTGAATAGCAGACAAGTGTCTTTTGTATTCATGGTTAGTAGATGTGTCCTTATTTATTTGTTTTTTCATGTGCATAGGCCGTATGTGGAGCCAACCCTATTAATGTTGCCCTTACTCATTTGTGACAAGACCACCTTTTGTCTCTAGACTTGGGGCTGTGGTCTCTCTTCCTTTATTCTCCTTCTCTACCAAGCCTACCCACCCTTTGGGTCCATCTGTGACAACATGGAACCCTCTACACTAGTTCTAACAACTTAATTTTGTTTTTCTTCCTTAATATGTAGCCTTTATACTTCGAACCACATAAAAACATTATTCATCAATATAACCGTGGTCTGAATTGTGTACTATGTCGGCTTTAACTGATTGTCCATAAAAGATAAGAGGGGGGGGGGGGGGGGGGATGCCCCAGCTTCTCTTTATTGAATCTCCATGACGAGTAAGACACAAATTCCATTATATAATGCTCGCTAGAAATTTTGTAGAATGTTAAACACGGGACATATATTATGGATTGTAGTAGTACTCCAGATCCCGATGTTAAACATGAATGTTAAACCCGGCTGCATGTCAACTCCTTATTGCCTCAACTTTTACAAATTTGTTTATGGCTTGCAAATTGTAGGAAGCATGTCAGTTGCAAGCTTTCTAATTTAAAAAAAAAAAGAAGTTTAACTGTTAGCTCTCAGATGGATAAATGTACAGAACGTTGCGTTTAGACTACTAAATGGATCAAGGTTTGCAGATTTGTTTCTTATTTATGGAAATTATATCAACCCCAAACTCTGTAGGCTTAATATATAAAAAGACTGGGTTAGATAGTACATGTTCTGACTTCTCCTCCTTGAACATTAAATTACTTTATCTTCATATGTTCAAGTAACCTGCACTAACTTTTAGGCTCTGTTTCGAATAGTTTCTTTAATATTATCAGTGTGATTTGATTGAAGATACCCCTTTACTTTCCCATTATGTTGAGTTTGCAATATCTATCTTCAACTCTGTCTTTAATTCCTGTTCAAAATCCTCCCCCACCCTCGCCCCGAAAACTAACAAGAAAAAAATAAATTCTCAGGCTTATACATTGATGTTTCTAATTTATTTCAGCTAAACTCAGTGCTTTAACTGTTACTTTATTGCCACTGGGGGATATTTTGTAAGGATTGATTTCTATGGTTGAGCCATCTTCCGGGAACTGCAAGTGCTAACTGATACATTGGTCGTTTGATTGTGTGTTGCAGTTAGTCATATTTCTACTGCTTTTCCTTATTCTGGCTGGAGCTTGGCTGGGCTTCTGGGTTGTTCGCAAACTCATCCTTACGGAAGATGGCTCAATTGATATAGGCGTATCTAATTTTGTTGCCTGGTCTATTTGGATTTTTGGCGCTGTCATGATTCTTCAGGTTTGTTTTCTCTTCCAAATTTCCCAGTTCAAGTTTGTTTGTTGTCCTTTCGGGATTTCATTTTGGTAATGATTCTTCAGGAAATTTTTTTCCCATCCCAAGTTTCTTCAAACTTGCTGCACTCTCTGAATTTTTCCACATATTCCTATTCATGATTCATTTAACTGGCTTTGTACGTCTTAGTCTGAATGAAGATTTTAAAATTTGATGTTTTGTTGGTTCAGAGTTCTGTGGATCCCTTACTGGCAGCGGTAAATTTAATTTGTGGAATACTGATTTCATTTGTATCGGGGAAAATGAACCTACAAAGATTTGTTTGTTATTTACACAAGTAAGCCCTCTTTACTATTTCCAAGCATAAGGATTTCATTCAGGCACTAAAGTTTATTTTGGGTCATGGCCTTTAGGTCGTATAACTTGATATTAGATTGAGGAACTTCTGGAAAGAGAGAACCTTATCAAACATAGTTGTCCAGCCTGCCGATAAGATATTGGAAACAGAAGGAAATTTTTGGTAGGACAATAAGATTCCAATTCCTAGTTCCATGAATCGCAAATATAATCTCTGGCATGGCGAAACTATTTGGAGCCAAAGGGGTCCATGGTCCCTTTTGACTTTTCAAAGTTCTTCCTAACTTCTTTATGCTAGAAAGGTCTTTGACAGTATTTATACTTTGGTTCCTCTTGAAAGATATATGCTCGAGGTATGGTTCAATATTGCTCAATGAACATATATAATTCATTAGAAAAAATAAACAAGTAATAGAAATTTATATTGCCATCACCATGGTATTGCTCAATGCACATATATTGAAATTCACAGCCACACACCTTTACATTATAGCTCCATAAACCCTTGTAGTCTGGTGTTATAGTTCCCCTCCACCTCTTCCTCTTTATTTACTCCCCCTGTTCTAAAATGAGAGATGCATTTTCCTTTTTAGTCGTTTCAAAATTAGAGATACATCTTTATTGACTATAAAATAACATGAAGTTCCTAACATCCCATTACTTGTATCTATCTAGGTAGATTGAATAACATTATGCCACCAGTATTTCATTTCTAATTAATATGAGGGATATGTTTGAAAATTTTAAATTATATTTAAATGTCATCATTTTAAAAATATATCTCTAATTTTGGAACGGAGGGAGTACTTGTACTTGTTTATTTTTCATTTACATTCTTATATTTATGCTATTAATTATATCATATTGTATTTGTTTGGAGATGCAGTAACATGTGGAAACTTTGTGTGCAGAAAAGACGAGAGCAAGCGCCGAAGAGCTCAGAATCCAGATTCATCACCAATTGAAGATTCTTACAGTGAGCTCACTATTCAGAGGCCTAGATACTCTGAATATGTGAGGCCTCAATCCAGACCCTTCACCACTACTCCTTGTAAACTCCTGCCTGAATTTTGTTTGAGTTATACATGCATATCGTTTCAGATGATTTAATAATGTTGTTTCTCTTTCTGACCTGCTTTGTCACTTATGCTGCTATTATTCCCTCAGGTTCAAACAGGACGCAACCAATGACAGATTCGGAGCCATTTTATTATTCTACCTTCCATAGCACGCCTGAAAGAAGAAAATTCTCGAAGGAGGAATGGGAGAAGTTCACGAGAGAGTCCACAAAAAATGCATTGGAAGGGCTGGTTTCTTCTCCAGATTTCAGCAAATGGGCTGTTGCTCATGCAGACAGAATCACTTTGATCCCCAGAAAGGACTCTGTTGAACAACCACGAAGATGGTTTTTTTGGTTTTAAGCGTAGCGTTCAAGAAAGTTTTGCAGTCGTTATGGTCTTAGAATGTTGCTTAAACAAAGCTATAAAGATTTATGGTGGCTGCATTGTTGTAAGTTGCAACACACTTTCCAGTTTGAATATGATTAGGATCAACTAACTCACCCACCCACCCACCCTTGTATTCTTAGCATTTCTCGAGTCGAGGGATTGTTGTTTAACAGGAGTAGTGTTTAGATAATTAATTGAGAGAGTGCGCTTAGAATTCATCTTCTCATGGGTCTTATTATATTATTCATGAATTACTATTATTTGTAAATATATTCTCAACTTGACAAAATGAAGTTGGAATGAGGTTAATAGATACGGATATTTGGTACAAAGACTTTTTGTTTGAAAGCTTTTGTAACATGGACAGACAACCGTTGATTTAAATAGATGCTACCTTTATGTTTAAAGTTTTATGGACGGACGGATGAAGTAGTAATATTTTTCACGGATCAAATGCTCAAATGGAAATGGAATCTTATAATATAACATAATTGAAACTATGAAAACAAGTTGAAGTTGCTCTGTCAACTCAACTACATTTACATTACACCACCAGGGACTCACTCGCCCCCACTTGCTCTGCCAACAACGACACCTCAATCCTATAAATATTTATATACCTATCACGTCATAAATCGATGATTATTAAATTTTTTATTTTTTAATATTTAATAAATGTGAAAAAATTATTTAAAATAATACTTTTTAGTTTACACATTTGGCTTAATAATTCATGAACATATCTAATAGAACGTAAATTTAAAAAAATTAATTACTTAATTGTAAAAATTTAAAAGATTATTAATTTACATTTAAGACATTTAGTAAGCTATCCTCATCATGCCGAGTAACGAAACATAGCAAATATATTCGCAAAGTCGGTCTTCTTCTCTTTACTTTTTGCTTTGTAGTATTTCATTTTGTCTCTCTGCAGATGAGTATATCGAAATCAAGAGAGTTGTTATGCCAGTTCCAACAACGTGATGATCATAGTCAAATAGATGGTGGTTTGAGTAGGAAAATCAACGGCGGAAGGTTTCTTCTTCGAAAATTAAGAGTTTTGGGAATGGAAAAAAGAATTACAAGCGAGAGGAAAATTAGTTTGAAGCTGATGAGGTGCAGCTGTTACATTAATGGTAGAAAGCTGCAGCAGGGATTAGTTAATAAAAATAACAATGGCGGTGGTGGTGGTGGTGGCGGTTCACGGGAGGAATTAGATGAGTTTGTGAAGATGATGAGAGAAGCTCAGCCATACTTTAAGGCACATGGAGGCAGCACTTTTGTGGTAGTACTATCTGGGAATGTTGTTGATAGTTCTTACTTGTTTCCCATACTCGAGGTAAATTACGTACACTTATCTTCTTCTTCTTGTAAATTCATATTAATTTTAATTAGCTCTACCTTAAAACATGCTACCATCTTGGTAGGGCAATGAAATTTATGGGGACGAGAGGTAAATAAAAAAAATGTAATGGAGTACCTCGATCACTTCAAATTAATTTCCAGAAGCAGAGAAAGCTCTGAAACCCTCATGCTCTTCATTCCAAAAGTGAAACCCCTTTCAATTTTTCCTCACACTTTTAGAATAAATATAGTTTCACAAGAAAAGATAATGCAACTCTCTATCATCTCAGATGAATAAAATACAAACTCTCGTACAAAAAGAGAATGAGAGACAAATAAAATAAAAATACAGAAAAGAAGATTTAGAGGAGAATTTAATTTAAAAAAAAAAATTAAAAGTGAAGACTAGGGTTTTTTTAACCTAGAGAGAAAGGGGTTTTTATTTAGGTGACCTGCCCTTTTTAAATTATTTGGCTACTCTTTTAGGCATAAAAAATATTTAAAAAATTAAGTGTATTATTGCTCAATTTTAATCAAGTATTTTTTTAAAACACCGATTTATGAACCATATTTCTTCTCTAGGGTCCCAAAAACCGTATGTATATAATAAGTTCATAGTCAGGTCAGGTGGGTCTAATATTGCCATTGGATGCTTCTCTACCAAGTTGATCTGTTTTATATTTCATAATTCTTATTATACTTTTTTTCATTATAAACACAACAAAATTAATAAAAAACAAATATAAACTCGACAATAATTATTCTTTATTCTTTATTTTATATTATATTATAGGAACATGGTGTTAAGCACTAAACTAAACCTTTACCCAAAATAACTAACCCAATTAGAGAAGTTGGGTCCAATAACGATACGTCGCGCGGCCTTCTTTCTTTGACCGAATGGCTTTTTCAAACCTCCAGCGGCCACCCCATTCGGAGTATCTTCAAATCAATAAACTTCAGAATTTTTTTTTTCAACTCTTCCTCTTCAATGGCGGCGTCGACTCCAAGCCCTTACATCTATCTCCGCCACTTCCGCCGCCGAATTTCTTCCGACAACATTTTTTGGAGACCTCGTGGAATTGGCGGCTTCAGACTTGGAGTCGGTGGTAAACTGAAATCTTCGGTGGCAAATTACGGGAAAAACAAAGTTGCAGTGAGTTGTAATGTTTGGGAGGAAGCGGAAAGTGGGGACGAATCCAGCAGCGCTGTGAAGGACGAGCTGTTTGTGCAGTTTTTCCGGGAAGCTTGGCCTTATTTTTTGGCCCACCGAGGCAGCACTTTCGTTATTCTTATTTCTGCTGAACTTGTTGACAGTCCTCATTTGGATCCCATTCTCATGGTACATACATTTGATGAATACTTTGAAAATTAATTGGAAATAAACTCTGTGTGGTTATGTTCTGGTTTATCATTGAAATTTATTGATTTGGGTATTCTTGTTTTATTGGGGACGTTTGTGCGATGGTGGAATGAGTATATGTTCCTTTTGATTAGCTAAGATTTCAAGATTATGTTTTTAGATACCTATTTGGAGTTAGTGTATAGTTTCGTAGCTTGGATTTATGGGTGATGTAACTAGAAAAACAAATAAAAATAAAAATTCAGTCTTTGCTTATGGATGACTTACTTGAGTACGTGTTAATGCAGGATATATCCCTCCTTCATGGACTGGGGATTAAGTTTGTTCTTGTACCTGGGACTCATGTCCAGATTGACAAACTAGTACATGAGAGGGGTGAGTGAATCCTGGTTCATTTGCGTTTTATTCTCCGCTTCATTACTTCCAGACTTATTATCGAATATATTGTGGATGTGCACTACTATATCTTTCGCCTTAACTTTATTAGGCCTCATGGAGACAGTTTTCTCAAGTTACTTGCATCATTTGATTAATTTGTGGTCACTTTTCAAAAAGGGATATAAACTAACCGGTATGTGATTCTTGCAGGAAGTGAACCAAAGTATGTTGGTCGATACAGGATTACTGACCCCAATTCTCTCGAGGCCGCAATGGATGCAGCTGGGAGAATTCGTATTTTGATAGAGGCAAAGCTGTCTCCTGGTCCCTCCTTATGCAATATTCGTCGACATGGTGAAAATAGGCGCTGGCACGATGGTGTCAGTGTTGTTAGTGGCAATTTCCTTGCAGCTAAGGTGAGAAAATATACTGTTGAAGTATATTATTTATGGAATTTGGTTGCTTTTTTCTATTTGCTTATGTTTATTTACATGATATTGTCAATGTTTTCTGACTATTAGTTTTGCATTTAGTAATTTTCAGCTTCTGTTTACCGTTTAGATTTTGCTGGAAGTTCACTTGTGGTCTTGTATAATTTTTGGCAGAGAAGGGGAGTGGTTGAAGGAATTGATTATGGAGCAACCGGTGAAGTGAAGAAAATAGATGTTTCACGCATACGTGAAAGGCTTGATCAAGATTCAATTGTGATCTTGAGTAATCTCGGTTATTCCAGCTCTGGAGAAGCATTAAATTGCAAGTATGCTATATGGCTTTTTTGATAGGTACCTTTGTTACAGCTTGGCAGGATCTGCTTGAGCAATAGATATTTGCCACCTCTGATCACTTGAACTCAGGCACATTATTACAATTCTTGGCTTGCAAATATTGGTTGCAGTTCTTGAGCATTTAAGGAATGAAAACTATAATGCTCATTTTTAAACATCAATAATATCATATATATGGTTATCTGACAGCACAGATGTGGCACATCATCTTTCAGATAGGTCTCTTTTGTATGGCTTGCTACTTTATGTGGAATGTGCTAGACCATAGTTACAGGTCCCCTAGATATGCATGCTGCAAACATATCTGGAATTCAAATTAACCGGAGTCTAGAGAATTGTGCATGAAGCTCTATTGACATATATTCTTTTCATTGCATTGTTTGTTCAAGAACATCGGGTACCAACTTGTCCACAAATAAAGTGCCTTTTGACCCAAAGAAATGAATGAATTTTTTGAGGATTAAATAAGTCTAATACTTAGACACATATTCACACCCAAACCATATAACGAAGTCCTTGTAACATGATTGTGGTCTTTAAAAAGCAATGCAGTTGTGCCCATGCTAACAACTTACAGGCATGATATTCTATACAGGTATATAAACTTTTTATCGACGTAGCATATTACTTGCTTCCAGTGGATTAGGATTTGGTTAAGATTAAAACTAAATAAGTTCAATATGTATGCATTTAGTTTTAAGTCAAATACTTAATAAACAGAGCTGATACTTGATCTTACTGATTAATTTTGTTATTTTCTATGTTACAGTACATATGAAGTTGCTACTGCTTGCGCACTGGCTCTTGGAGCAGAGAAGCTTATTTGTATTATAGATGGCCCAATTCTAGATGAGTGTGGCCGTCTTATTCGCTTTCTGACACTTCAAGATGCAGACACATTGATTCGCAGACGCGCCAAACAAAGTGAAATAGCAGCTAATTATGTAAAAGCTGTTGGTCAAGAAGATATCACTTCTCTTGGTCTTGGTGATTTTGACATCCCTTCTCCACTGAATGAGAAAGGCTTTAGTGATCACTATACCGCAACATTTCAGAACGGTGTTGGTTTTGATAATGGGAATGGACTATGGTCTAGTGAACAAGGTTTTGCCATTGGGGGTCAAGAGAGGCTGAGTCGTTTGAACGGTTACTTGTCAGAATTGGCTGCTGCAGCTTTTGTGTGCAGAGTAAGTTCATGATTTAATTAAGACACGCTAATCATGGATTCATCCATATTATTGATTTAACATAATCTGTGCTGTTTCTAATATAATTTTCTCCATTGACTTCCAACCTTATTGTTATTTGATGATCCTCGATGATTCCAAACTTCAGATCATAGAAAAAAAGGATTAAATTTATTAGTTGTTTCACTAAACTGCCTTATGATTTATATTGATATAACAAAAATTATCCGAAGAAGGTGGGTTTTTTAGTTATAATGCTCATATTTTTACTATTAGTGCAAATGAATCCATATATTTTCATGTTCACCAATGTGCTGAGATTGGCAAGGAATATTAGTCAAGCTGATAGCTGGAGGTAGGGCTGTTCATTTGGATCGGTTTTTCGGTTTTTCGGTTTTCCGAACCGGACCGAACCGGTCGGTTCGGTATAAAAAAGAACCGGTCTGGTTCGGTACAAAAAACCGGTATATACCGGTTTTTCGGTACCGGTTTCGGTTCGACGCTTTTATAGTTCGGTAAAAACCGAACCGGACCGGTATATACCGATTTTCTAATTTTTCTTTATTATTAATAATTTATTAAAATAATAATAATAAAATAATGATTATAATAATAAAAATAATAATAATATTAATAAAAAAAATTAATAATAATAATAAAAAAATAATGATTATAATAATAAAAATAATAATAATATTAATAAAAATAATAATAATAATAATAATAAAAATAATAATTATATTAATTTTCGGTAAAAACCGGTACCGAACCGGTACCGCCGGTTCGGTATACCGGTCCAACTGGTTCCGGTATCGGTATCAATATTTGACCTATTTCGGTACCGGTTCGGGCCGGTTTTTACCGGATGAACACCCCTAGCTGGAGGTATCTATAGTGAAAATACATCAGATTGATAGCTTGATAATGAGGTCGAAAGTCATATATATAAATTTTCAATCAGAGTAGATGTCTCTTAGGTTAAAGATGAATTTGACCTTTTTAGATCCAAGGTGGGTGCTAGACTTTAGCTTCAAAATCATTTTCTAGCATGTTTATCGAATTAAAAAAATCCAAAATGATATCTTTCAAATATTCACATATATGCATTGAGTGATACCAAAAAGATGGAGTTCAGAAAGATGTGTCGTCATCTGGCGTGGTTAAATTTATATGGAATTGTTATTACTTGGCTCACTATGTTTGCTGTAAGTGTATGTATATGTTTACTGTAAGTATGTGCTGCAAGTTTCTGGTGCTTCGCTTCTGTCTTAATACGTTAATAGCTGTATCTGAATTTTGATCACGCTTTTTATTGGGTTAAAAGAATGCATTATTGATGTATCATATTTACATAGTGATTGGAGGGTGGTCCTTGTTCAGGACTTTGTATCTTTTTACTTAATTTTTTTTGGAGGATATCTCGTCTTCCTTGTCTTTTCTATACTCATTTCTTTCTAATAGAGCTCCTATTAGTAATTTAGTATTGATAATTTTTAAGTAACTTTACTTCCCAAATTATCAGCATGACAGGTATATCCTCCTACCTCCTAGAGTAGAGATGCTTATACAGTTTACTTGTCTAAATAGAAAAAAGGAATCAAAACGTTAATCACTTGAATCTCGCCATTGGTTGAGTTTAGCTGCTATTATTTTCTCTCATACCTTGGAAGATTCCTCAAGTATTAATTTTTTATTTCAAGTAAAATCCTGCCAATTGTATTGTTTAAATTTTCTATCAGGGCGGTGTTCAAAGAGTTCATCTTTTAGATGGCACTATTGGTGGGGTTTTATTAAAGGAGTTGTTTCAAAGAGATGGAGTTGGGACAATGGTGGCTAGGTATGCATTCTTTTGTAGCATAGTGCACACATCTTGTGTTATATGTAAAGTAAACATATTTAGTCACTATTGCTGAGAAAACCTAGGCACAGAATTTTCTTTTCTAATGGGCATTGCTTAAACAAACAAACTAAGATAATCAATAAGATTGACAATTGTTACTCGACATAAATTATTTTTCTACAACAGCCTTTAAACTCTTGACTTGTTATCCAATCTGCATTGAAAACCCAAAAGCTACAAAGACGGTTAGTTTATTTCTTAGCATCACGTAGACTACATAGAACATGATTTATATTTTTTTTTCTTTCTTTCTATTACTTAATATTACTTGAATGTATTGTTCTCTTATGTTTTTTTCCGTGTCTGGAGTGCAAATATTCATCTTTCTGCTTAAAACTCACAGTACGTGAATTGTTCTTTTAACTTGTCCTACATATGGAACAGTGAGGTACACTATCTATTTATTTATTGATAAGTACGCTACTGAACTACTTTGGAAAATATAAGTCCATTTTGTAATATCACTAACTTTGATCTGCTTTGAAACTTGTAAGAATCCTCCTAGCTCAAGGAATAAAATAGTAACCAAAATTACATATGTGAATACGGAATGGCTCTTGAAACTTGCTAACATAATAGTAAGATTTAAGCACGTACTGGTAAATGTTCTATGCTCGGTTATACAAATAGTCCTTAAACTTTACCCCTTTTTCACTATTGGTCCTTGAACTATATTTTCCTTCAAGGCCACTAGGATATAGAATGAAACAAAACATATTTGGGGAAGAAAATATATTAAAAATAAATGTAGATGTTAACTTGATGTACATTTTACTTCTCAGTGATCTATATGAAGGAACACGAATGGCTAAGGTGGCAGATTTTTCCGCAATAAGACAAATAATACAACCTTTAGAAGACTCCGGCACATTGGTCAAGAGAACAGATGAAGAGGTCTGCACTTGTGCTCCTTTTTGGTACTTAATATTATTTAAGTTATTTTTTGAATCAGGATTAATTATTTGTTGTGGAATGTCATAGCTACTCAAGGCCTTGGATTCCTTTATTGTTGTGGAGAGAGAGGGTCATATCATTGCTTGTGCTGCTCTGTTTCCTTTCTTTAAAGACAAATGTGGTGAGGTTGCTGCTATTGCTGTTTCTCCTGAATGCCGTGGACAAGGACAGGGCGACAAATTACTTGGTATGACAACTATTATATTATTTATATTATATAACAGTATATTATATCTATCTTGCATTGTTTGCACTGCAATTTTTAGATGCCTGATATATTTCATTGTTGATTTGGACTTGTGCTAAATCATTTCTATCCTGTTTGGCTTTAAACCATCCTGTTCTTATCCATCAAGGCTGTTCTTTTGTTTTCGTGGATATAAATCATATCAAGTACGTGGTTTTTAGTCCTAATAATAATCATTAAACTGGTAAAAGCAAACTCAAGAGAAGAAGTTGAAATGTGGGTTCATTATACTTTTTTCGGGTTTTACAAAGCTTTCCCCATCCCTCTTCTATATTAATGCCTCAACTCTCATCACACTGATCAACTACTTTTTGATGCAAGTATAGATGGAGATTTGTACAGTCTTGAGACTTATCTATTGCAAGGAAGGCAACAATTAAAAAAAACCTTAGTTTTAGTATAGTGAATTGTTGAGTAATGAAGGATCAGTTTCATATTCTTGCAGCTCTATAATTGAGAAACAAATTAACTGAAGAGAAGGAAAGAATAAAAGGAACAAGTGGGGGTGGGGAGGGGGGAGGGGGGAGGGGGAGAGAGGATGTGATTCCTGTGACTTGGTCTGCATAGTATAAATGCCTATGCCTAATTATTAAATTTCTGATCAATCACCTTCACGGCATTACACAAACAGTAACTTCATTATTCATATATTTGCAGATTACATTGAGAAGAAGGCATCTTCCCTTGGACTTCAAATGCTTTTCCTGCTTACTACCCGGACAGCTGATTGGTATTACCTTTACCTCCTCTGTGCATTAATAACACATGCTAATTACACTGTCAGTTTCTAATTGCTAAATCAAAATAAAGTCTCACAAATATGCCAGCCATCTTTTAGTTTAAATTTGTGGAATCAATTTTTCTTCTTTCTTTTTCAGTGTTTATGTCACCCAATATTTATGGATTTTCATAATGCTATATAGATGTCTACAGTCAGATGTTGGCGTTTATGTGATAGAAAGCAAATTACGAAAATATTGGATTTGTAACCGTTACATCCAAAACATAGGGAGATTGATAGTGTACTGATAATCAGTGGTACCAATCATCTGACAGGTTTGTAAGGCGAGGCTTCTCTGAATGTTCCATTGATTCCATACCCGAGGAGAGGAGGAAAAAGATAAATTTATCACGTAGATCTAAGTATTATATGAAGCAGTTGCGGCCTGATATGAGTGGCATTCGTTTTAATAGCATGTTTTATTGAGCTTACAGCTCCAGTTATGCTACGATAAAGACAGCAGGTTTTGAGTTCAAAGTTGATCCATTTCTCTTAATGTGTATTTAATAATACAATTTAGGCCATGCCTGTTTGGCATGAAATGAAATGGAATGGAATGGCTATAGGATTTCTATTGCATTGAATGGAATCTATATGTTGTGGCGATTAGCATCCTAATTTGGAATTCCCTTTTTCTTTTTTTGGACATTGGGAAACGATGCTAATTAGGCTTTTAATGCAGCTTTTGATTCCATGAAAACTGGAATACATTCCAAAAATTTAGAGGTGATACCGAGATTCCAAAGCTATTTTGAATCCTAAAAATGACGGATAAATATGCCAAAATTCTGTCAGGCATGACAGCCTGTATCATATCTGTTGCATCTTAAAATTTCTAACATTCAGGTTACATTTTGCTACAATTCTTTTTACGTGGTATCATAAAAATATAATCAAATTTGTCAAACACTTTGCAGCTATTCCTAAATTACTGCCTATTGTTTTTAAGTTTGAATGTCCATAAAACAGGGTTGTGCTGTACAATATGAATGGCAACAGTCCAATTAGTATTTTTAATGTGGTGAATAAATCTATAATATATAGCCTTAAGCTTATATTTGTATTTAGGAAATTGTTATTTTGGCTAATTAATTTGCTAGTTCCACCAAGTCTCGCATATGTAGCTTGTACCGTTTGGAAACCATGAAAGATAACATCTATACATAGCATAGGCCAAGGGATGGGCAAAGTCATATGTTATCAAGGAAATGCAATTCTTGTTATATTTCCTATAGTGATTTTCAATAGATTACTTCCATGCTCCGAATGATGATTTATTGGGAAAATGATTAGAATAACTCTGGCTAACTTGCTAATGCAGTTGAAATGGTACTAAACCAATTTTTCCAACAATTATGTTCCAACTTCAGTGACTAGAGCTTTGTTTCAACATAATTATTTGCCGCTCAACAAATTTTGATACTTAAATGTCATTACAACATAACATGTTCCTTGATATGTTCTTTTCACTGATGAAAAGAAGTTCTTAGCATTACCAAAAAAAATACATGTCAACATTCCTGAGAACTTGAATGAAAATTCTGAACCAGAATTAAAATCATACAGATGAGATTCCCCCAATAAACAGATTAAAAGAAATGAAGAAGTACACCATTGGAGTTTGATTTATTGAAAGTAAGGGGACGCTTGGACACAAGATTCTATAGACAGGAACTTCACCACTTGCGTAAGATCCAAATTCACCAAGCAACTCTACCTTGGTCATCTTTTATCCCATGCAACCAACAAAACAAAAGAGTTCTACTCAGCTTTCAGGAGGGCCCTTCCACTTGAAGTTTTCTGAGTAAGACTTAACCTACAACCATAAGAAAATAAGGATCCTCCATCCCACGAGTTATTATTAGACAAAAAACAAAATTAAACAAGGATTCGTAGCTAAAATGTTGATTGACAGTAATTTAGCCCATCTTTCACGTGCATATTTTAAAAATGTAAGCATAATTCCTTTTCCTAATAGGTAAATTAAAATGCCAACATGAACCAAGTATATTGCTACATGTTTCATTCAGGTCAATAATCTATATATTAGTAAAAAAAAATTATTTATTGATGCTTGTAGTGCTTCTTTTAAATTCATTTTGCCCAATTATAGTATTTCACAACATCCTATTCCAACCTTTGCAACCTTTGAATTGTGAGTCTAGCGGCTTTAAATACATATATATTTTAATTTCCCCTGAATTATGTGACTATTAATCAGACTTTAAAATTTTAGTCAACTGATTAGCTACTTTTATAGATAAATTACAAATAATAATATTATATATTCAAAACCTTATATTGTAGTTCATGAAATTAATTAACTTGAAAGAAGGAATTCCAACAACAAAAACAAAACAAAATAGAAGAAGAGAGATTTAATAATATTGATAGGATATGGTGAACTTATATTCACTATAGTGGGATCCCAAAAAAATTGTTTTATTTCTTTATTTTTTTATTTTTATTTAGTTTACCGGGAGAATTGCTACTATCTTTTTTTGCTTCATTTTGATAATAAAGCAAAAACAAGAAAAAAACAAAGGAGAAAAAAAATACATAAAAAAAGGAAGGAAAAAGAAAACAAATAACCCCGAAGATTCCAGGGTGGGGGGTCAAATGACCCCCCTGGTTCCGCCCATGTTGACAGATAAGAATCAATCACAACTTGAGCATTTTCAAATTTTAATAGACTTCTTCACTAAGAGGATGGCTATGCAAACATCTGCTGGCAGGTGCTGTCCAGCAGACAAGGGTTGTTAACCAACTTAGAATCAGATCAACAAAAATGCTAGAACAGAGACAATTGTTTTTCGTGATTAATTTAAATTCCTTGGACCTATTAAATATTATTCAAACTGTAAACATTAAACTTAATAAACCATATCATTAGTCTGAATCATTTGATATGTATGTCAGTGTGTATATTTATCTCTGCTTCTACTCTTATAAATAGCTAATAATGACTCAAAGTTAGTAGGAGGAGAATTTCAAACCTTCAAAAGTGGTGTTTGACGCTTCTTGACCTGCAAATTAGTAATAATGTCAACCGATGTTTAGAACAACAATAGATGTAAAAGGGGAATGGCCGCAATCCATAGATCAATATTAAAAACTAAAGTATCATCACACATTTGCAATCAATGCTACGGGTCAACTGCAACACATAGTAAATCATTTCATATAAGATAGCACAAATGCTAAAAACAAATTATATAAAGCAGAAATCAATGAAAAGTAAATGGAAACTGAATAACCTCTATAGATGCATATCTAAAGAACCACGTACACATGGGAGACAGCAGATAAATTCATACAATATTCTCATATCATCCATTTCCTACTCATTTCTAGTACGAAAATATGCCATCTCTCTTGTTCTTCATTGCACAAACTTCCTTCTCAAAGCGGTAGGGAGTTTTTATTCCATAGATTAGGGGAATCATATGTAAGAGTTATAGTACATCACATGTATTCAAATTGAATATCTGGGTGACCTATACAAATAACAACCTAATAACAGGATCTCTAAGATGTTTTTTTTATTACATTTTTTTAGCGTTATGATTTCCTAGAAAATCCTTGCTTTCAAAAATCTGTTTAAGATGGCGACAAATGTATGAAAAACTTGTTAAGATATTGCAAACAAATTCAAGTCATGTTTGTGTCAATTTTTTTATTACTCATTTCTCGAGAAACACTATTCATTTATATTAGTGTTTGATAATTATTCTGCTAAAATTATTTCAAACCAAAAAAATGGGTCTAGACAGTTAGCAATTTAGCATAATGTGCAAGTTGACAGCAACGTAATTTGGTGGAAATATATAAAATGCAAATCTATGCCCAAGAAACCAAAGTCTTGCCCTATACATTTGGAGCATCACTATAATATAACACCATATACTATAAAGGTCTTACCACATAGTCCCAGCCATGCCTTTCTGCAAATGCTTTTGCAGCTTCTTCACTATCAAATCCCAGTGCAGAATCACCAACATGGGCATATGGGTCCCCAGTAGATGTCCAACCCATCAAAGGATTTTCCCATCTACAGAAATATCAGAAATAACACTTGTTAAACATAGGGTCACAATGAAAAGTACAGAATCCAAGAATCAATAGTACATAAAGAGTACTTTATAGCTTGAAAGTAAACCAGGAAACTCCTTTGAGCACAATCCCAAGAAGGAAATATGTAATACATTCGATAGAATCGATACTAATAGCAAGAGGAAGTAATACGTGGTTAATATGCAAATGGATGGATCAGTGAAATCAATTGGTAGGAGGACAATGGCAGGGAAAGGAAAGACTTGGCGCTTGAACTCCAAACCAACTTTTCCTTCCTTACAAACTCGAAATGGTGGCATGAAGAGGGAACAAAGCGATAACTTTATTCTTTCAACTTTTTCCCTTGAAATCAGACCATTTCGATCTCTCCCTATGCTTCTTAAATAAACTGTCCCAATCTAGAATAAAAGAGGAGGGTTGCATCAGACGTTGCTAGCTGGTTACTAACAAATACCTTACACTAATAAAATGAATCCTTATGAAAATGCATTGACCATCAGGCTTTGCTGACCAAGTCAGCTTGAGGAGTCTACTTGACTTTTAACTTTATAAAAATGTAAAAATTTCCTGCAGGTGAACTCCATGTATTTGAGGGATTACGAACTTACTAGTGATCAGGGCCCAGATGATTAGGCTAAATCCTTTGGAGACACAACTACACAGCTCAACTTATTCAAGGAATTGTGAAGTTTAACCAATTTCACCTATGCAATAGTTCTCGATTCACTTTAACTTGAGAACATAAATAACAAAGTAATGTACGGCCAAAGTTTGAGAAATATATGGTATACACTATATGAGCTAATCTAACGATTAAAGGAAACACAAGTCGAGCAGAGAGTGTGGAATCAACATATAGTACTTTTAAATGTCTTGAATGAAGAAAGAATAGAAGAGTATGAAGCATACTTCTGGGTTGACATAAAATTGATTTTCCACCTTCCAAGTTTTCCTGATCCTTGTTGGGTAGCAGTTCGAGCAGGTGAATATATTACGACCTACGACGTAAGTAAGAGAAAATATTAATCAAGCAATGCTATTTATTATTTGTATTAGATATAACAAAACTATAAAATGGAGAACAAGCTTCAAAAAAGGTAATGCTTATAGTTCAACAACATAAATTAATCTTTAATATGAGACCATCAAGCTGAATCCAGAACCGAAACAGTCGTTAATGTAACAAGAAAAGCATGCTTAGCACGTAAAACAACCCAACAAGTACTTGTAGTCAGTAAAGACTCATGATAAGTGACACTGTCACATATGTTTAAAAGATAAAAACGAAAAGGAACCAAAAGAGAATGAACGCAACTAACACAAGCCTTTTAACTTCCCCATCACTTACGTACGGCAAGGACCTGAAAAACACACTAGTTATTTAAACCCTAAAAGAAAGAAACGCTAAAGTGTGCCATCAAATATATTACATCGCGGATCGCATAAATTAATAAATTTGGGAGCGTATCCATCTGATACGATGAAAGCAAGTGGATAAAACCCTAAATTGTGGGATACATCAATTAGTGACTAATTTGATTGCTACATGAGGAACAAAACAATACAACTCCACTTTACCACAGAGTTAACTTGAAGAAAGTATTTGATTGAATCAAACCAACACATAATGAAGAAAAATAAAGGCTGGAACCTTACCTTTCTTACAAGATGCTCATCGGGGATACCTGAAACCGTACCGATCTCACCGGACTTGTATTCAACTAAGGACTCTGAAGAGAATGTTCTTGACAATTGCACGAAAGCGGATCGATGCCCACGACGAGAATGGCTCACGAACCGATGCAGAGAGCTCGCCATTTTCCCAATCATATGCTCGCGGAATGTGTACGAAATGACGCAAATCAGCAATATAGAACACAAATCCAAATTTTTATTTCAAAAACTCGATGCGGACCTATAACATAAAAAATTAGATACACAAATATATTTATTTACATTTTAATTTTAAATATTATAAATAAATAAAATTTAATTTCAATAATTTTGATAAATAAGTTACAATAATTAAGTTAAAGTAACAACCTGTGTTAACGAAAAAATTAATAATAATTTACATAAAAAAATAACTTCAAGCGGAAACCACCTAACTAAAAACATTGTCAGTATATAACTGGTCAGTGTATTACAATTCAATACTTCTGACAACAAAATACCTATAATACAGCGCAATACTTTTAATTTTTTATTTATTTATTTATAATAATTAATGATTCTATTATAGTTATTGTACAACAATCTCAATTAAACTTAAATAACTGATACTAATAATGATAGTATAAATTTAAATTGTAAATCGCTTTAAACATATAACTATATTATAGTCGTTTTAACATAATAAACTAATAAAAATAAAAATTACATATAAACGTCACTTTCAATACAAAATCATCGTTCACATTAAATTTATTTTTTTTTTTTCAACGTGAATTGGTAATTAATTTTTTTGTTTCATCAAAAATAAAACTCACATATAGTATAAACAAAGCTTTAAATAATTCGAATTGGTGATGTTAATGGTCTTTAAATATTTTATTTCAAAAAATATTTTAAATAATGAGTCATCATAACATTAATTAAATAAAAATCATATAATTGATTATGTTATTAATTATTATTAAAATATTTAATATCATATAATTTAAAACCAAGACCCATGTTATAGAGTTGATTATGGATTATGACTCCATTGCCGTTGGATTAAAATTGTTATTCCGTGTTTTTATAGGGACTGTCTCGCTAGGATTTTCCAAAGAGGGCTAAAAACACAATGTATAAATATTTTAGAGCACGTGGCTGATTAATAAAAGTTGCACGCTTAGTAGCTGAGTCGTATAGGCTTCAAAACGCGGAACGAACGGAAAACAAAAGGGCGGGCCTAATAGAATTTCTACTTGAAACGTTAAAATTCGAGCCTCTTTGTTTAGGTCTCAATTGCATACTATAAAAAATTTCAAGGAAAAACCGGTTCGAGGGTTTCAATCGTATTTGATGATCCAAGGTTTCATCTGCAATTGATGTTCTACTATCCAAATTCTGTGACATTGTTTACTTGTGGTATACAAAAATTACAATACATTCAATTGATAGATAAAGATGCAGTGACAGTGATCTTGATTCTTGACAGAACATACGTTTACGTTTGAATTTCGTATATGCTTTTATGTATGTTTCCTGAACAAGTGAATAAAGATTGCATTTTGATTATTTCAGTTGCACATGTTATATCTGGAGTTATATATCTTCTTGTGTTTGTGTGCTTGATTTTTAATTAATCACAAAATAGAAGGGATAAAATCAGAGGCAATTCGGACAAATGCCTCTTTTGGACCTTAATGATGCTATTTAGATGTAGATGGATTTGTGCAAGTGCATAATTTTTTTTTTTGATCTAGTTATAGAAATTTAGCAAGTTGGATTTATAAGAGTTTAGAGGGGGCACAATGTTTTTATTAATCAATACACATCTCTGTTTTTTAATCAACTTCTATTGCATGTTATGCCTAGGTGTGCTTTTTTGCTATTTATAACTTGAGGGTGTTTGACAACTTGTAGTTCGTTCCCTGTTGGTTCATTATAGTGTTTCCTGTCCACTGACTGTTCTCATGTATTTTCTTTGGGGTTTATGGGAGTTCTTGATGTATAGGGCACGTAGACCGACTAAGTTTTGAAATATTATATGGGAATCATGTTTGATTAGAGTGATCGAGTGTGTGCATCCCTATGCATATAGGTGTGCAATGGGCGGTGGGGTCTGGTTAAAAACATTCTAGGAAAAGAAGTGTACTTGAGCTAATCTTCTTTATTTAAATCTTTAATTGTATTCCTTTAATATGAAGATGTGCTGATTAGGGGGCATCGTCTAACTGCTCATTCTTTTAAAGAAGATATTCGGATTTGTGATGGGTGCTCCTAAGCATAAGTGGACAGCAGAAGAAGAAGCTTCCCTAAAAGCTGGAATAGCTAAATATGGGGCAGGGAAATGGAGCAAAATTCTCAAAGACCCGGAGTTTAGCGATGTCTTGAAGGCACGTTCGAACGTGGACCTCAAGGTTTGATGCATAAAATGTTAAACATAGTGCTTTCTTTTGTTTGTGAAACAAAGTTTATCAGTATGAATCTCTACAATTATTATTATGCTAAATTACGTATTACGTTTTTTGTCTTCAGTGACAGTATAAACCCTTTTTTCTGCAGTCATTTTTTCACCTCTGCAGTATTCTTTAATAAGATTGTGATGTACAGGATAAATGGAGAAATATCCATGTTGGTGAAAGTGGATTTGGGTCTAGGCAGAAGTCCAGGTTTGCAGTTAAGAATATTCAGCAGACTCCCAATACCGATGATAATTCTTTGGCTCTTAGCGCTGTGGTTGACGGTGATATTGAAATTGCTGATGCCAAGCCTCTTACAATACTTATTGACGCGTTGCCAAATGGTGGTTCTAAGAAACCAATTTCAAGGTTACAACTGCTTTTCATCATCTGAGCATTCCCTTTGCTTTTGAACTTAAATTTGTAGCTTAGACTTGAGTAGTTTCTGGCCTTAAATTGGAGTTGAAGAATCAAGATGGTGATAAAGGTATTGGATTAGTCGAATCCAGGATCCATATAAATGATAAACTTACTGTTTAAGCTACTTTTAAGTTAGAGATTTTATTTACTTAGCAATCTTGTGGATGTAATCTCATAAACCATTGCTGATCATGATGCGTGCTAATACCGATTCAAAATACTCAATGATTTTTATGTTAAAATATATACTTAATTTGTATCAGGGTGCTATAAATTTTAGTAAAATATCCAACACAAGAACTTTGTTTTTTAGAGAAGGTGCAAACAGATAACTCTCATATATTAACAGTGCATCCCTTGCCATCTTTTTTCATTTAATTTTTTTGCAGACTAAATTATCTTGGAACTCCTTTTCATGAATTCAGGTTGGATGATCATATGTTGGAGTCTATCACGAATTTGAAGGAGCCTCGTGGTTCTAACCGGACTGCAATTGCTATGCAAATTAAGGTATTATTGCTTCTAGGTGTTTAAACTATAGTTTTAGAACTATCTAATGTTTGTAGAGAGAAATACTAATAGCTCATCTGCTAGGAGGGCTTTTCTGTCCCCGCAAAATTCCCCTTTTCAGTTTACTTGGTGCTTATGGTGCTTATGTTTCACAGACATTATTTTTGTCTTCGCTTTTCTAATTTTTTCTGATAGAAATATGATATATTGCAAATAATTACATTATATTGAGCTTTAAAACTTTTGTGCTGTCTGTAGATGTAGTCACAATGCCAGAAAAATACACCCTCTGTCCCAATTTGGATATCTTTATTGGGATTGTAGGCATTTTAAGAAAATACTGACGAGAATGGTGTAAAATATATGTAAAATTAATATGATCCTTTATGACCCACCCAAATTTATCTTTCTTCGAACTAATGGTGAAGAAGTAATATTAGCATAAGTTACCAAGGTGGTAAGACAGTCAAAAACGGAAGAATATGGTTTGAAGACTCCGTAACATCACCAATCAATGCACTGCTGTTGACTCACACACACACACACACACACACACACACACACACACACATATATATATATATATATATATATATATATCTGAACTTTAAACAATATTGATAATTTTTAGATCAATCAGACAAACAGGATCAGGTAAACCTTTTGAACGAGTAATGAGAACTCAGTCAGTTTAGTTCTCTAATTGGATCAGTTATAAATTGAACCACCGTAAACCTGGAATCGTTGAACCTATTGACTAGGTAAGCCTTTACATAAAATTTCCTAAAGTAACTTTGCCAAGATTTGAACTTAGGCCCTTGTAGTAACTTACTATATCACCTTTCACTAAACCAAGATCAGTTTTGTGTTAAAGATCTTACAAGAACTTGAATATTGCTTACACCAAAGCCTTCTGGTGTAATATATATCTTTAATAAACAGTTTGATCTGTTGGTCGACAATTAAAAGTTCAGTGGGAACTTCCATCCTCACCGGTTTGACTTCTGTTTTGGTTTTGATAACTACGCTACGGACTGTTGTGCCGTGAAATCAGAAACACAACCATTACATGGGCTGTGGAGATTTTCTTTGTGTGTGTGTGTGTATATATATATATATATATATATATATATATATATATATATTCTTATTTATGATATTCTTAACACTCATATGCAGGAGCAATACTTGGCACCTCCAAACTTGGAAAGGTTGTTATCAACCAACTTAAAGCTTTTAACAGATGATGGAAAATTGACCAAGGTAATTAATCTGTTTCCTATTGTTGGAAAAATAGTGTTAGATCTTTGACTTCTTCTGTCCTACCCCTGATTTAGTTTTGCCGTTTAGCCAGTAAGCTTATCTGTTGGCTGAAAACGGATTATTAAAGATACTACATAACACTTGAGAAGATTAATAAGCTGGATATCAGCGAACAAATTAAATTCTTAGGTTAAATGTGTTTCATAGACTGTTTGTCATTGTCTTTATTGCAGAGTTTCTAATTTTAAGGTTGTAAGTTGTCTGCTTAAGTAATAATGGTTTTAGGTTTGGTTTTTAATACTTGCCAAAAATTGAATTAAATTAGGGTTTGGTTTCCACTATTAGTTAAAATAGAACTTTATATGGCTGACATACGCATCTATTGATTTCTAACTGAGGGTCATTATTGTTCGGTGTTCTCTGACTTTGAGAGCAATGGACTGAATATTGTTTGAGGTACACCATTTGGAAAATATAGTGCTCTAGTAGCGAACTGATGTGTGATATACATTCTGCTCGTGCAAATTTTCCTTCTTAAGCTGGTCCAACTTGCATATATTCATACCAAAATTTCCCTGACGTTGATTTAGAATGCAAATTTTTGTTTTGATTTTTCTCGTACCATCTAGGACTGTTGTTATATTTGTTCACCATAAAACCCGAAAATCAGTTACTGCTGTTCTCACTTTCTGTACAATGTTACTGCTTAGGGATTTTTAGGGCCAAAGAGTGCATTTTTATTTTTGCTGCTAATGATTATGGTTTGTGACTTGTTCTGAATGGTTTATTCTTTTCTTTTTTCTCCCCACCCCCTTTTTATTTTTTGTTGAGAATCAATAAAAGAATCCTTAATTTATTAGTGATTCATACCACTGATTTGGGTATCTTTCTATGAAATAGCCATGACTAAACAAGCTCCATATTTCCTTAGCAGCTGGTACATGGAAACCTTTTCCTTTTGCGTGTACAAAGAATTCTATAGTAATTTTGGTGTCAAATTTAATTACCATGGTCAGCCATATACGTGCATCCATGATGTCCTGTACAATTGATAAGCATTCCTGGTTCTATGTATTTAATTAAAGCATTCCATTTAGATTTCTTTTGTTTCTTTTTGTCTTACTTTTGATCTTCTAGAGGACTTACCATAACTATTTGTCACCTTTACATATTTTTTTGGATAAGTGCACCTCTACAATTTTAAACTATTTAGTTGACAAAGAAAACTATTACTCAATAATGGCCCCATAATTCTACCTTTCTATTTTGTTTTTTTTGTGTTGGGGCCTTGGGGTAGTTAGACTGTGTAGTTTAAGCATGAAGTGATTTCTCGCAGAATCACACGTTCAATCCTAAAGTTTGAGAGTCTGAGCTTGCTTCATTTGTATGACCATATATTTCAGTTGTGTGCTATGACTACTGCTCCCAGGAGTCCATATAAATCACTGTTTGTTGATTCTTTGGATTATTTGATAGTAGTTGCAGAGCTCTTTACGATGTATGCATATAACACACATTTGTTAAAAAAAATTACTTGGAATGAGTAAGTAGCAATCAAGCAACAAAGAGATATATTCTTGGGCAGCTGTCTACATTGTAGCTGGATAGTGACGTCGTCATTATCGTTGTGTAAGCTAAACCTTGCATGAGCAAGTGATTTTAGACTCTTTTATGAGTAGGGTTTCATCAACCATGTCTTCACCTTTATCTGGTTGAACTAGTGAGAAGGTACATTTTGATTGCTGACTGAAGAATGTGGTCTTAGTGAAATGCAGTGGTGAAGACGAATGTGTAATCAGCCTAATTTATTAGGATGGGTGCCATCTTCCATTTGAATATATTTATATGTATGTATAAGCCTAAACTTGGTAAAAATGGAATTATAAAAGACTATTTTCAAGGACTTGGGTCACAATGTCCGTATTTGCTATGACAGGTAAAGCATCAATACAGGATTGCGCCAAGTTCACCAACCCTTGATGTGAAAAATGACCCTTCCTCATTGCTGCTGGACGGAGAGAAGGATCTTCCAAGAGCACAGACGAGTGCACTTCTTTCTAAAGACGATATTGTAAGTTTAGTAAAGCTACAATTTGCATGAGCAAGTGGTTTTAGACTCTTTTATGAGTAGGGTTTCGTTAACCATCACTTTACTTTATTTAGTTGAGCAAGTCAGAAGTAACATTTTGGTAATTACTGACTCGTGGATATGGTCTTAATCAAGTGCAGTGATGAAGTAGAATAGGTGCAATCAGCCCAAATTATTAGGATGGGTACCATGTTCCATTTGAATTTCAGTAGGATATTTATAAGTATGTAAATGCCTAAACTGAGCAAAGAGTAGGAAGATAAAACAATGGGTTGGATATTCTAGGTTAATATCTAGCTTTGTATTTAACAGGTAAAGCACCAGTACAGGATTGCACCAGCTTCACCATCGCTAGATTTGAAAATGGACACTTCGTCATTGTTGGTTGATGTGAAAAGAGAGACTCTCTCCTTTCTGCTTCATGAGAAAAAAGACCCTTCCGCATTGGTACTAAATGGAAAGAAGGATTCTCCAAAAGCAGTTATGAATGGCATCAAAGTTCTTACTAAAGCTGACATTGATGCAGAGCTAAAGAAGATGATGAGTATGAGTGCAGAGGAAGCTGCAGCTGCTGCTGAACAAGCAGTTGCAGAGGCTGAAGCTGCTATCGCAATGGCTGAAGAGGCAGCAGAGGAAGCAGAGGAGGCAGAACGTGAAGCAGAAGCAGCAAAAGGTTTTCTTGAAGTAACAAAGAAGTCTCTGAAGTGTAGAAAGCTTTGTACCTGGTAACTCACTATTCAGTTATTGTGCTTGAGATTTTTTCCTGTTTCTATTATGGTTTTAAAGAATGACTGCAAACCCAGGGCATCACAGACTTTGGGCACTATGGTTATTGTTTTTTTTAAATGTTAAAAAAGGTGAAAAAATTGTAAAACAACGTCACATTTTTTTACTGGGGTAGCTTAAGATTCTGTTAAAGTTGCTTCCCCCCTACCACCACCATTAAGGCCTCTCCTTTCCCATGAGAAACAATTAAGGAATAATGTTTCGGGTTCTTTCAACCTACACAAGATTTTCCATGATATGAAGGTCGGAAGTTCACAAGTTGATGTCTAAAAAGAAGAAAGCATTTTCATCCATGACTATAGAGTTATATAACTTGTTAAATTGCTAAACATAGGCAAACTGAAGAAAAAAAATTGTTTTAAAGAAATGCCAAATTTTTGCTAAAATGTAGTGCTACACTTTACGTTATGATGGGTTAGATCTACCCTCAGATGTTAGAAATTTGAATCAAAACCCTACGTGCAAAAAAGGTAGTTACATTTCCATTACTTGATGACCATAGTGGTTAATAAATAAGATTTATTTGGAATATGGTAATAGCAGTAAGCTCTCTAATGAGACGACACTGACACTAGCATTTTGTTCCTGCTAGCAACTGTATGTTTGTTTTGAATTTCGTTGATCCAAAGCATGATATGGGTTTATCAATGATGAAATTCTTCTCTTCTTTTTTTCTCTTCAATCTGTATACCGTATAATGTTTGATACATGCTTATCAAGTCGTCGCCTAGGCGACGACTAGGCGTCAAGTCGGTAAAGAAAGCCAAGTCGTCCTGCCGCCTTGGTGAGAGATCGATAAGCGCGAGCGCCGTACGCCGACTCACGACTCGACGACGACCGAAAGTGACTTGGACGACTATATTCGTAATCGGTCGACTTGTTGGAGTGGGTTTGGTCCGACCCATTAAAAAAAACCTAAAGATAGATTAAACCTAATCGATCGCTCAACTTCAGTTTATCAATCATCTACTCTGATAGAAACTTCAGTCGCAACTTGGGTATAGCAACTTCAGTTAATCATCGAACGATCGATCGCTCACTTCGGAACATCAGTCGCAACTTGGGTATAGCAAAGAGGAAACGAAACGAGTGAGAGAGAGAGAAACGAACCTGCTAATCGATCCCGGCGCGACCGACTCCGACGGCGACAACGACTTAGGGGCGACCGACTCCGGCGAGTTTACATGTATACTCGGCAACTTCGCTTCTGTGTGGCTTCACTGACTTAACCCGGCTTGTCGATTTCGACTTCGACTCCGTGACTTAACCTGTTTTTTTTTATGCTTAGACCATCTATGCTTATGCTTAGACCATCGTACACATCACGCCTCAACTGACTGTATTCTATTCTATGAAGTAGTAATACTTTATTACTTGAGTTAGAGGCATGTGCTGCTACCTATATACTTATTACTTTATTACTTTATATAGTGCATAACTTTATTACTTGTCTGTACTATATTATATTATAATTTGTACTATATTATATTATAATTTGTCTTTGTATTATATTATCTATAATACAAGTTATCACTAGTGTATGCCTATCTTTGCTATATTATATAATTATGTCCTTTTGTAAAATTAATGTAACATCTTAATGTAAAATTATAATAGGATGCTTAATTATAAATTCATGGTATTCTATATATATAATATTAAAACTTAAAAAACTAAATATAAATTTAAAAATTATATTGAATTAAACTAAATATTGCAAATGTATCACCAATATAATTTGAAGTTGATACAAGTTTAAAAAATTACAAGTTTACAACTATAATAAAATTATCCATTTTGACTTGATCTTGTTCAATATTCATATAAATATTAAATATATATAATTTTATTCGTATAAAATTTACATTGTTAACGACTTGTCGACTTGTGGACGACTAGTCGGGCGCCTTGTCGCCTAAGCGCTTAAGCTCCTGGCTGTCGACTCGCCTCGACTTGTCGCCTTGATAACTATGGTTTGATATCTTGCTAAATTGATCATACTTGATGGTTATGGAGTTTCTCTTCCAACCTGCTTTTACATTACTTTTAAGGATTCCTTCCTGACATAAGCCTGAATGTATAACTTATCTCAGTTGCTGCCATAAATGGTTAAAAAAGAATAGTCAATTACAACTGCCTCCGATAGCATACCATTGCTGTCTTTACTGTGGTGCGACTGTTCTAACTAATCTTTTTCCTGAACATATGCAGACTGCTAATCTTTTCAAAAGGATCTCTTTTGATGATGAAGTGTGTGTTGGACTTGGCTTATCATTTGGCTGCTGCTGTCATTGGCATTTGGCAAACATGTCTGTTAACAGTGGACATGGGTGGGTTTGTAAATTCAAAATTTTCTGATAAATGTTAAGAAGTTTCCGGGTTTTTTTTTTTTTTTTGAGTTGCATATATGATGAAATTGAAAAGGAACGAGTAGCTAAAGATGTGCACAATTTCAGATGTTAAGCTGGATAGGACATTTTGTCCGGTTTTAGCTTGAAACATGGAGAAGAGGGAGGACTTAACATTTTCCTTTCCTTCTTGAATGAAAATGGATACTGATATTCTGTTGCAGCTGTTACCCCACAACAGAGCAGGGCGCAAGGGAGCCTAAATGCCCACCTCCCAAGAGCCACGGAAGATACTCAAACCCATGACATTGGATTTGTTTGAATACAGCTCAACAGATTTACAACCAAAGCATATTGATGCTTATACATGGAAACAGTTGTATTTGCTCACACCAAGCTTCACAGTATCCTTGCCCGAGGAAAAGGTGTCTATTGAATAGAATTGATATTCACATGGAAAAGTTGATGCATCTGTTGTCTGTTGACCACTGGATAAGGTGCATGATATACCATGTGTTTTGTCCGGACATATATTCTACATCAGCCTGCGCCTCAAAAGACACTCGGATCTTGAAAATATGGGTATTTCCCAGAAAGAAAGCAGTAGGATACTCACTCGAGTGTAACTAATTTTTTTCCTTTTCCAAATGATTAAAGCTTAACTTTGCTATTAATTTGTGTATGCTTAATTTTCGCAATGAATCTTACACAAAAGGTATGGCCTCGGCTGGTTTTTCCCTACTAAATAAAACTAAAGGAGAAAAAATTGTTTTATGAAAATGCAAGGTTTTGTGACTGTTAGCTCAATCAACCCAAATATGTAACTGTATTCATGGAGTTACTGGATTGAGAAGCAAGCTTACCTTCCAACCAACCCAGATTTGAAAACCTTAGAGCATTTAGTTGAAAACTATAATGCTTAGCCCATCTTAAAATATCTTCAAATTTGGACTTTCATGGTGCTGAAACCGATACAACATCCCTGGTAATACAACCAAACATTAAACATCACTGAAGAGTGCTGATATATGAAGTGATAGTTGCACACTCTAAAAGTGTTCATTATATAGCCACATATATGTAGGGTGTGCGACCATCAACATAGGTTGCGAGTATCTCAACACTTCACTTAAATACTGATTCTAGCCATATCTACTTGATAAAAGCAAGTCTAGCAGGGATTTACTCTGACCCCCCCAACTGTCCTTTTTGCATGTCTTTCAAGACACCGTAAAAACATAATTCTAAATTATGTGTGTATATATATAATGTTTGTGTGTATAAACATTATGAATTTTCATATTAATTAAAATTATAACATAGATATACTGGGGATGTTAAAACATTTAAACCATATAATCATTTGATATAGTTTCATCTCCAAAAAGATTAAACAGAAAAAAACAACAAAAACATATCTTTCAGGAATAAAAAAAGGCAGAAGAAACTCAATATTGCTTTGTGGTAGAAATTCACCTAACCTTCTTATATATTTTTTTAACCTGGGAAATAGGAAATGCAGATATGTTTTTATGAGGAGACTAGAAATAGGTTCTCCCTCTTTAAAGAATTGCACGAAACCATTACCCAAATATTACAAACCTCCTTATTTGCAATTGCTATGAACTCCAGAATCCCAGTAAATCCCGACAACCTCCAACATAAATGCATTTATTTTTTGGAAGAGAAACTAAAGCACATAATTACATAGGAAAGACCTTAAAAAAATCACATACATTAATCACTAATATATATTTCTATATAGAGTAAAGACCAGGTAAATGCATTCGTTAACTGCTATCTGGACAAAATAGTTTGTGACATGATAAAAGACAGAACTTAAGAGACATAGTAGATTAAAAAAGAACGCCAAGCAAGGGAACTAGTGGAATTTTAATAGGATAAAGCACAGGATACTGGAATCTTACCTGCACAGTATTAGGAACAGTCACGTGGTGATGATTCAACAGCCAGATTAAGGGGTAAAGTGGAGAAGGATATTGATCCAGGTCTTTGGTCAACTAATATGTTTGCAAAAGTATTCATCTGCAGATTATTTTCTCCTTGTGGGCATTAGTAATATCATATTCACCCATAGATTCACAAAGCTACTACATATATGGGTATATACTCCATATTTCCTTTCTTTTCTTTTGAGAAGAATTTAGAACAAAGCACTTGCACCTCTTTTCTCTTTACAAATGCTATATGTTAATACTTCTATACAAGGCAAAATGACATTCCTATACCTAGAAAAGAAGGCATTTCCGTGTGAAAGATTTTTTTCCTGGAGGCAGCATTAAATCAGCAAACCTTAAAGAAATGATGTTTTGTGCCGGAGAGCATGTCGAAAAGCACCTCATGGCCAATGAATCATGGATCTTCATACCATGGCTATGATTGGATGGTTGCAAAGCATGTGAGCACATACCCTCGTGTATGCAGCATCATTAACAAACTAATCAACTAACACCCCCCCCCCAAAAAAAAAAAAAAGTCCATAGAAAGAGTTGTGAAAGTTTTTCCCTGAGCAAAAGGAAGAACACTTCTTTTCTTTTGTTTGGACAAATCAGAAAGGAGAAGACATCTCTAAGTATCATCTTGGTCAAGACAAATAATTTATGAGATACACATCTTTCAGGGTTAAATCTGCAGCCAATTCCATAATTCAAATGAAAAAGAATAATATATCTCATTGGATTCCATACCTATTTCCTTCATACAAGTAAAAAGCATTATGAATAGGTGCCAAGGGAGCACAACCCATGTACATGCAGAGTATAGAGGGAAACAAGCAAAAGTATGCCCCTCCATCCCTAACTCATGTTGTAAAATAAATTTGTGAGTGCTTTTGGTATGTAAGATTAGACTGATGGAAATACATAATAATTTAAGAACCTGAATGCCTAATGGTTGAACACATCTTTTTTTTTTATTAATAATATTCCTGATGTACTGAAGGCACTTCTCATCTCATAAATTACATGTCGAGTACTTAATTAACCTGACTATACTACTTCACGAGGAGACACGTAATTATTCAATATAATGATGATAGCAAGTTGTCTATTATCCAGTCACATGATAGTAAGAGAGAAAATATGTCGCATGATGAAAGAAATAGGCACATAATGATAGCCAAGGATGTTGTCACCACTACAACAATAAATAATAAATGTTACCATTGCGCAAAGATTAAATCAAATACCCTGCCAGCTTATTTCTACAACTGATAACATATCACAAATATACAAAAAGTTCAAGTCATCAAGAATTATACTTCCAAAATTATTAGATAGGAATCTATGAAGCAAGCATATTTGAAATCAAATGGAAGTCATCCCACAATTAGATGATCACATTTGCACATCCATACGCGCTCAAAATTCTAACTTAGCCCAAATATTATTCAAGTGAAGATCAAAATTATTTCAATAACATAAACAGGCTAGAAATTTAGAAATCAAAAAGGTCATTCCAATACCACAGTAGCACCCAATGCCTTGAGCTTCTCAGAAATTGAGTCGGCCTCTTCCTTGGTGAGCCCTTTCTTCACAACGACCGGAGCTTTCTCAACCAAATCTTTGGCCTCCTTGAGACCCAAATCAGTGAAAGACCTAACTTCCTTAATAATTTTGATCTTGGCAGCAGCATCGAATTTCTCAAGCTTCACATCAAAAACATTTTTTTCTGCCGCAGCCTTCTTCTCTTCTCCGGGTCCGGCAGAATCAGAAGCCGACTGGAGACCCGAAACGGCGGGTCCATACTTGTTGATGCCCATCTTATGGCGAAAAAGAATGGTATAATCGTATCTTTCGAGCTTACTGAGGCTGAGAATCTCATCGGCAATTCTTTCTAGCTTCTGGGTTTGGGTTTCGGTGGGTTTAGTAATTGTGCAGAGATTGTGGGAGAGAGGTGTTGTGCGAGTGAGGAACAAGAGCCTTGCGAGGGATTTGGAGGAGATTTTAGAGGTAAAAGAGGTCATTTTTAGATACCAGTTTTCTCTTTTCTGGAGTTTCCTCATTAAAGTCGATCAGTATTTGAGGGGGAGTGAGGAGTATAGACTATAGAGTCTAGAGCATTGAGAGAGAATTTTGAACTTGTGGGTTCTTAGGGTTCTAGACTCTGTATTGTATTAGGAGAGACGAGGATTACGACGCCGTTAGAGCCGTAGGAGATGTGGAATAAATAAAGGGAATAGATATTTCCATGACCAAAAATGATAATAATTCCACCAATTCATTCACACATAAATAGTAAATAGGCCCCACACTCATAATTCATGTGAATTTGTGAAAATATGATTGCCTAAATATTAATTCCCTAAATAAATCTCTCCCTCCAGTGATTATTATTTTATTTTTTCCCTCCATCTAAAGTTAAAAGAAAGAAATTAGTGCTCTTTTTCTCTCAAAAAAATTTATGGATACAATATTTCATTAAGTCATCACATCACATCACCCTCATGGTAACAGAAATATTGTCGGTTTATTTCTTAACATAATAACGTGTTCCCCTCCCTCCCAGTTTTAGAAAAGGAAAAAACTGATAATATGTTTGTTTACTGTTGTATGTATGGTGAAAACAGTGAGTTGGTGAGAGAGAAAGATTTCAATTTTAAAGAGTAGAGTTAATAATGGGAACTGGGAACAACAGATTTTTGTAAACATAATTGGCAACAAATCATCCCGTATTCTTCATCTTCAAAATCTGTTGGTGAAATGAAAATTACATTCATAATTGTGTTGAATGTAGTCAAAATAGCAGTCGTGTACATAACTTTCCATTTGCCATCTGACCGGAAAAACACCAAATTTAAGACAAGCTTAATGACATGGCCATTCTAGGCCAAGTGATGGGTGCTCAGCTGAAAGGAGAAGAAAATGCCATCCTTTTTCCTGCTCTCCTTCCAGCTTTCTAATATGTTAAGAACGTCTGATTCCCCGAGTTCATCAATTTTGGAGTTTCTGTCAAGAGACAAATCTACAGATTCATTGAAAGAGAAATCAGTGACAAAACCCTCCATGTCTCCACCGAAACAGCATCATCTTCTCCACTATTACTAGGTTGATTACTCGAGACTGCATCATTATTGACTTGAAAATCTTCGCCAGAGTTGAGCTTTTTGGCATTCGCAGAAAAATTTCCATCAGCCTCAAATCCCTTGCCAGATTCCCCTATGATTTCTTCACCACAAACCATCAAATTTGAACTGTTCTCTGTACTGGTAGATACACAGAGAGATTGAGACGGACACTTCCTTCACTAAATCTTGACTGCAGAGCGAATCTAATAGTTTCTTTAAACTATCCTTACTAATCCTATCTCTATTTTCCTCAAAGAGGTCCATCCACTGCTATTCACTCACTTGAAATGGGGCATAAGCCATAGTGTTAACAATGGCAACAGCTCGTCTATAATCCTGTTGAGTAGTGGCTTGAAATACCATTTCAGTGAAGAATGATGGATGAGGTATTTCACCGGCTTCCAACGTTGTGTCAAATGCATGCTCCAGCAAACAGCACTGCATGAAGAACAAAAAAGATAAAAGATAGAATAAATCTCTGACTTCTCCAAGAGATAGCTCACTGAAGAACTTCTCAATTTGACCACAGGTATACAAGCACACACTAAATAATGTGAATCTTATACTAGCTGTTACAAAAGTAATGAACAAGGTCCTACATCCCCCTTTTCCCCTCTACCGTCTCTTTCATCTTCTATTTCTTCCCTTTGCGTGTTTGAGAGGGGATGTTAAAATATGTTGGTATAACCTTAGTTTCCCAACAGCTTCAACATCGATACCACCAATGTTAATTAATAAATCATATTGCATTATTTTTCTATAGCGACTTCAGATATAGACACAAAATAAACCACACCAAAAGGCTTAAACATACAAAACCAAGTAACAAACCTTTCTCCTTGGCAGACAAGTGAATCATTCCATGCACAATAAAGGACCAAACAGAAAAAAAAATACAAAATTTAAATTTTAAAGTATTAAACTTTAGTGGACAACAAATTACAGAGTATAATGTACTAAAGAGTATAGGAACCTCAGGAATAGAACTTGATCAGATTTCTTGTTTTCGTTCGAAGGAGGGTATATAGTTGAGAAGGATTAGATGAAAAAGAAACAAACAGTTCAATTATGAAAGTCAATATTGCCCAGAAAAACTGACAGAAAGAGCTAACAGGACCAGATTACTTGTTTGATTCCAAGGAAATACAGTTAAGAAGGATCTAACAAAAGCCATTTATAGAGGAAACAGCTACAAATTGTACCTTCCCATTTATGGATGCTTTTACAAGTAGGGATGCGTGTTTACTTTGATCAAGCTGATACCCGCATAGAACCATCTCCTTGTACACATTCTCAAAATATTCCCATTGGAGAGCAGCAGCAGAAGCCTCAAGCATTGAGCTGTAAGTGTATGCATCCGAGATTAGAGAGGAACTATAATCATTTGGGCCAGTGTTTGAATCAAAATCATCTCTCTTGATATTCTCAAATAGTTCTCTAGCTTCTGAAAACATATCATTCTGGCCATAAATTTTCAGCATTGCATTTATGATCCCAATGCCATGAGCACAATGATTTTTACTGCGCTTGAAGATATTTATGCAATGGTCAACACGTCCACCATCCATGGCAGACAAGATCATGCCAGTGAAGGTAACCTCTAAAGGTTTGGCGCGAGGAAGTTTTTTCAGCTTCTCAATCTGCAGGCAAATATGTAAGGAGATGTAAATGTAGTGGTCTACCAGTACATAATATATACTCCCTCTGTTTCAAAATTAGAGATACACTGTCCTTTATACTCCATTCCAAATTAGAGATACATTTCTAGTTTTAGAGTTTAGACTATAAAGTGACATGAAGTTCTCAACATGCCATTCCTTAATTGTAGACTGAAAACTATCATGCCACCACTATGACATTTCTAGCAAATGTTAGGGACAAGTTTGGAAAATTAAAATTACCATAAAAGTAGTCGTTCAAGAAATGTATCTCTAATGTGGACATACAAGCCGCTTTTTAGCATTCCCTTTTTCTTGAGTGAAGATTAAATTTCAATTCCTAGAGGACAGCTACACTTCAATCCTAAATCCAAACCCAGCATAATTTCCACAGAAATAGAGGAGGTTGTGATACGGCAAATCCACCAAATCAGTGAAGATTATTCTAGGTACTAGAAAAAGTCTTGCCACTAAATCTAAACAAAACAATTCAAAGGATAATTATGATTTGCACCATCTCAGTTACAGAGTAGATAAAAGAACCAACCTCCACCATAGCTTCTAGCCACCTCCCATTGTTGCAAAGGCAGCACGCCAGCTCGTAATATACACAGGCTGCTCCAACCAACCCTCTTTGTTCCATGTCTCTAACAACCCGAACAGCTTCATTAACTTTACCGTCCTCCCAGAAGGCTTTGACAAGTACTAAGATTAAAGGAAAACCAGGTTTAAGGAACAATTTGGCAATCATTGAATCTTTGACAGTAAAACATAAAACAAAAGTACCTTTATAAGTAAGGGCTTTTATAGCTTCCCCGCTTCTTTTCATCTTGCCGAAGTACTCGTAGACAAGTTCATACTTTCCAGATTTTTTAACAAGCACTTCTTGTAAGGCTCGACTACAAATATAATTTGAGGATAATATATTTCAGTTTGGAACACTTTTTTCCAATTCGATATTGTAAAAAATAATGCCTATGGAATTAATTACAGACAAAAATAATATAAGCAATGTTCTAAAAGGCGCTACCTAGGGGACTAGACGAGATTTTTTATTTTAAGCCAATTTTAATATTTTATCTTTCATTTATCAAAACAAAACAATAATATAAATAAAAACAATCTATAATAAAGATAATAAAAGCATTTGCTTAAAGTTCAAACACATTCATATTGCTAATGTCAAAGTTCAAACACAAACATGCAATTGTTCAAAGTTCAAACATATTTTTAACGTATTAGTTTTATTCATAAACAAGATTGTTATTAAATAATACAATTTAAAATTTCAAGAATTTAATTCAATATTAAAACTTAAGAAATTAAACATAAATTTAAGAATTATATTGAATTAAATATAATATTACAAATGTATCATTTATATAATTTAAAGTTGGTACAAGTTCAAAAAATTACAACTATAATAAAATTATCCATTTTGACTTGATATTGTTCACTTCTTGTTGTGATTTGATATGCTACAACATGTATTATGAATATGGTAAATCATTAGAAAAATAAATATATCAAGATCTGATTTGGGTAGTTGGTACAAGAGGAATTTTTTTGCCGCCTTGGGCCTATGTGAAGCGCTAGGGGGGCCTAGCGCATAGGCGGGGCACCAAGGGGGATCTAGCGCCTAGGTCCCGCCTAGGCGGACCTAGTCGGGAATTTTTAGAACACTGGATATAAGTGGGTACATAACTGTATCATGGCCACTGAGACAATCGTTCAGCTTGAAAAGGGATTATAACAACCATGTATTAATTCTCTATTTATACATAACTTTAAAATCGTGTTCTTTCAGGTAACATGATAGAATACCATAACAGGGTAGAACACATGATTTACTTTACAACCAATAACATCATCCAAGTTATGGTAGGCTATATGTAATACCCAGTAAAATAAAATAATAAGTAAATCTATTTTTTTTAAACACTTTAATTGGACTTTGTCTTTGATTTGGGTCAAACTTGTAACCAAGTATATGTGGGCAAATAAAGTATTAATAAGTGATGAATAAATTAATTTGATAAAATTGGGTCTTAAAA
This sequence comes from Panax ginseng, assembly GCA_020205605.1. Classification (NCBI taxonomy): domain Eukaryota; kingdom Viridiplantae; phylum Streptophyta; class Magnoliopsida; order Apiales; family Araliaceae; genus Panax; species Panax ginseng. The sequence goes on from CM035145.1 coordinate 13,083,161, forward strand.
CTAATTGGGTTTAATTTATATGTGGGTAATATTAAATCCTATTATAATTAGGAAAATTAATAAAATCTGTTAATAAATAAACCTAACTTTACTGGCATTATACGAGTTGAAGGAAGATCATGAGTGAGGAGATAGCAGCCGCACAGAAGAAGAAAAAAGAAAAAGAAAAAGGAAGGATTAGATTATATTTGTATGAGATAAAAATAACAATAATTGATTTGAATTTCTGATACAAGTAAGTTATATATGTATATGTATGAGTGTTTCTTTCTTAATCTATAGTTGATTATCACTATGTGGGTTATCCGAATTCAAGTCAGCAAGTTTTGTAGCACGGATATTATTTTCTTCTCATATTTATATTAACAGTTAACAAGTTGTAATTCAAGATACGCATTATATGCATGTTATATATTGATTGATAACCAGAGGATGCAGAGATTGAAAGTTGATATTAAAAATCATATACTAGCATGTTGGCCCATATAATTTAGTTAATAAAAGATAAAGTAATTTCTACAATTTATGTATAACTTGTTGTACTAGTTCTTGTTTTAGGCTAATTGCTTAACAGAATTTAAATTGGATGAATGCTCTTGTCCAACAATTAGTGACCCGCATGAACATTATAAAAATAATAAAGTACTCCCTCCGTTCTAAAATAAACGTCCTAATTACCTAAATTACCCTTTTTAATTACTTATTAATTGAAGTATTTTTTCACTTTTCTATAACCCCAATAATTGCTTTTTCACTTTTCTATAAGTACTTTTCTTATGTCATTTAATTCTGTAGATACATTTTTTTGTTAACTCTCACATTCCCAATAAGTATATTAAATAGATTATAAAGGTATAAGAGGAAGAATATGATAAATATAGTTACTAATATAGAAATAGAACATTTATTTTAGAACATCCTAAAAAAGAAATTAGGACATTTAATATGTAACGGAGGGAGTATAATAATAAGGCAACATAATTGGTTAATTGAAACATGGCAGTTATGGTAAGATGTGAAAAGCTTGAGGTTTAACAGAATTATAAAAGTTAATGAATATTGTTATAACTTTATTAAACTTATAATTAATTAATTTACTCTTTTAATTAATTCGGACGGAAGGAGTCTAAACGAGTCGTAATTGGAATATATTTTGGGTATTACTACGGATTCTGTAGTCATTCAGCGATACTTCTGTTAAATTTAATTAGTTCGTTTTGTTCCTTATTTCGAATTTGGTTATCATTTCACATAATTGTTTTTTGTGAAATTAAGATGAAAGTTTCATGTTAGCGTAGATACATAGATCTCGTAGTTGTACTCTTTGAATTAGATTAACATATCTAGTATTTATTTTAATTTTAGAGATGTACATATTAACGTATCATTGGGGCTTTATATCTATATTTGTTTCGGTGTTACATGTACACTTAGAACCCTTTAGTTGGTATGATGTCGCATGTGTTGTGACATTATATCTTTGTTAGAATATACCGTCGGGTATACCTGAGCTATAATCACATGTGAAAATACCACAGGCATATCCTCTTGGCACCGAGGCATAACACCTGTGTGATTAGTCCACGACATCTTCATTTTGTGCATCGGTGGGAGTCGGCCATGGTGATGTTGTTGTGGGAGACATATGGGTCGACCTTAGTTTTTTGTTCTATTATGTTCTGCGGATTGATGATGTTTATGCCGAACACACCTTCCAATTTTGCAAGCATTTGGATCCGGCCGGTCTGATGACATTGTTTTGATTTGCATGTGGCAAGACATTTTTGTGTTGAGTTCGGTATGAAATAACACCCAACCATTTGATTCAAGCTACTATTTCGTTGTGTTAGTTTTGTTCGTTTCAGTTCAATTCAGCTAATTGAGTTATTTATTTCAATTTTCAGGCTCATGTTGTGTTTTTCCTTCCGACAAGTAGGGCAACTGTGATGAGAGCTCCCTTCTATCCAAGTGGTTTAGATATTTTGTTTAGGTTTTGATACTTCGATTTGTGTTATAGAGTTATTTAGTTATTGAAGTTGTAATAAATATCTTAGATTGTGGTTTGAGACAGTTTAACATTTACTATGGTTTGTCTTGTGACATTTATTGGTTATGACTATTCTTTTGTGGCTTAGAGTCTTGTTATAATTTTGTCATTTATGTTGTGTTTTCGTGTAACCTCCCTTTCTATTTCGGAAAGGGCTATAATTACTGCTTATATCATAGGGTGGAACAAATAACTGTGAATCAACATCTCAAGCACCATACAAAAGCAATTTATATTAATCACACCTTGGTATGCGAATGCAGAAGTTATGAATAACATGAAAACAGAAAGAAAGAAAATATCCACCTTGCATTGAATGTAAAACATAACAGCTCAACAAATTGAATCAACAAAACACACCACCTAATTTAAGCCTCAACTCTTTACAGTTTTAGAATCTATGCCAGATTAAATTGCTTCATCATTTTATTCTATTGCGACAAAACTAATGTGTGAAACACCATATGTAAATATGCTTCAAAATCAAGTATCTACCTCCATTGCAAATCCATAAGTTGCTCCATTAGGTTTCAGACCACCCTTTCTCAACTGGTCAAACACCCAAGACACACCCCTCCATTGTCGGGATGGGACACAAGCATTCAGGACCTGTCCATTATTTCAGAAAACATCAAATGCTTATACTACTAACAACACTAGCCTAAAAACTGAAGCAGAGTCTAGAAATCTTAATGACTTACAGCATTAAATACAACCACATCCGGTTGAAGAACAGGGTCCCAACTCTTCCTGTGCAGATTTTTAATTTTTTGGAAGGTTTCTGCTTCATGCACTCAATAATGTTTAGCAACTCTTTCAGAAATCCAGCTTGACCCAGTGTAACTGAAATACTGTGATAGGCTGCCATATCAGGATAGATGTGGCAGTCACCCTAAATAACATGGAGAATCAAAATTTGTCCAACACTAGCTTATAAGCATCAAAACAGGAAGCACAAAGTATTAATAAGAACTGTTGAGTATACTATTACTTACAAGCATTAAATTGAAGATCCGAAGAGCTTCGTGAGGCTTTCTCACTTTCCCAAGAACTGCCAAGAGTTTTGTGTATACAAACTTACAAAATGCACAAATTTACTTCACAGTCACACTTCACACTTCACAGAACAAAAAAGGAGCAACATTTATACTATTAACATCAGAGCAACGAAATTGCAAAAACAAAAACAACTCATACACCTGCTCTTATATTGTTTGTGTTCCTTAGAGTTGTAAATCCACTCCACAATAGATAATGCATGCTTCCACTGACCCTTATCACCAAGCCCTTCCAATATCTTCATCAATTGTACTTCAGTAAACTGCAACTGTGACTGTTTCATCATTCTCCTAAACTTCCAGTCCTTCATAGTCAGCTCTGTGTCACTCAGCCTACAAATGATAACCATCTACCATTCATTAGCCATAAACACACACTTACCCCTCTCATACACAATACTTTATCACTTGCAAACCTATCAACAAGAAATTGAATTGCTTCCGAATCACCACCACGGCGCTTGGGGGGGGGGTCCAATTAGGCCTCTGGTCATCTACCTATCCCTGTTCCAATTCAATATTGTCATCTAGAAGCCACCTGAATTTATCTCGCTCAATTTCAAGAATATGACTCAATTCTCTCAAATGCTCCGACTTCAACTTCTCTCCCCCGTACTCATTACTCAAACTCGAAAGATCCCTCAATTTCCCTCTTTCCAACCTCTCCCAAGGTTTCCCTGTCATTTTTGCATTTATGGCTTTGTTGAAGGTCTTGTATTCGGCCTTTATGGTTTGGAAATGAGCTTCCTCAGCTAGTTCTTGCTTCTGGGCGTCAGAGAGAGATGGTTCAGGGGAGGAGAGAGAAAGCTTTTTCGATTTGCGAAGTGTTTTGTGGAGATTTTTCTTGCGGAGGGTGTGGGTGATTTTGGGAGTTGGGTAAACCCCTTGCTTCAGGAGCTTTCGTTTGATTTTATTATCAACCTCAATGGGGTTTAGTCCGATCGCCGGAGTCGGGAGCCGAGGAGCTCCTGTTGAAGTTTCCATGGTTAGGAAGCTATGAAATTGAGGTTGCACAGCAAATTGAGAACAGGGTAAGGTTTTTTAAAGCCGACAGTTACGAAAATAACATTTCCCGTAAATATGTTTATCTTTTGGGGAATTTTTTTTTAAAATAAGGAGATGAATTGGATTTTCAGTCCCTCGTATATTGGTTAGAAAACGCAGGCAGCTCACTACGACGGCGTACGATCCTTAGCGAAAGGGCAAAACTTTAAAAACTCAGAAACCATTTTTCTTCTCTTCCCATTCCTTCAATCCATCATGTTCGCTTCTTCCATCAAAGGTTTTGATACTTTAAATTTCAAGTAACTGGTTTTCATTTGTACAGCCAAATTTACAAGAATTGATCAAAACCCTAAAATACTAAATTGATAGAAACTGAATAAAATTGGGGTATGAGGAGTAGGAATGAGAAGTAGAAGTAATAAGAAGAAATTGATAGAAGATTACTCATAAGTCCACTGACATGAAATTCCCTCGCAATTTTGCAATTGTTTATCTGTTATATTCATCGGGCATGAATGAATATAACAAATTGAGAATTAAATAAACTCGCAAATAAGACTCAAAACAAGTTTCTTTACATAATAGAAAAATAAACTCTCAAGCTAAGACCTTATCGGCGGAAAAGAGGGACTTTAATTTGCTCTGGTTTGTTGCTTTTAGGCTAAAATGATTGATGTAGAATAAGACTTTGTTCGGTCTGCGTAAATAAGAATACAACAAGAACGAGGGAGCGGACATCCAGTTTTCCCTTATAAGAAAACCATTTAGATGAATTTTTTAAAATTTATTAAACCATATGTTTCATAAAAAGTGTAAAAACAAAAATTCTTTTATTTTTCTATAAAAGTAAAGATAGTTCTTTTAGAAGTCAAAAAATGAAAAAAAAAAATAAATCATATGAACACGTTATCGGTGTCATTGTGGCACGTAGGCAGGTCAACGTACATGTGATACATGGAGCTCAATATTCAAATTTTTGAACAAAAAGGGTACTCGATTTGTGTTGACTAAAAGAAAGGGACTCAATACTCAAAAACACGTAAACTTCGGTATTTACCCTCTTATAAACTATGATAAAGATTTTGTTTCTCAAATCTAGTTAATGAATTCATGGTAAAAATAAGAAAAAATTACTCTGGTTAAATTTATATTTATTAATTATATTGTACAAAAGCACCCGCTATACTTAAATCACCCATTGCATATTACTTGTAATCTTTTTAAAAAGATATGTAATAAGTAAGACACCTTTATATTTATATCCAAATCAATGTATTGATACGTTTCACAATTATAATTCGGCACAAATTTGTTGCAATACATGACAGGACTTTTGAGAGAAACAGGGAAAACACATGGAATACTTGAGGATAAAATGAAATTTGAAGCATGAATTTAAATTTAACTCTTTTTTGGGTAAACAAACGTATGATTCTGCAACTTGCGTCGAATAAAATAAAGTCTTCTTTTGTGAAACAAAATTGTACCCTTATATTAGCTAGTTAGAAATTCGGCTAATGATTCAAGCAAAGATACAAAAGGCCAAGTAAAATATGGAGGGTTAAGTTAACACAAACGTAAGCCAGGCAGCTTGAGTTGCTGACTGATGTATTAATTTAGTGAGAATTTTATTTAACATTTAGGAAGTTTGAAGCAGTAGTCTTTCTTTTGAAAAATTATCCAAAGCCAAAATGTCTCCCTGAATCTTATGTTTGGTCATTATGGGCAGAGTGTTAAATGACCCCATACCATTAAACTCTTGACTTCAAATGAAAGGTGATGCTTAACCACAATCCAAACTACAATGCCCTGCCCCCGATCACCATGTAAACAAAAAAAAAAGAACAGGAGACTCGAAGATTCTTCATATTACCCAACAAAACTCCTCTCTCAATCAGGAAATAATAACTTAATGTACAATACACAACAGCTCAGAAGAAAGAAGCAGCAATACAACATGATAACCAAGTTAGGACGAACAATTATCATCAAAAACCCAAACATCCCATCTTTAAGAAATTTTGACAATTACTTTCCCAAGCAACAAGAAATAAGCTAGTTCCTTAGTTCTTTGATTTGGAATGCTTAACAAGCCATTCAATGACTGAGTCAATGTTCATTGAGTTCTTGCATGATATCATAAAGCAGCATACCTCTCTATCAGTTATAGATTTCAGCCCCCTGCACATTTTATCATGTCATTCACAACAACAGAATGGAAGAAAAAGAAAAAGGCAGAGACGGAAAGCTATGAATACATCAATCAGGGGAATGAAACTCTGTATCCACTTACATCTGATCAGTCAAGGCCTGCTTAGACAGTGCTCCTGCCTTGTCAATTTTGTTGCCCAACACCAGCAGAGGGATACCACCGAGCGATGCTTTGCTCAGCAAATCATGGAGTTCACTTTTGGAGATGCTGAGATTGTCAGGGTCAGCAGCATCAACAACATAACTGCAAGAAAGATTTAGTTTTAAAGAGTTAGCCAAGTCCTCATACCATCAGAAGACCCTAATTATGGAAAAACATTAACATAGGTAAGGACCTACCCATACATTAGAATTTATTAGAAAGCTGCTAAAGTTTCACAAACGTTTAAATTTCAATACAATCATAATAACAATCCAAGTACATGGGACCCTATCTATAGTAATGCTGTTCACTTATGTAAAACATCACGGTACTTGCTGCAAGTTGATCACAAGGGAGAATCCCAAGTCATTCTTTAAATCCGTTTTAGCTGTTATCTATATGAATACCTCACTTGTAAGGTTGATTACAACGATTCAAAAGATGCCCTTTTTTTGCAGAATGAAAAAAAAAAGGAGAGAGAAGAAAAATAATCTTTCTAGAATATATCAGACCTTTACCGGTATGACAGTATCATAATCACCTCATCTTTCATCATCTTCGAGAAGTGCTATTCTTCAAAAATGTCTAATTGAAATTCATTCACTTGCTGCAACTATGGAGGTTTGTGTTTGTGTGGGCGTGGGGGTGGGGGTGGGGGTGGGGGTGGGGGAGAGAGAGAAAGGATTTCTCTGCCCACAAAAAGCTAAACTTGTAAAATCACATGCACAGGTTAGGGAGAGAAAAAAGAGGAGGAGGACATTCAAGCTGAAACTTGGTTTAGATAACATCCAGTAAAATTTTAAAATAATTATCTTCCCGAATGTCTTAAACTACCTATATTATCTGTTGAAGGTTAATCAACAAGAAACTTGGATACATAAGGATGCTATCATTTCATTATTAGTCCCATCTCGTTACCATACTATGCAAATTAAGGCTAAGAAGTGTAATCTTTTTTTTTAAGAAAATGAAACTAAAAATGCTCCACAAAAGAATTAAAAGGCGTGTTTATCATCATTTTATCTCCAATAACTTTGCAAACCACTATAAGTCATATGAGCTAGAGGAATAGTTACACACACTATAGCAGACACAGCACGACAATATCTCTCCCACATGCTACGGAATCGGGGTTGACCTCCAAGATCCCACAGCTTAATTGTCACATTTCCTTTAGTAACCTTCCGCATATTAAATCCTACCTGCAAATCAAAAAACACCCCATGGCTTAATTACCTTCAGAATAACGTGGTGAAAATTGTCACACCCAAAAAACATATTTAGCAACTTGGAGAAAGGTTCACTATCAGCCCAAGTGAAAACTGCTTATATAATCCCCTTTAAGAGTAGGAACTCACCGTAGGAATCATGTCCTCGCTATATCCACCGGTCTAAGAATGAGACCAAAGAGCCAGTTCCACACATCAAAATAAGACCATAAAGTTGGACATCAATATAATAGATAAAGTTAAAGGAAGATAATAAAAGAAAATTGATATTTCCACAACACTTTTTGATATTCTCACGTGAAAAGTGTCGCTATAGATGTATAGCATCCGTCGCTATAGAAAACTGTCGCTATAGGATCTATAGCAACGGTTTTCATGTGGAAATATCATTTTCCATTGTGGAAATATCATTTTCCATAATAAAAATGTAAAAATGTTTTATTACCGCAACAACATTTACAAGTGAAGTTTTGCCAGCATTTTGAAGCCCTATCAAAGAAAGCTCCATTTCTTGCTTGAAAAAGAGGCTGTAATCATAAAATAATACAATGAGATCATGCATTTCACAGCAGAAATTTGATTTTTTCTTGATTAGTATTCACAGTAGGAAGTTGACGCATTTAGCAGAAATAAATATCTCCAAGATTTTCTCATGAACAAATGACGTGACATCAAAGATAACCAGAAACTCTAAAAACCTATGTTTTCCCCTTCTAGAATTGCTCAACTCCAATAATTTCAAATAAGAAATTCAAGAGAAAATAGCTCATTAAGCTTTATTGAAGGTTAGTCAAGAATGCCTAATTCAGAAGGCCATATCTAAAATGCAACACATTTCCCTATGGGTATCAACAGTTCATATAAGATACTGTCGTTATACATCTGCAAGCAAGTGTCTTAACAGGTTTGAAGCAACTTATATGAACTGAGAAACCCCATATAACTGGTGCTGAATATAGGTACGCTGGATACCTTTATTAAAATCTCGTAGTCACATCCAAAATATAAATACTACTGCGTAACATATTTTTATAAACCATAAATGTCCTAAGGTTCGGACTACAATAAGAAAAGAACTAATATGTACAAATTAACATGTAATGTCAGAGAATACAAACTATAGAAGTAACATATATAAGTTCAACAAAATAGTACTGCCCCAGCATAATTATGGTTCTATAGAAATGCTCAAATCCGAGTCACTTAATCCTGAACAAATTATGTTCCTCATCCTAGTTTACCAGAGCATGGATCAAGAGCAGAGCAGTAAATCCAGAAGGAATTGAAGGCCAGAGAACAATTTGTGAATTAACAACGGCCAATATGCTAGAGTTTTTGAAATCTACTGTGTTCTCAAGTCTGAATTCACCTACAATACTTACATTCACCTTAACACATTACGTAATCCTATCATCCACCAATCAACAACTTCATTGAATCTCATTAAGTGTAGCTGGACTGTAACACTGAAAAGGGGACTGTAATTATGCCATGTCTGAAACTATACAGTTTTGTTTACACCTTCTGAAGCTAAAGACAACCTAGAAACTAGAACAGAGTTTCTTCTGTCTTTCAATTGCTAAGATCGACACAGTTTCTTCTGGTTAATGGTATAAACAACCTGGGATGGTATACCCATTGAAGACTTTGTAGTTTGTGCATGAACACATTGTATATACCAAGACAGTTCAAAATTTTGTCCCTGCACCATTTAGTCTCCCTATAGAACAGGTATCACCCAAAAGAAAATCCCAACTGATAGCTGGAAATGAAAAGTTTTCATCACTAATGGCATTTTGATAAGGCGTCTACACATGATTTCTGTGAGGCTAATGTTTGGTAGTTGATAATTTTCATTCTTCTGCATTTTACCATTTTGTGGTTTTCTTAGTGTTTGCTTCTCTGTTGGTATCCACACGAAATTTTCAAAAAGCTAATAAAAAAATCTTACAAAGTAAACATGAGGAATTGAAATTATGTCAGCATTTTAGACATCATCCATCAACCCTAAACATACTAATAGTATTCGTGATCATAAGTTCACAACAAAAGGCACATAATATTAGCTCACATACAACACAATAAAAAAAATCCCATACAATGATGAATCAAATTCACAGAGTAAAACTGAATTCAACAAATTAAAGCCTAAAGTCCTCGGAAAACGAAACTTGAAGCAAAAACACAACACAGATCCTTCATCAAATGCAAGACCATACCTTTCTCAAATTTAAAGAAAAAGTATAATTTTTTTTTACAGAGATATGCAAAATGAATGTGGATGTGTGAAAAAGTAAACATAAATAATCAAACATTTCATTGATATCGAGATTGTCAGATTGGCATTCAGAGAAAGAATGTTTAACATGCAATTCAAGTATAGATAGATATAGGGATACATGAAAAAAATGTAGTAAAAAATTTTCAAAATTAAATCTAGATAGATAGAGGGGGAGAAAGGGGAAGCAAACCTTCGAAGCCAATTGAGAAAAGCTTCCCAGAGACCCATGGTGAGGAGAGAGATCCAGAAATTTCTGTAAAAACAAACTACAGAGACTCTCTCCCCCTCACTTTCTCTCTCTTCCTTCGATTGACCAGACCTTTGGGAAAAATATTTCCCTTCCCCTTTTCCTTTTCTTCCTCTGTTTATCTGGTAGAACAATGACCAGGGGAATTCGTAGGAATGAATGATTGCCGTAGAAATTAATACTTAAAAAAATAAATAAACCCCCTAGAAATTAAATAACGAAAAGATATGTGTGTATTGGTCCGTGTAACAAAAGACAAAAGCTCTTGGGCTTAGCGGTCGGTCCTATGCTATATCATGTACCCAAAAAAAGGTCCTATATACGAGCTTCATGATTCCGTGGGCTTCAAGTTGTCTCTTTTGAGATTGTAAAATTGGTAATTAAAAAAAAAGGAGGGAATTTTTAGCTCTAAAACTAAATTAATTTATTTTCTGAGAAAACTGAAATTCAGTAGTTTTTCAGTATAAAAATAGTAACTAATTTAGGATTTTGTACATATATGATTACAAGCTTATTACTAAGAATGTAAATCAACCGAGTCGAGCCGAGTATTGAGTTGTTCAAATTTAATTTATAAAATTTATCGAGTATACAATAAAGTTTGATCGAGACTTGTTTAGCTATCGAGTTAAGTACGATTTCGAATCGAGTTCGGACAATTTAAATTTTTTGAGCGAATATGATCCGAGTATAAATAGAAAATCACAATTTGAGAATGTTCGAGTATTTTATCAAACTTTAAAATTTGCTCATATTTGAATCATTTATATTTCGAGTCGAACTTGAATCAAACTTTTAGTCGAACAATACAAATCGAGTCCGAACTGTTTATTTATTTTATAGTCTTACTTATTACTACCAATTACTACCAATTACTGTTGGTAAATAATACTAGTAAATAAAAAGTAAAATCCTGTTGATTCAATTTCAACCCATACACAAAAATAACACCCTATCTTTTTAATTGGGAACATTTGCAAATAATAATGTCTATATATATGGAGTTTAGCCCAGCGGACGGGAAGGGGAAGAAGAACCATATAAATAAATAAGTATTTACAACACTTTGAGATATTATTATTCAAGTAATTAACTTTAGCTTTTAATGTTTCTTTAAAAACACCATGTTTAAATGTGGGAAAAGACACATTTATCTTATTGTGGTTGTCGTGTTTTAAGCAATTAGTCACTGTGCTTTAAAAATATACAATTGACCCACTGTGGTTTTTAAAAATGTACAATCAAGTCATTCCGTCCAATTTGACTAACAGACGTCTAAAAAAGCAGCTTGGTTATCCTACGTGGCTTTTTGAAAAAAAATAAATATTACGTGTATTTGCTGACTAGATGGGAGGAAGCTTGGTTATCCTACGTGGCTTTTTTCTTTTCTTTTTCTCTTTTCCAAATAATACAAATAATATATCAAATTTTTTGTATCAATGAGATCTATTACAACATTATATTAATTTCTACAAAAAATAAAAATTAAAAAGCATTAATTACGAGGCAACAAATAATTAAAATAATAATAAAATTAAAATAAATATTTTAATTCATTTTCTTTATTTGTATTATTTTTCTTATCTCTTTTCCTTTCTTTTAATAATTATTTTTATTTTAAAAATTAATACTAATATATATTTTAATGATATAAAAAAGGTAAGTACATAAATAACATAAAATAGAAAATTTGATATAATTAGCAAAAATTCTAAATATTTATTTTAATTTTATTATTAAATTATAAAAAATCATTAATTTTAAAATGATTTTTGGGAATGATTAATTATGTGGCAAAATGATTTTTTACAAGTTAATGATTTTTTAACCGAAATGATTAATAATTAAAATAAAATAATTAATTTTAAAATAAAATAAAATAATCATTTTACAAGTTAATGATTAATTATTAATCATTAATTTCAAATATTTATTTTAATTTTATTATTTTAATTATTTCATTTTTTGATAAGCTTAAAAAAAATCTTAATAAGATTAGAAAAGGCAAAAAAGATTAAAGAAAGTTGACTAATTTGAGAGAACCAAATCACGAAAATCACATCTTTTCTCTACTTTCTGTTTTGTAAAACAATTTGAACCATCTCTTCTTTTGTTCTTCATACCAGGAGACCCACATCCATTCCACCACCATCTTCTTTCTTCATACCAAGACCTAAAATTTGACTCTTCTTCTTAACAATTTCCTTCTTCACACAACAAATAAACAATGAGAGAAAGAAGAAGATGAAACAAATCTTGGCGTGACCGACTCAGATCTATGATGCAGATTTTCTTTTCATTTTTATTGGTGTTGGACTTCATGATGTTGATGTAGTTACTGATGGTGGAATACGAATGAACATTAGGTTAGGTTTTTTTTATTAAGTCTGCGCGTAATGGAGTTATTAGAAAAAAATTACTCGGCATCGATAATGAAGAATTTGAATCGCACCCTAATTGGCAGATAGATCTGACTTGAGGATCTTATCTAGAAACAAAAAAATAAAATCAAACATTGATTTATCTAATACAAACTAATTGAACTTGGATTCATGACTCACGAGTGGAACATTTCTATTAGTTCATATCTGGCCAGATCTGCTTGATCTTTTGACTTACTTTTGTGAAATGAATAACATGTTGTAATAGATTTAATTGATACAAAAATTTTGATATATTATTTGTGTTATTTAGAAGTAAAACAAGAGAGTTATGACTTTTGACCCGTTTAATATGTGCACGGGTCGGGTTGAGCGGACTGAAGGTTGAAGACAAGCCACCTCACCATTTACATGTCATTTCTTTTTATTTTTTTTAAGCCACGTAGGAAATTTGGAGAATTTATTTAACGTTCGTAAGCAAAATTGGACGGAATGGCCTGATTATTTTTTTTAAAAAAACATAGTGGACTAATTGCATTTTTTTAAAGTTCAATGATTCAATGCTTACAAGTCGACAACCACAAAGGGGTAATAGTGCTTTTTGCCGTTTAAATGTAGTAGTTTATAAACCAACTTTTGGTCTGAACTACTGAGCTATAGCTAGGTTAGTTTCTAAGAATCATAACCTATCATTCTCAAGTCCTCATATGGAGTTGACATTGACAATTTAATCACTTCCAAATTATTGTTAATTTTTTAAAATTAATTTAAAATATTTTTAATTTCAAAATTAAGACGACTTATTAAAAATTATGAAATAATAAAATTTACGGTGAATAATAGTTTTAGATAGTTTATAACATTCATCATTATATTGATTAAAATTAAAAGAATGTATGTGAATTTTAAATTATTTTTTAAAAAAAAATTGACTTTAAAAAGACAATTAAATTAGTCCCACCAAAACAAGAAGGATATGCGTAAGTTTTACAACATTGAATACGAAAGTGATTAATATAAAATTTATAAATAAAAATATAATAAATCTATTATCACACATAACCGCTCATATATTATCACATGTATTATACGAGCAACTTATTTATAGAAATACAACTTATTTATAGAAATAGTTACCATGAAATTCATGAGACAACTCTAATGTGTGTTGCGTCACAATTGTTTCCTATGTGGGTTCCACAAAAGAGTGTTTTCGATTCATTATTTTAATAGTATTAGTTTGAATTATTTTAATTCATCACAGATAATATAATGACTTTTTATTACCTTAGTAATAAACTTATTAAAATTTTGACCGTCTTCATTAAGCCAGTTCATAGTCTATATATAGTCCACAATCATAGAATTCATTGGTTTAATATTATTGTAATGATTCGGACCCACCACACGTCTGGATCAAGACTCAATTCTGTGTTTGTATTAATTTGGGTTAAATCTTAACTCATTATAAATCGTCCCGGTTGGTATCTTTAATGATAGGATTGACATCTTATAAATGAGTTATGAGTGGTTCTACACAGTTTTTTGGACACGTCCAAATTTTGGTTGTTTTTTTTTCTTTGACTATTAAAAAGATGTATAGTATTTATTTTAACTGAAATTTTTATAAAATTTAATAATTTATGTGTAATTTAGATACATATAAAAAATAATATTATACAGTCTGTGTAACACTATTTTTTATATGTATTCAAATTATACCTAAATCACTGAATTTTGTAAAAATTCAATTAAAATAAATACTATATATTTTTTAAGAATCGAAGCAAAAAAAAAAAATGGACCGGTTCAAAAAACCTGTCCACCTAGACTTATTGCTTATAAATAAGAGCAATCTTAGGTTGTCAAAATATACCTCCAAATTAGGTATAAAAATAATATGTTAAATTATAATTAACTAATGTTTTATCATATATTGATGGATTCAATAATTATAACTAATTACTGTCATACACATTATTTTATATTCAATTTCTTATCACCAAAATATGTCCTAGTTAGAATGGTTATTACTATTACCGTCCCATTTTGTTCTTTTTTTTGTTACATAAAAAGGCATTTTTATTGATAATATAATATGATACAATATACTCAAGTTTAACATTTTATTTTTGTTTTTATGACATTTCTATTCAACTACTAACTTATTAGATTAAAGAGTAAAATATTTAGTATTAACAAAATTTACAGAGTTCATTTTTTTTTTAAATTTATAGAGGGCAGGAAAAATAATAATTGAGGCAGGTGGTAATTAATGTATCGAATCATGTTCGACAGTGATTGGTCAACGACCAAACACCTCTATAAAGAATAAAAGCTGACTCAATTGCTCATGTCACCACAAATAGGAATATATGAAAAGAAGAAAAAGGGAAAAAAAAAAGAAGAAGATAGAAGTTGGGAAAATTAAGCTGTATAAGTACTAAGTAGATGTAGAAGTAGAAGTACACACATAATATATATTAAAAAAAAGTGAGTAAAGGAAATAAAGTCACAAATAAATGAAAACACAAGCAATACTGTCGAATTAATTTTCTCTTTCTTTACCATTTACGTGGGCCAAAGTACATGCATATATATTAATATGCCCCCAAGCTACTTTACTTATTTAAAATATTTAGAGTTAATAATATTTATAAACATTTAAAATATCTATCAATATATTAAATTTAAATTAATAAATCATAAATTAATTATTAAAAATTCAATAATAATAATTTTATATTTTGAAGTGATCAAATATAACATGTGAAAATAGTATTTTTAACATATGAAAATAAGAGATCCGGTTAGTATGAAGTTATTTTTTAAAAAAATTGGTTAATTGACCAATAAAATATTGATACACATACAACTTCGCCTGCGTGTCAATATTCTATGTGTCAATTGATCAACTTACCTCAAAACAAATTTCATACTAACCGATTCCGAAAATAAGGGAGTATCTATCTACAGACTACACAGCTAGCAATAGCATGCTGGCCACTACACTAATTGAGTAAACACCTATTTTTAGATTCTCCAAACACCACCCAACTCGATCAATGGCCGTTAATACACAGAATTAATCACCATTAATCTTATATCTCCCCAAATTCAATACACAGAATAATTAAATTAAATTAGTTGTATAAGTAGTATAAAATGAAACAGCTAATGTAATTTTAATTTTAAGAAACCCAATAATAACTCTACTTAAATTATGATCCTAAACAAAAGGAAAAGGAAAAAAAGATTATTAATAACAAGTCCCATGAAGGTTGAAGGAGCTATTATATAATTGATTTTCTTGATTGCTTTTCTCATACACTTTCCGTGACTTCTCTCATACATCTCCTGTGACTTCTCTCATACACTCCTCTTCTTCTTCTCCTATATAAAGGAGTGATATACTGAATGAAAGAGAAGAAGAAAGAATTATCTGAAGAAAAATATTTCTCTCTTTTCTCTTGCTTATTCTCTCTAAATTTATGCAGCAATTATAAGAGTATATTTATATACTTTGCAAAGATTTTATAACACGTTATCAGCACGAAGCTCTAACCAACTGAGACGGTAAAATTAAATTCTTGCAATTTATTATTATATTACCGGTTTAGCTATACCACCAATAATATAATTTTATTCTTATAATTGCCATTAAATTCTGTTATTTACAATGGTACCATCTATCCTTGTTAATCTTACAAGACTTGGTGGGAACCTTTTCATTTAATATTCTGTCGGAATATCATGTCGGTGTGAATTTCACCTGACCCGGTTCCATTATTTATTATTCCGCATTTATTATTTACATTTGAAATAACACATGCATGCGTATTGATTGGCCTATCGCATTTATGGTGAAATTCTTTTGTTATTCCATTATTTATTATTACATTGGAATAACTCGCTCGCGGACC
Organism: Panax ginseng; assembly: GCA_020205605.1. Lineage (NCBI taxonomy): Eukaryota > Viridiplantae > Streptophyta > Magnoliopsida > Apiales > Araliaceae > Panax > Panax ginseng. The sequence continues at coordinate 13,099,685 of CM035145.1, forward strand.
ACTAGTATGCATGATGAAATTCTTATGTTATTCCATTATTTATTATTACATTGGAATAATGCATACATCTGAATCTACCAGTATAGGGTGAAGATCCATTTGCATTATGCTAATAACATAAATATAAGAATATTTCTATTTGCATTTTATCACCACTTGAGATCGTGACGTAGTTTATTTTTCATATTTCATACATGCAATTATTTATTGTTTTAATAAATAATAAAATTGTGTTTTAACCCAGAATAGATGGCAAACTTGGCAAAAATAGATTTTTCTATTTGGAGATAACTATTTGGCTTGGGCACTTGATGCAGAATTGCACCTTAGTGCAAATGAGTTAGAAAAGACCATTGAATCAGAAATCTGACTACTTCTAAGACAAAATGCAAAAGCCATAATCTTTCTTCGTCACCATATTGATGAAGGATTAAAGACTGAGTATTTAATAGTCAAAGATCCTTTGTCTTTATGGACACAACTGAAGGAAAGATTTGACCACCAAAAATTGGTTGTTCTCCCTAATGCCAAATTTGAGTGACTTAATTTAAGGCTACAAGATTACAAATCAATTACGGAATATAGTTCCAATGTTTATAGAATAACCTCTACGTTGGCTTTGTGCGGAGATCCAGTTTCTGAATCCCAAATGTTAGAGAAAACGCTCTCAACTTTTCATCCCACCAACATGATTCCATCACAACAATATGTATAAGAGTAAGTTCACAAAATTCGGTGACTTGTTGTCATCCTCCTTGTTGCGAGAAAAGAATAATGAATTATTGTTGAAAAACCATCAAGACGACCCAACGGGTGCTACCCCATTGCCAGATATTAACAGCACGTCATTCCAGCAGAATAAACGTGACAAGAGATGGTCATATAATAAGAAGCCTTGGGGAAGAAAGAATAAACGAGGCTATCGTAACAACAAATTCCAGAACCGCGACAATTCAGGCCACCAGAAGTGGCAAGTGTCTGAGTCGGGTAAAAATAAAGAAAATGCAACACAGAAAAAGAACAAACCAAATGTTTGTTTTAGGTGTGGGATGAATGGGCATTGGTCGCGTACCTGTCGTACGCCGAGACATCTGGCTAATTTATTCCAGGAGTCTCAAAAGAACAAAGTAATGGAGGCAGAAACAAACTTTGTTAATCCTCAATTGAATATTGTTGATGATCCACCAATGACCAACAATAAGGAAAAGATTGTTGATATTACTGAACCTTTTGAAAGTATCTTTTGGGATATCGTTTAATTTCTTGTTTTAATTAAACACCTTGCATGTATAATATTATTAGTTTTTATTCTATATGTGGTATGTGTTTCTCATGAATAAAATTATATTTGAAATGTAACTTTTCTTATTTATGTTTTTATATATGTCAGACCATTTTTTTAATGGATATGGAGGATATATGTTTAGCAGACAGTGCAACAACTCATACAATCCTTCGAAATGAGAAATATTTTTCCTGTTGATCAAAGCCGAGGAAAATATAGAACTATCTCCGCACATCAAATTTAATCGAGGGATTTGGAAAAGCTAGTTTCTTGCTACCAAATGAGACACAAGTTTTTATCAAAGATGCTCTATATTCTAGTAAATCAAGAAGAAATTTGCTTAGTTTTAAAGATATTCGACTAAATGGTTTTCACATTGAAACAACCAATGAGAATGATAATGAATAACTTCTTATTACTTCTACTATTTCTGAAAAAAAGAATATCTTAAAAAAACTTCATTCAATTTCTTCTGGATTATATACTATGAGAATTAGAGCAATTGAGTCTCATAATGTTATGATTCCAAAAATCATAGATCCTAAATCCCTTATGTAAGACCCCGAAATTTTTTTAAATAAAAAGGAATTTCCTTTATTTATTATTTTGAAATAGTAAGGGTGGATTTGATTAATGTGGTTAGTTATGGGTAAAATGCGCAAATATTTTAAATAAGCAAGTGGTGATATAATATTCATTATTGTCGGAGAATATTCGTTTGGTCGTGGAATATTATTAGATTTGTCGGGGAATATTAAATGACGACGCGGTAGCGACCATGTGTGGGCCCCATAACGGAAAGCGATTGGAGGAAGAAAAGCGACAAAAATAAGTTGTTTAAAAAATAACAGCAGCGTAGTTATTACCGCTATTTCATTGTTGGAATACCCGGTGGTTAAAACACACGAATCTGGCGTTATCGCACAAGATGACACTGCGGTATTGCACCAATTATTGATTCTTACGTAAAGGCACTACTCAATAATGGTTCTGATAATTATTGTTCGAGATTTTATTTTATTGATTCAATAATTTTGCGTTGATATTTTATATTCTTTGTTGTTTTGATAATTGTCATTTACGGTATTTTTCATTATCGAAGCAATAATTCATATTATCTGAATAATATTATTAGATAACATTATTGGCAATGTCTAGAAAGTTACATCTAAGGAGAGGTTTGGTCACCTAATTGCTACCAATAAGGAGAAATTCTTATTGGAAAGCCCCTCTTTCCTGAGGAACGCCTGGTTGTCAATATTGTGATTACGTAATATTATTTGTGAATAATTAATTATTGATTCATATGATGAGGAAAATATTGATTTTATGTGGATATAGATGGAGAAAAATTTTTATAGTAACAATTGTTGAAAATTAATATATATATTTTTTTTGATAAAATAATTCATTTAAATATATTATTTTAATAATATATTAACGATGATATTTTTACGATGAATGTGGGATATATGAGTATATGTGGAGGAGGAGTATTGTTGTTACAAAAATGTTTAAAACATGTTAAACATGTCGGTGGACCCCATTTATCGATTTGAAATTTGATTATAGCTTGTAAAATCGCCTTGTTTGTGGATTTGGTCAATTTCATTTGGAATTTGAAAAAACTTTCTTACGCAAAGTTGTAGAGAATTGAATTTCTTATAAAAACTCGCATGATTCAAATTTTTTCTGATAAAGGGCTATTTATTATGAATTATTGAAGTTCTAAAGTCAAGAAAGAATTGATTTTGGAAGTTTTAATTATTTATTATATAAAAAACGTTTTTTTATTAGTTTTTCTAGAAGGTGGCATGTGAGAAATGCTAAGTGGCTGAAATCAAACTCTAGAATGAGTGCGTAGGAATTGTTATATAATATATTAATATTATATTAAATTTTCTTTTGGTGTTCTAAGCAATTTCTATAAATAGGTCTTGGGTTAGAATTGAAAATCACACCGTAAGCTCAAGTTTTCTCTCTATATTATCGAAGCGTATTCTTGTGAGTATTTTGAGTATACTTTGAGTATTGTTATACGGTGCAAGTTCAAGTCATAGCTTTATATCAGGTGTTTCATTTAAATCTTGTCTTTCAAGTAAGGGATGTTATTTTCTTCTCAAATGATATTATTTCTTCAATTTCATTATCTTTGAAATATTGGTTGAAACTTTTTATCAAATTTGGAACTTTTTTTCATGTCGGGTTCTTATTCATGAGTTACTACTTATTCACGAGTTCTTATTCATGAGATTCTTATTCACGATTCTTATTCACGAGTAGATTATTCATGTAAGCGTGAAGATGTTTTTTGTGAAATTTCTATCTTTTAGTGTTGAGTTACTATTCACGATATGGAACTATTCATAGAAAAATGAAATTTCTTCTTTTTGTCAAAATATCTATTCGGATATTTGGTTTTGATTGTATCCATGTTTTGATCATTCTTGAATTTTACACCACTATGATTATTTTTGAGGTATTTTTGGACGTGGATAAAACAAAGTACGAATCCTTAATCCTTAATCCTTGTCATTTTGTTTCTTTGGATTCGTTTTTTAAAAAATATTTTCATCATCCTCGGTCTTAAATGATGATATTATTGAATATCTTTGGCACTGTAGTGCAAAGATGAATGATTTATGATGAATATCTTTGGCCCGTAGCAAAAGATGAATGATTTATGATGAATATCTTTGGCACCGTAGTGCAAAGATGAATGATTTCGATGAATATCTTTGGCCCGTAGTGCAAAGATGAATGATTTCGATGAATATCTTTGGCCCGTAGTGCAAAGATGAGCAGTGTTTAGATGAACATGACCCGGTGGTGAATGTCCTTGGCATGTAGTGCAAGGATGAATATTTGATCCCAGATATATATTGATTGATGTTACAGGGATAAAAATAGACGATGAACTTTAAAATTTATACATAGAAGATAGTAGTTTGCATTCTCTACTTAACTCTTCTAATGAATTATTATTTCATTGCGAATATTGATTTAAAACTTGTTTCTATTGTATTCTATTATATTTTTCCCTGTTGAAGACTAACGATAATTTGTTGTATATTATCTTAGTCATAATATTCTTTACTGGGCTAGTCGAGCTCACCCTTTTCCTTTTTGTTCCATTTTTCTTCTCAGGAGGCGAGAATATAGCGAAAATGAAGTCTGGGGTATGGAATGAAAATTCTAGGGAGAGTTGTTTAGTAGTCCTCACCATTGTTGTAAAATAATGTATCAATAATTATGATGGGGATTTATTTGGGTATGTATATTATCTAGAAGACAATAATTGTATTTAAACTCACAGTATATATGTTGTCGTATTTTGCACGACAAATGTATTAATAAAGTTGTAGTTATTTCTGTACCATGTATTTGGCGACTCAGAATGGGTTGGATGGAATGGACCTATTTTGGGGGCGTCACACCTTATGCTTTGGCATGAAAGACTCGGTCATCCAGGTACTTCTATGATGCGTCGTATTATTGAAAATTCTACTGGTCATCCTCTAAAAGATAATAAGGTTTTTCCTAGTAGTGAATTTCCTTGTGCTGCGTGTTCTCGAGGAAAACTAATTGTTCGACCATCTCCTGTAAAAGTATATAAAGAAGCCCCAAAATTCCTAGAGAGAATTTAAGGAGACATTTGTGGACCTATTCAACCATTGTCTGGCCCATTTTGATATTTCATGGTTTTAATTGATGCTTCAACTAGATGGTCTCATGTTTGTCTTCTCTCTTCTCGAAACTTTACTTTCTCAAAACTTCTTGCTCAAATAATCAAGTTACGGGCTCAGTTCTCTGATCATTTAATCAAGTCAATTCGACTTGATAACGCAGATGAATTTTCATCAATGACTTTTAATGATTTTTGTATGACTATTGGAATCTCTATTGAACATTCTGTTCCTCATAATCATACACAAAATGGTTTAGTTGAATCTTTAATAAAAAGACTTCAACTAATTGCATGACCATTAATGTTAAGGGCTAACTTACCTACCTTAGTTTGGGGTCATGCAATTCTTCATGCTGCAGCTATCATTCGAGTAAGACCAACGACTCTTCATAAATTTTCTCCTCTACAGTTAGTTCTTGGACAGATACCCAACATATCACACTTTTGAATTTTTGGAAGTGCAGTATATGTTCCAATTGCACCTCCACAAAGAACTAAGATGGGAGCCCAACGAAGAATAGGTATTTATGTTGGTTTGGATTCTCCTTCTATTATCAGATATCTTGAACCTTTAACTGGAGATGTTTTTACTGCACGTTATGTAGATTGTCATTTTGATGAATCTGTATTTCCAACATTAGAAGGAAGGAAAATTTTAAATAAAAAACCCTCTGAAATATCATGGAATGCATCGGATTTAAACTCACTTGATCCTCGTACAGGACAATGTGAAATTGAAGTTCAAAGAATTATTCATTTACAAAATATTGCAAATCAAATGCCAGATGCATTTAATGATGCTAGAAAAGTGATAAAGTCACATACACCTGCAATGAATACTCCAGCAAGGATAGAAATACCTATTGAAAAATTAATTCCTGAAGAATTGACGAATAAGGTAATAGAAGAATCTAAACCACGCCAGAAGCGTGGAAGACCGGTTGGTGCAAAAGACACTGTACCAAGAAAATCAAAAGCAAATAAGGGAATCCCTGAAGGAATACCCACTCCAGAAGTAACACTTATTCCAAGAGTGGAAATAGCCCCAGAAGAGGTACAAATCGCTCTAGAAGAAGCACATATTCCAAGAGTGGGAATAGCCCCAGGAGAGGTTCAAAATCTCAGTGAAGGGATAAGAGATGAACACCAAGAGATCTCAATAAATTATGTACATGATGAGAAAATATAGGATCGAAGCAAAGTCATGATTGATGACATATTTGCTTTCTCTATAGCATCAGATATTACTTTGATTCCTGACACGGATCCTGAACCACAAAACGTGGAAGAATGTCGGAAAAAAAAAGATTGGCCAAAATGGAAAGATGCCATTCAAACTGAGCTACAATCTCTATTGAAAAGAGAAGTTTTTGGACCAGTAGTCCAAACACCGCTGAGCGTAATCCCGGTTGGAAACAAATGGGTAATTGTACGAAAATGAAATGAGAAAAATGAAATTGTGAGATACAAAGCCCGACTTATAGCTCAAGTGTGATGCCCCCAAAATAGGTATACATCACCCATTCTGAGTTGTCAATACATGGTAAGAAACAACTACAACTTTATTATTACAACAGTAAAACTGTGAGTTTGAATACAAATATTATCTTCTAGACAATATCTATACTCAAATAAATCCTCATCACATTTATTGATACATTATTTTATAAAAATGGTAAGGACTACTAAACAACTCTCTCTAGAACCTTCATTCCATACCCCACTGCATACTCATTATATTCTCGCCTCCCGAGAAGAAAAATGGAACAAAAAGGAAAAGGGTGAGCTCAACTAGCCCAAAGAAGAATATTATGACTAAGATAATATACAACAAATTATCGTTAGTCTTCAATAGGAAAAATCTAATAGAATACAATAGACAACAAGTTTTAAATCAATATTCGCAGTTAGAAATAATAATTCATTTAGAAGAGTTAAGTAGAGAATGCAAACTACTATCTTCTATGTATGAATTTAAAAGTTCATCGCTCATCTTTTATCCCTGTAACATCAATCAATATATATCCGAAATCAAATATTCATCTTTGCACTCTGGTGCCAAAGATATTCATCACCGGGTCATGTTCATCTAAACACCGCTCATCTTTTCACTACGGGCCAAAGATATTCATTAGAAATCATTCATCTTTGCACTACAAGCCAAAGATATTCAATAATATCATCATTTAAGACTGAGGATGATGAAAAATATTTTTAAAGAAACGAATCCAGTGAAACAAAATGACAAGGATTAAGGATTCGTACTTTGTTTTATCCATGTCCAAAAATACCTCAAAAATAATCATAGTGGTGTAAAATTCAAGAATGATCAAAACATGGATACAATCAAAGCTAGTATCCACAATAGATATTTTAGATTTAAAAGGAAAATTTTTATTTTTTTTCGATGAATAGTGTCGTGATTCGTGAATAAAGTGTCAGATATACGTGAATAGTCAGGTCAGTATCGTGAATAAGAAACTCAGACACCAAAAGTTCCAAATTTGATAAAATTTCATATCAATATTTCAAAGATAATGATATTGAAGAAATAATATCATTACGAAAAAAATAAAATTCCTTACCTCACAAAGAAAGACAGACTCTTAGTTGAAATGGGATATAAGTTTATGACTTGAACTTGCAAGTCAGTAAAGCAATAAAACTCTAAAGTATACTCAAAATACTCACAAGAATACATTTCGATAATATAGAGAGAAAACTTGATTTCGTGTGATTTTCAATTTAACCTAAGCACCCTATTTATAGGAAAATGCTTTAGAAACAAATTAAAAAGAAAATTTAATATAATAATAATATATATATATATATACAAATTTGTCTACGCACCTAGAACCATCTGAATTCAAAGACAACTTGCATGTGTTTAATGAGGCTAACCAAACACAAAAAAAAACGTTTTTGTTAATTAAAACAATTAAAACTTCCAAAAATCAATTATTTCGGAACTTCGGAACTTCAATAATTCATAATAAATAGTCCTTTTGTCAAAAAATTCAAATCTTGTGAATTTTTATAGGAAATTCAATTCTCTACAACTTTGCAGAAGAAAGCTTTTCCAAATTCCAAACAGAAATGACCGAAATCCATAAACGGACGATTTTACAGGCTATAATCAAATTTCAGTCAAGAAATGGGCCCACAGACATGTTTAACATGTTTTAAACAACTTTTGCAACAAAAATACTCTTCCTCCTCATATACTCATATATCCCACATTCATTGTAAAAATATCATCATTATTAAATTTTAATAATACAATAAAATATTATTTTATCACAAAAGATAAAATATCGATTTTCAACAATTGTCACTTTAAAAATTTTCTCCATCTATATCCACATAAACTGAATATTTTTCTCATCATATAAATCAATAATTAATTATTCACAAATAATATTATGAATCACAAGATTGCAACCGGTAGCTTCTCCTGTGAAAAAGGGGCTTTCAATAAGAATTTCTCCTTACCTTGGCATACAATTAGGTGACCAAACCTCTCCTTAGACGTAACTTTCTAGACATTGCCAATAATATTTTCTAATAATATTATTCAGATAATATGAATTATTGCTTCGATAATGGAAAATCCGTAAAGTGATAATTATGAAAACAACGGTAATATAAAATATCAACGCAAAGCAATTATTGAATCAATAAAATAAAATATCGAATAAAGAAACTATCTGTAACAATTATTGAGTAGTGCCTTCTTAAGTAAGAATCAATAATTGGTGCAATACTGCAGTGTCTTCTTCGCAACAACGCCAGACATCGTGTTTTAACCACCGGGTATTCCAACGATGTAATCAGAATAACTACGCCGTTATTTTTAAACAACTTATATTTGTCGTTTTCTTCATCCAATCGCTTTCCATTATGGGGCCCACATTAAAGTCGCTACCGTCGCATTTAATATTCCCCGACAGTAAGAATATTCCCCGACCAAACGAATATTCCCCGACAAAAATGAATATTTTATAACCACCTGCTTATTTAAAATATTTGCGCATTTTACCCATAACTAACCACATTAATTAAATCAACCCTTACTATAGAGAAAAATAAATTTCATTTATTAATTATTTGGGGTCTTACTTCAAGGGTTTTCACAAAAACCTGGTATTGATTATCAGGATACATACTCTCCAGTAATGGATGAAGTCACTTTTCGCTTTCTGATAGGTATGGCAACCGTGGAAGGTTTGGAAACACGTCTGATGGATGTTGTAACAAAGATACCTATATGGCTCACTCGACAAATGAGATTTACATGAGAATCCCCGAAGGATTGAAATGGTGAATCACAAAGGCCACGCCACATATATTCAATCAAGTTACAACGCCATTGTATGGGTTGAAATACCTGTCAGATATGTGGTATAATCGACTTAGTGATTATTTAATAAAAGATGGATATATAAATGATCAAGTATGTCCATGTGTTTTTATTAAGAAATCACAAAGTGAATTTTCCATTATTCTTTGTATATGTGGATGATTTGAATCTTGTAGGTACTCTCTGAAGAGCTCACAAGAAGCTGCTACTTATTTAAAAGATGAATTTGAAATGAAAGATCTTGGAAAGACAAAATTACATTTAGGAATACAAGTGGAGACTTAGCATCCAAATTTTGTTCATCAATCCGTATCTTTGAAAAAGATTCTCGGTCGCTTTCATATGGATAAAGCTCATCCTTTGACTACCCCGATGGTTGTTCGATCTTTAGAAGTTGATAAAGATCCATTTTGGCCTCTAGAAAGTGGGGAAGAAGTTCTTGGACTCAAGTTCCATACCTAAGTGCAATAGGTGCTCTTATGTATCTTCTGTAAACCTGCACACGACTCGATATTACTTTTTTTGTCAACTTGTTAGAAGATACAGTTCTTCTCCGACTAAGAGACATTGGGATGTGATCAAACACATTTTGAGATACCTCCGTGGAAGTATAGATCTTGGGTTATTTTATCCAAGAAATTCAACGTCACAATTGGTTGGATATGTCGATGCAGGATATATCAGATCCACACAATGGAAGATCATAAGCAAAGTTATGTATTTACATATATTGTGACACGATTATATATCTCGAAATCCACAAAGCAAACCATGACAAACTACATCTTCAAATCACTCAGAAATTCTCGTTATACATGAAGCATGCAGAGAGTGTGTTTGGTTGAGATCAATTATTCAGCATATTCAAAAGTCATGTGGATTACCATCAATCAAAGACATTCCTACAATTCTGTATGAGGATAACGTTGCATGCATTGCTCAACTTAGAGGAGGGTACATCAAGGGAGATAGAACAAAGCACATTTCACCTAAATTTTTCTTCACACATGAGCTACAAAAGAATGGTGATATAGATGTGCATCAAATTCGATCATGTGATAATCTAGCCGACTTATTCACAAAGTCGCTTTCAAGTGCAACGTTTGCAAAACTTCGAAAAAGGATCGGAATGTGTCGACTGAAAGACTTATGACAACATTTCGTCAAGGAGTAATGAATTCCTTTTGAGGGGAAGACTGTACTCTTTTTCCTTAGTTACGATTTTTATCCCAATGGATTTTTTCTGACAAGGTTTTAACGAGGCAGTCAATCAAGATATTTATGTAAAAGATATGTACTCTTTTTCCCTTCGTTAAATTTTTCCCACTGGATTTTCTTAACAAGGTTTTTAATGAGACATAATCATATATCGTAGGGAATCAGGGGAAGTATTATACAATTGATTTCCTTGATTGCTTCTCTCATACACCTCCCGTGACTTCTCTCATACACTCCTCTTCTTCTTCTCCTATATAAAGGAGTGATATACTGAATGAAAGAGAAGAAGAAAGAATTATCTGAAGAAAAATATTTTTCTCTTTTTTCTTGTTTATTTTCTCTAAATTTATGCAACAATTATAAGAGTATATTTCTATACTTTGCAAAGGTTTTATAACAGGAGCTACATATATATTTAATTTATTAGATTGTATAAAACAGATAGTCGTCGTGGTTGCATCAATCAACTTAATTAATTTGACCAATTCAAAGTGATCTTATTGGATTGGATTGGATTGGAGACCCCTTTAATTGTATAGTATATCAAAACCACTAATTATCAAGAATGAAAACATCATAACAAAACTATTTTTTTCTCCGGTAAACTAATAATAACAAAAAGTAATCACAAAATGATAATTAGAGCCAATGAAATGTCTTACTTTCATTCATTTTTACTGATCAATCTATGCAAACAAACCCGAATTAGGATCCTTTCTTTTTCAAATGAAATAAAAAGTTTTCATTCTTTGTATATTTCTCATCATCATATCTCTACCGTTATCATGATACAGTGCCCAAAAAACCACGCACGTGCGACTCACCACCATTTTGGCGGTGATTTGATCAGTCATGCATCAAGGCTTCCATGCACTAGCCCACACCACCGGCTGATCCTTCCACATCAAGAATATTCCGGCATCAGAGCAAGGCGCCATTATCCATCCCTCCTTATACCTCCTCAAAAGCGCGCGTACATCGTCACTCACTTCATCAGTAAACGAAACCGCACTAAATCCAGCTGCATGCAGCCGGTGTGACCAGCGTGTGGCCGTCTCGCGCCGCTCTATCGACTCGGACGGCTGGCACGCCACCAAGTCAACCACGGCCCGCCCGGCCGCCCTCTCCAATACCAACCTGTCATTGCTGGTCTTGGAAAAGCACTCATCCAACGACTCAAAATAAACCCTAAACCATCTCAAACATTCTTGAAACCCTCTCACAAATTCAAACCCGTCAACGCCCACGTCAAGATCCGCTTCTTCTTCAACCACAGTAACAATCCTCGGCTTCAATCTCCTAAACATTGAAACCAAATAGTCCCTACGGTTACCTAATGCTTGAACTGAATGTAACGAGCCAACACAGTTTATAGCAAGAGCTTCTTCTTCTCTAATATCCAATTCTCCAATATTCAATTCGGATAAATCACCCACATGGTGCACCACGTTAAATTTGAATGGCACGCCCATAAGCCTAGCAAATTTGTCCATTCTGTTACCAATCTCTCTCATCACTTTTTGTGCGGCAGCCATGGCGGATCCACCGGCCTTGCTGGCGACCACGGTCGTGAGCCGAAGCTGGGGAGTTTCGTCGGTGTGAGTGGCTAAGGCTTCTAGTAAAGTAGGCCATTGCGTGCAATATGTGTTACTAATGTCGATAATATGTAATTTGGTTTCACCCTCGAGTGCTTCCATAATTGCGCCATTACAAGCAACGTGCCCGAAAGTTGTCCAAGGGCTAACTTCTTGAAATTTCAATACAGTTTTTCTTGTGGACTCGAAAGAACAAGTTTTTTCCGATGCGGAGGTTAAAGAGCGGTAGGATTTTTGGCCGGAGCCGGTCATGCGGCTAAACAAGGCTTGGAGGAAGTAAGAGGCGAGCTTTTGATCGGTGTCTCCGTAAGGTGAGCTGAGCTCATTGAGCATCCATATGAGCTGCTGGAGGCGCGTAGTGTTATTTTCGGCCATTGCACGTGCGGCCTCCAGGAGGATATCGGATGCCCACTTGCCGGAGATTAAAGAACCGAATTCTAAGGTTAGGTCTTGAGCAGGGGAGTAAGAGAACTGATCAGCAGACGATGATTCATGAAAAGTACTGTTATGCTGCTGCTGCTGCTGATGATGATGATGATAAGATGGCGTGCTTGTGATGGTGGTGGTGGGGGTAGGGGTAGGGGTGGCGGACGGTGGCAGGTGGTGGTGCTGCGGTTGTTGGTGGTAAGGATCATAATAGGTGTTGTGTTTTGAAGAAGAAGAAGAGAAATCTTCTTCATCCATGAAAAAGTTGAAGCATTTTTCTTGGTCTAGTTGTGGGGGTTGAGAAATAAAGGATCTAGGGCTGCTTGAGGTGGTGGTTCTGCTGGAGTTGAAGGACTGCTGCTGATCAGAAGATTGGAGGCTTACTAGTCTAAACAAAGTATCCATTTAACCAAACTTGAAGCCCCACATGAAAAATAAAACCACCTAACTAGCTGCAGGGCATGGTATATATATATATATATATATATATATATATATATATATATATATATATATATATATATATATATATATATGAGAATCTGATACTCCACTTCTTAATTTTACGTACCTTTGGGACACATGCACAAAATGGGATGATATGATATGATAGCTAGTTTGCTAGATAGCTTGTGTTCTTTAACAGTGAAAATGGGAAACAGCAATATGATTAATAAAAACAGGATCATAGATTCAAGCTTCATTAAACATGATTAGAGAGAGAGAATAATATATAGTACTACTAGTATTTGCTTTAATTCTCTTTCGGTGTGACCGATGAGCTAGAGGAATGGAGTGCTGGTCGGATGTGTTTTCTATGATCTATCTGTCCTATAGGAATGAAGCTAGTTATTCTTTTTGTGGTCATTTTTTGAAAAGAATTAGTATTAATTAGGAGGGCCGGGAATTGACTGGAAGAGGGTTTAAAGTTAAATCTATCTAGGACGAGGCTGGTCGCATAGACTAAGAAATGGGGTTTATAATAATTCAATTTAGAATATGAGAAATACAAGAATTGTGTCTGTTTTGTCTGACACAAAGATGTAAAGGGTGATTATTAGAAAAAAGGACATAAAGGTGTTAGTGGAGCTAGCTTAGCTTTTCTTTTGAGACACAAATATCGATTGTAATGGTAGAGACTATGAGGTGTTTTGAGTGGGCGCAGGCAGGCAGGCGTGAGAAATGGGTATGTATTTTTTTATTTATTATTTTTTTTGGGGGGAGGAGAGAGAGAGAGAGAGATGAGTGGAAAAAATAGAAAAGAAAGAAAAAGCTGCCGGCGTGCATCATACCCACCCCCACCCCCACTCCACTCGATGTATAGAATACAAGAATCCCATATTTCTCTCGCATTCCTTGCCTCCTAATCCCTCTCCAAACTGTGCAAATAAATTCCCCCTACTTTTTTCCTTTTCTATTCTACTCCACAAATATATACCCATATAGGAGTACCAAAATGTACCCTTCCATTTGAGTTCTATCAATTTGTCACGCACTTCATCATAGTTTACAAGTATTTGTGGGATTCATGTCAAAATATGAAGTAGTATCATTCTTTTGTTTAAATGGCAAATGTCCACACTTCCTTCCTACCAAATTTATGTTTTGTGCGTGTAGACATTAGTGTTTTAAAAAGACTAATGTTTTGGAGTTTGCTGTCCTTGTAGTAGCAGTAGTATGTTCTTGGTCTCTGACTGATCAATCATTGGGAAAATTTTCATGTTTGGACTCTTTGTCCGGGTTTAAAAAGTCGCTGGAGAACAAATAGAGAGGGAAATAACCAATGCAGCCTTATCCCTGAGGAAGGGCAAATTGGTCAATGACCACTCAAGCAGCTCCAAAATCATTAACAACATGAATGATACTAAAATATTCTTTCAAGAGTTCCAAGCACTCCGCCGGCAAGGCGAAAAATAAATAATCAAATGACCCAAATCCCTTCTTTTTGATGTTGTTTGAAAGACAAAAAGTCTCGAGGCTTGGCTTCAAGTGGAGATTGTTTTAATGGTCCTACTCTCCAACTCCTCCTCCCCAGTCCCCTCTACATAATAAGTATAACTGCTAAACAAGAATTAAGAAACTACAATATTTTATGCCTAGAATCTATATAAGATAAAATGTCACTACTACCAAACTATTTAAAAAATATTCTAGTGGACCCAAAGGACGTGGGAATTTTGTCTTTGTGTGGTGTGGGGTGGGGGGTGGGGGGGTTGTAAATGGATTTGTTAAATAGAAACCAGAGACTAGCAGTTGTTTGTTGATTATTCAATAAGAAAGCTGATACAGATTTATAATGCAATTACAATGTTTTTCATGGAACACGCCTTTTTTTTCTTATCAAAATTTGTATTTTCACAATACTTTTTAATATTTTCACATAAAAAATATCGTTATAAATATATAACGACAGTGAAAATCGTTATTATGAAAATCTACAGGTTGAAAAAAAGACCAAAATAAAAAGGTACGTCTAATATACCTATGCAAAAAAGCATGGTACTGCAATGTCAAAAAAATACAACCAAACTGTACATAAGAAATTAGCCATAAATTTAGTATGTTATAGTATTCTAATTTTCAAATACTGTGTATCGCAAACACAAACATTTTATAATCACATTATCCACAATGAAAGTGTTCAAAATGTGATCAGTTCATCACAATTGTTTATGTTTAAAACCTTCAAGAAAATAAAACAAGAAAAAAATCTTCTTTTTTTGTTAATGATTTAATTGTTCCATCTGTTACACTAGAATTTGACATTAATTTAGTATATTTCTCTTTGAACTCTTTCTCCCGTAAAAGAGTTTTTCTTTGCTATGACATAGAAGATGCTTGTTTAGGACTAAATACATCTTAATGGTAAAATGGCTGAATTGATCAGCTATTAAGTGTATTTGTTTATTGAGTTGAATGGCTAAGGGGGTGTTTGTTTAGAGCTGAATGTAGCTAAATCTGAATGGCTGAATCGGTCAGTGCGTTTGTTGCACGGTTCCATAAATATATATCCCATGATCAAAACTCAATTTCCACAAACCTACTGCTAGCTGCTGTATGAATGCTTATGTTGCACGGTTCCATAAAGGAAAAACAAAAATGCTAAAATGGAGTAAGCTGCTATCCAAATACACTCATTCTTCTCAAAACCTACATTACAAGGAAGCTAGCTAATAAACCTGCAAAAGAACTATGTACTGTCATCCAAATACGCTCATTCTTCTCAAAACCTGCATTACAAAGAAGCTAGCTAATACACCTGCAAAAGAACTATGTACTCTCAAGTGGCCAACCGGGTAGTAAACTTTTAAGAGATAAGATTTATATCAAGAGGCCCACCCCCACAGTAACTGGATGCCACTAATAAATAAGTGTTCCCATTCACCAAAAGCCAATCCAGAATCCCTGGAAGACTGCAACTTGCCAAGCTGACCTAAGACCAAACCTTTACCTTTAGATTGCGCTCGACCAGTTGAGCCCCATGAATATATACCATCTCCATGCTTCTCCGTCATGCCCACCACTACTATGACATGATTACCTTAGAACTTTGGATACTGCAGGGTAATTAATGCCCCAACTTTTTCTCATTTAGCTTTCTTCAGTTCTTTTCCCCTTTCCCCTTTTTTTGTAACATTTTTTCAGAGCTAGGCAAAATTTTCCATTTCTAGGTATGGGTAAGTATTTATAGACTTATAGAGTGTACGAATACTGCCCACAGTGATCCAAATCCCAGCATCTTGTAGTCTTGAACAATTGTACCATAGGTCAAACAAGGTGATGATGTTCCAAGAGGAAAGGGAAAACACATGAACCAATCCAGCATCCTTGTTTGTGTGTTCATGAGGAAAAAAACATCTGAGCTCAAATCCAATTACAATATGAATATACTCAAATTTACACTCTAACGTAATGGCATAGGATATATTGTAGGACAGGAAGATTAAAAAAGGGGAATATTAAATGGCTCTTAAATATTGGGTTTCCATACGTGCATCATGTTTTGGATTCAGTTAATTCAAGACCATGATGTTGTGGGAGTTTTTACCTACCTAATCTTGTTTCAGATAGGAAGTTACAAATCCTCTAAACATAAACCTAACAACCCAACTTAGTACAGACCTAATACTGCCGAGCCAGGTCAAGACAACCACACTTCAGGTCCACAGAGTGAAAACTTTGACTTTTGCAAGTGCAACCTAGCTAAGATCAATCTATCAACCAAACCAATACTCCTTTGCCCCCTTCCCCAAATAAAAAACATAAGTATAAAAAAAAGATCCATTTTATAGGTAAAAGCTTTTACAAAATAAATATATGTTATCCAAATTCATCATCTATTAGTTCAGATAGCATGCAACATCGCATGTACACACTAACTAAGAATGCGTAATCCATACACTAAAATTAGGGACTCTTAACTATGAGACATCCCTAAGAAGGGGAAAAAGGATAAAGTTGGGGAGTAATAATTCTATGACTAGAACTGGTATTGAACATTTGTTTTTGAAAAAAAGGATAGCAACACAGAATTGGAATTGTACGTGTGTGTGTACATTTCATCAATTTGTAGACATCAATTTGTTATTAATGTCAGTTGCACCAAATAAAAAATAGATTTAGAAATACAAACAAATAAATTCAATGAAGTTATCACTAGACCAAAAATGTTATTGCATCCTTTTCACATGCATGATATACAAAAAGAGAACTACGAAACTTCAGGATTTTTCTGGAAGAGCAATGTTCATCTTACTAAATAATCCTCTAAAACTCTTGCTCATTCAAATGCACAAGTATACAACCTATTATACAAAATTAAATTTGATGACTAGATCCAAGCGCTATTACTCTCATTTTCTTTGCTACTTCTAATTTCCACCCTTGAGTATGCTGCAGGGCTGGCCTGAAACACTCAACATGGCACTAGATGTATACAAGTGTGCACAAAGTAATGGGAAACCTTACCAGGCGGAGAAGTCTTTTAGTTTTTGAGCTTGGATGCCCAATTTCCTTTTCTTTGGAACATAAATTGTCTCCTCGGCAGTGTCAGGAGCAGTAGTAGGTTTAGTCTGAGAATTCCTTGCTTTCAAGTATTTCCCAACACCACCTCCAGCAGCTCCCATTTCCATTGATCCTGTACCTGGATTACTGAACCATGACCCAACCTTATCCTGAAAAGTAAATAAGCCAAGTGTAAGAAACTAAGAACAATTTATTATTTTCCCCATAGGTAATTTTGGTCCCAAGTATGGGGATTGAAATCAGTAACCTTGAGGTTATTCCTCAAGGCCTCTGCCATTACTCCCACCCCTTGGGGTCAAGAAACTAAGAATAAAATTTGCAATTATTACAAGTATACAACATCAAAATTTCTGAAAAACTAACTTTCTCGCCATCCTCGGTGTTCTTTTCATCATTAGCCTTCTCTTCCTCCTCTTCATCAATTTCTGCATAAGGATTGATGAATACTGTTACACTATTTATCTTGACCTCTTCCTGCACAAGCAGCAGAACATAATGATAGTGAGAAATAAGGCTTAAGATGAGACATTAAACTGCAGCAGGTTAATCTTAGTTCTTAATATACAGCCTGAGCATAAAATTAATTTTTCTTTAAAAAAAGAAGAAGCCAGGATACAGCAGGAACTTCAAAAGTTTATAAAATCCTTAAAAACAAACATACAAACATATGAATAGTAAACGAACAAGAAGATTAAGAAGAGAAGAAACTATATGGTGTATGGTCAGCGAATAGGATAGAATGAAAAGTCGCCATAAAATTGTAGATACATCCCAAAGATTGACTTTGGGCAATTACTCACAACTTCATGTTGATAGAACACGCCCAATCACAAGACCTGGATTGCATTTTAGGTTAAGATGTAGCAGAGGCAGGTATTTAACAATTATACATGAAACTACAAGCAAATGTTCGGAACATACTAAGGAATTGGGCAGCAAATTTGATGAACACAGAAAACGTTGGAGGGCTTAACCAAAAATATTTACTTTTAAGTGCATTAATACACTTAATAAAAGTAAGTAATAATGCTTCCATCAGGAAATGAGAGCACTATTTGACCATTTCACTTTTTTTGGACACATTAAAGTTTCCCTATGACACACTTCAACATAATTTTTCCAGAAAACATTCCTCAATATTAAATTTTAAGGCTAAAATATGTTGATGGAAAAAAATAATGTCCGAGTGTGTCATAGGCAAACCTTAATAAGTAAAAAAGGTCCAAGTCAAATGGGCTATCATTTCGGGACGAAGGAGAATCATTCATTCTAGTTGAATACAATATGTATACAATATGTTAGACAAAGGAATATCCAAGGTGCTTCGATTAGATTTCCTAGTAGTTCGCACTTTTGGGTAAGCGCAATATACTACAGAAGAAAAAATTTGAATGCAAGTTTAAGATTGAGAAGTCAAGCTAATTAATCTGTAAGGCATCATTATCCACCAAACACAGTTTACTCGTACAAGCAAAATGTGATGTCACTTTAATAATTATTTCATAAAACTCAAAATATTATCGAGTCATATGCCAATATTCCTCAAATATGTACTTAATAAATGAGAATAGCAAGAATGCCACATGAAATTGATGTCCATGCAGCACAAGCAGTTACAGCGACAGTAGTGTTAGGTGGCTCCAGCACATCTAAACATGTGCCACACCTTGAATTTGTCCCAAATGATAAATGAATTGGTGATCAGATGTGTATAACATCTACATGGGTTTCTTGAGAAATTGTTCAGTACAGTGAGAGTCATCACTTTATATTAAAAGCATGGTTTGTTTTACATTGGGAAACTAGGTAACGTAGTGATCACTTAGAAGCATACATTAGGACTTGGGAGTTGGTGAAAAAAGGGAAGGGAATGACTCACCAAAGGATGATCATCATCATCAACAGGGACCTTCTCCATTGTCGATAGGGTTGTCAAGCCTCCTACAACTCCACCGAAAACGGTATGTTTGTAGTCCAAATGCTTTGCCGACTTGTACAGAACGAAAAACTGTGAACCATTTGAGTGGGCACCACTGTTCGCCATGCTAACAACACCTCTTCCAGAGTGAAGTAACTTAGAGTTTATTTCATCTTTGAAGGGCTTTCCCCATATGGACTCACCTCCTCTCCCAGTGCCAGTAGGATCACCACCTTGAATCATAAAGTTCCTGCATATAGTAAGATCAACAATAACATTACAACATTAGTATATGACTAAATTAAGGTATTTGTATATGAAGTACAATAAATCTCCATAATACCTTATATTTCTGTGGAAAGCTACACCGTTATAATAGCCTCTTTCACATAGAGTTATGAAGTTCTCACACGCCCTGGGAGTTATATCACAGTGCAGCTCAATGTTCAAATCACCATGTGTCGTATGTAACTGAACATAACCTTTCTTCTTAGGATTTTTCTCAATTTGAACATACTCGAATTCGTTTTTCGTGACAGGGTCATACGAGGTAGATGTGAAGGATCGTGAAGCAGCACCAGTTGTGAAACGGCTCTTCACCTAAACGGGGGAAAAAGGATAGGTGTGATCTGGATATTAGCATAAAGTATATAACATGTACAAAAGTGTTCTTCAGGTTGAATTTATTTAAAGGACTGCAAAACTGAGCAACCTCAGCAGTATGGTATAACCTAATCAAATGTGAACACACCAGCACCACAGAAGAATATTAATACTTCAAACTTTAGCAATGAGTACTACAGTTTCAGTTGACTGGACTTTGAAGATTTATGAATACTGCACTACAGACTTGTAGTTCTAAACTTCCAAATATCTCCTTCACTACTTATGTAATATCACCACGGAGTTTCTATTAATTCTGTCGATCTCTAATTTCATTTATTCCATGATTTTTTAAAATACTGTAGGCATAATTTTTAATAAGAATAATATTATATTGAGGAAAAAATACAGAGGTAAAGGAGGATGAGAAATCCTCCAGATCAAACATTACATGAAATGAGAAGAACAAAATCCTACAACAAGCCAGCCCTCCAATCTCTATGCAAATCAGTAATAGGAATCCTCCTGCCTGAAGCCAATAAAGAGCTAGAAAAGTGATCCTACAACCTTATCCTACAGCAAATTCAACTATTCAAGGCAAGGATCGACCATAAAAGATACAATAATTCCTCTCCATCCAAATACCCCAAAGAAACACAAATCATCCACACCTCAACAGGAACCTTCCCTCCTTAAGTTCCCCCAAAAAAAAAAAAAAAAAAAAGGAAAAGAAAATACTCAAGAAGATCTTCTTCCAGCGTAGGACACATCCAATACTCCTTCTGACAACCAAAACCATGAAATCACATTAGAAGAATATATTCTACCAGCCAATGACACATCTAATACTCCTCGAAAACTTTAAACAAGGATTCTAGAGCAGTCATGCAATAGAACAATGAAGAAATACATGAGAAAAAGACTTAAAAGGCATGCAAACACATGACTAAAGTCACAAACCTTGTAAGGTCTGCCTATGCCACTGAAGCAAATTGTTTATTGCACCTTTGGAGCACAAAAGATCAAACAAAATCCTTGAACTAGAGGAAGCCTAAGCCTTCTAGATATAAGAGGCAAAGAGAACCACAAGATAAGAGAAGAACAATTTTTTTAAAAAAACTCCCCAAGGATCAAGAGACCAAGCTCGCAAATCAAAAATATGGCCGAAAGAGAGCAAGAGTCAAGAATGGATGAAGAGAAGTTAATGGTTAACCTCTGCCTCCTCGTAATTTAAATTTCTTTCAATGAAAGTTCCAGGAAACTGTGAATCAGAAAGTGGTGACAAGATGAAAGGTATAAAAGCAAGGGAAAAGCTTCACACAAGGCAACATTCCCGAAATAGACCTCCTCCCAGACTGAATATGACTAAATCCTCTACACGGAAGCGAAGCATGGCTAAGAAGGGGGTAACCCAGAGGGAATCTTTCAAGACAAAATAATAGAGGAAGTGAGGAACATAATACCCAAGGACCTCCAAGTTCCAACACCATTTTTCCAAGAATAAGAAAAAGCAATCATAAGCAAAATGATGGTAGCATGCCTTGAGTTGAGCTTAGAAGTACCCTAAATAAACTAATTGTCTTGCTTGATCATTCATAAAGGTGGTTTTTACTTTAAGCATATTTTTGTTTGTGTGAAAATATTGCTAATTCAGGGGGAAAAGAAAACTAACCAGCTTTGAATTTACTGGTGTCCTGTCACCAGCCATGTGCATAGCTATTCGAGCAGCAGTTTTATCACTTGGAGCAGCCTTTGCGGCAGCTGCACTTCTTCCATGTACAGAAGCAGATGCAGCGTCTACAATACTGTAACCCGGCTGAACTTTAGACTCACCATTTGTATTTGATTTGGAATCCTCCTTGATACGTGATCTAGCAGCTAAAATGGAAGTAAGTGCAGCGGCCCTTTCATTTTGAGCCTTATTTCCACCTCCACCATGCAAAGCAATTTCCTTTCCATTCTCAGTTCCAAGCTCCTTTAGCATCTGCTTGATATCCCCAGTCATATTTATGTTATATGCTGGATCTGACTCCAGTTTTTTTAATTCTGCATAGAGATATAATTAACTACAAAATAAGGCAGAAAAGAGTTCCAGTTAAACATAAATGGGAGGATAAGTCTATTAGTCACCTTCATCATCGACTTTCAAACTTTTCTTTATGTGATCAAAATCCACGAGAACCTTGCTGTCAAGTGCATTTGGATTCTGCATGGAAGAATAATTGAACATAAGAGGGAAACTTTGTGATACTACTGACGCAAGAAGTTGAATTCGTTTTTTCATCACAGCCAAACAGGAGGATACATATAAAAGCCATAAAGTACCTGAATTGTTATAATATCTTCCCTTCTGAATGGTTCATCAGTGAGAAGCTCCTTCCAGTTCTTAGTTTTAAGGTTTAACTCTTTGATGGCCTGTGCAGCAAAAACAAGTGAATTTGTACAGATTACAAGCAGATAACTAACAAGTAAGATCGTAAACCTTGATGATAAATGAGAAAACAAACCTCGTAGCAGAAAACATTTCCTGTTGTTTTTATAGCAACTATGTGTGTAAATTCTGTAAAAACCTTGTCCAGCACTGGGCAATGAAACTCTCCTACCAAAAAGAAAAAGGGAATTCTTGCTATTGATCATTCCAAGATAAAAAAATAAAATATATGGGGCCTTGAACAGAAGAAGCAAGTAGAGAAAGTCACACACACACACATAACATATTCATGGCTATGAGAATGGAAGGAGGGATCAGGGGAACGGAGAGGTCACTAGTCTGTTACATAGTTATCAAGGCGACAAGTAGAGGCGACGGCCAGGAGCTTAAGCGCTTAGGCGCTATACTAGTCGTCCACAAGTCGACAAGTCGTTAACAATGTAAATTTTATACGAATAAAATTATCTATATTTAATATTTATATGAATATTGATATATTTATTTTTTTAATTATTTACCATATTCATAATGCAGATTATAGCACATCAAATCACAACAAGTGAACAAGATCAAGTCAAAATGGGTAATTTTATTATAGTTATAAACTTGTAATTTTTTGAACTTATGCCTACTTCAAATTATATAAATGGTGATACATTTGTAATATTTAGTTTAATTCAATATAATTCTTAAATTAATGTTAGTTTCTTAAATTTTAATGTTGAATATATAGAATACATTTGTAATAAGTTTTCTTTTTTTTTCTTCCTGCTACTGCTAATATTATATAATCAGCAAATTTAATTACATTGGCCCGCCGAACGGACCAATTTTTTTTAAAAATGACTCAAGACAGTACTATAACATGGGTATGTTGCTGAAACATTTATTAATCATGTTTTATGGCAGTTTATATAGTTGAAAACAGTACTACCATAAATGAGAATTGGGCTGCTATGAAAAATAACCTACAAGTATACTACAACCAGTGCAAATCAGACCCATAAATAAATATACAAATCAGACCCATAAATAAATATACAAATCAAACCCATAAACAAAAAAAATTAAGAGCAGTCCACTAGCCCAGCAGACCCTACAAATATAGTACGCAACAGAGCAAAGAGAAAATCAAAAACAAAAAAAGAACGAGTCGGAGTCTTGGAGAAGAGAAGAAGAGTAGAAGAGTAGAAGAATAGAAGAAGAGTATAGAAGAAGAACGATTAGGTTTTAGGGATTTCAAAATTCAAATTGCGAACTAGGTCTTCTTCTTTTTTATCCAATTGCATTTCGGGTCGGAGCACACCCGCCTTGTCAAGTTGCCCGCTTAGTAATCCTGGCATCCATATCGTCCCCAAGTCATCCAAGGCAACAACCTATTAAGCTGAGCGCTTGACTTAGGCAACCTCACCCAAGTCGTCTAGACGGCTTGTATCATTTGAGCGACTAGACGCCTAAGCGTCGCCTAGGCGACTACTTGACGACAACAATACATGCTTTTGTAAAAGTTGCCACCGTACATTTTTGTGCTGAAACTAATTCTAGTTCTACCTAGATAACAATGACCAACAGATCTGGGATATTTGTTAATTGTTACATCCTTTAGAATAGTTTGCTCTCGTAAAAATACTTGTTAGATTAATATTAACCACTGTGGTACATCCAAACATGAGAGAACGCCTATACAAGTCATTATTTTCCACCTTTTATCCTAAGTGCTAAGAAGACTTCTGCTACACAGGAGGTCTTAATATTTCATTGTATTTTCCCCTTCCTGCATATTCATTTTATTATTTCCAATAAAAATGACAGCAGAAACTTATAGTTCATGTGTCAAATTCATCACCCTAGCAAAAACCATCTGCTCAGATGACAGTAGGGCTTCCCCAAGGACCCAACTGTTTCTTGATCTATATCTGTACACCAAAAATTACTGCCTACAGATGCAAACATGGTGTTTATTGTCAACAATATGCCTATTATAACCCACTAACCAATTATAACATAGTTCAAATGAGTGAGTCTGAGATATTTTAAGGAAGCTCTAAATATTTGATTGTGGATAAACTCCATCAATTATTGACAGCATGATATACGCAAGGTCAAAACGAAGGCCAGAACATCCAGAGTCTTTTTCTCCTACGCACAAAAATAAAAATATAGCAATTTGATGCCACCTCGAAAAAAATGTATTCATATTTTCAGCTTGCAGGCTTTTCTACTCGACCCGTATAAATCTGGATGTAGTGAAATCTTCAGTTAAACCGCCAGTCCATAATCTCAAATCCTATAAAACGCTTAGTTGCATATGGAAACCACTTTGTGTGTTCTACTATTTATTCACTGTGATTACATATGAAGTTAACAAAATGAAGCCCTACATTATGGAATCAATTTCCTCTTCTATTAGGCCTTCGAGCTTCAATGGTCATAACCTCAAAAAACGGCTTCCTTTCAATCACAGAATAAAATAAGCCTCGACCCCTTGTTTCTTTGCATATACTCGGAATGTGCATTGCTTGTAAAGTTCAATCAGTGATAGCATAACAGCAATAGACATCATGCAACATGAAGTCGTAAAAATCTTACCTTTGGAATTTTTGTGGAAGTTAAGTGGAATAAGGTCCTCATTTTTAAGCGGAGCTCCAGTAACAGGATGCTTCCCATACTTCCTAATATAAGGAACTATGTTCCTAAACCCACAATTTGCAACCAAACTCTAACAAATATTAGAAAAATAAAATCAATTAAGCAATTGATGCGCTTCAATATAAACTGAAATTAGGAGTATGCATAATAAATCAATAGAAATTAGATAGAGACTAACATAATGTCGAAGACGCTGCCATCGGCAGTGCATACTGGGTCCTCAAACGGTGTAAACGTGAGACTGCATAAATAACATTCAGATCAACAGTTATATCAATATCAATAAAATTGAATAAAAATATTTACATGTAGATTGAGAGAGAGTGGAATGAATACAGTACGCGCAGCAATAAAACGGGAGGCGTTTGAAAGGGGTTCTGAGTTCTTTGGATTTGGCACCGCCCCACTCGGTGGCCCACTCCGTATTCGTTATGAACATCCGATCCTTGCTATGCTGTTTCTTCCCCATTATACTCTCCTTCCACTCTAATTCCTTCCAACTACTACTTCTCACGAAGATATATGATTTTGATATAATTAGGGTTCCGGTGTGGATTAAACTGCACTGGTTGGGAGCTGAGGTCCCTGCTTGCGTGTGCTTATTTTCATACTCGAATCCGACCGGGTGGATAACATTGCTTTAACCGGTGTACGAACCGTTATTCAACCGGTAAATAAATTACAAAAATATATAATAAAGTTGTATTATAGTAGAATTATTAAAAATAATTAATTTTAATATTAAAATAAATTGGACAAAAAAATATACTCTTAAAAAGCAGCTCATTGGGTCAACGGTTGTATAGTTGAACCACCAATTTACTTGACTTAATTGGCTCAATCCAAATTTCGAATAAACCAGTTCAATCAAGTCAAATCGAACCGGACAGGTTCAACTGGCCAATCGAATAGTCTTTGAATTTTACTTATCAAAATGTTTTAGCAAATTGGTATTTTTTAAAGACCATTTTTTATACTATTACAATAATCATTAGCTAAATTTATATAAATAACAAACTCACAAAAAATGAAAGCATAACTCATATAGCCAAAAAAACAAAAAACAAAAGATATTGGTGAAATTTGAACCTAAATCTTAAAAATCGTAAAATCTTCAATATTATTTTTAACATCTTTTCATCTAACAAGTTAATATCAAAGTATTATCATGGAAAATGTTAAATTTACAACATTTTTTATTATTTTCACAACAAAAGTGTCGCTATAGATCCTTTTAAAAAAAAAAGTGTTGCTGTAGATGCATAGCGACGGTGAAAACCGTCGCTATATGATCTATAGCGACACTTTTATTGTTAAAATAATATTTTTTGTTGTGAATTTAACAATTCCCTATTGTCATCTGATATATTATGAAGCTCCAAAAATAAAAAAAATAAAAATTGGTTTACTTATAATAATTAACTAAATGCAAGCTTTTATATCATTAAGCTTTATACGAAATTTGTATTGAAATTAAAATTGAATGGAACTAAAAATTGCAATTACATAATTTTACGACAAAGAAAATATCATTTAGGGCAAACTAAACTTATAAAACTCATATTCTTATCAATATAAAATTATATATTTATTTTTTGAACCAAGTGCACTATAACAAAAAGGCTTATCGTTGATGCTTTATCAATGAATCGATTCGATCATGAGATGAGTATCTATGATCTTTGTGGTCACGATAAGAATATGAATAATTCATATTATCTGTAAGACCCCGAATTTTATGAAATAAAAGTATTCAATTTTTTCTTATAATTACTATTCAGTAAATGGTTAAATTGATAAAAGTTTAAAGTTAAAGATGATATATGAAATTTTTTTAAAATAAGCTAGTGGTTATAAAATACTCATTGTTGTCGGAGAATATTCGTTTGGTCGTGGAATATTCATACGACGGCGCAGCCTTTTGTGGGTCCCATAACAGAATAACTGTCGGATGAAAAAAACGACAAGAGGAAGTTTTTATAAATAACGACGTAGTTGTTACCGTTAACACTGTTGGAATACCCGGTGGTTAAAACACAGTAATTGTGATGCCCCCAAAATAGGTATACATCACCCATTCTTAGTTGTCAATACATGGTACAGAAACAACTACAACTTTATTATTACAACAGTAAAACTGTGAGTTTGAATACAAATATTATCTTCTGACAATATCTATACTCAAATAAATCCTCATCATATTTATTGATACATTATTTTACAAAAATGGTGAGGACTACTAAACAACTCTCTCTAGAACCTTCATTCCATAATTCCACTTCGTACTCGCTTATATTCTCGCCTCCGAGAAGAAAAATGGAACAACAAGGAAAAGGGTAAGCTCAACTAGCCCAAAAGAAGAATATTATGACTAAGATAATATACAACAAATTATCATTAGTCTTCAACATGGGAAAAATCTAATAGAATACAATAGACAACAAGTTTTAAATCAATATTCGCAATGGAAATAATAATTCATTAGAAGAGTTAAGTAGAGAATGCAAACTACTATTTTCTATGTATGAATTTAAAAGTTCATCGCTCATCTTTTATCCTTGTAACATCAATCAATATATATCTCGGAATCAAATATTCATCTTTGCACACACTGTGCCAAAGATATTCATCATTGGGTCATGTTCATCTAAACACTGCTCATCTTTGCACTACAAAGCCAAAGATATTCATCGAAATCATTCATCTTTGCACCATGTGCCAAAGATATTCAATAATATCATCATTTAAGATCGAGGATGATGAAAAATATTTTTAAAGAAACGAATCCAAAGAACAAAATGACAAGGATTAAGGATTAAGGATTCAGACTTTGTTTTATCTATGTCCAAAAATACCTCAAAAAAATAATTATAGTGGTGTAAAATTCAAGAATGATCAAAACATGGATACAATCAAAGCTAGTATCCACAATAGATATTTTAGATTTAAAAGGAAAAATTTTATTTTTCGATGAATAAAGGTCTTAGTGTGAATGAATAGTGTCGATACGTGAATAAAGTGCAGATACGTGAATAAGAATCTGACACCAAAAGTTCTAAATTTGATAAAAACTTCAGATCAATATTTCAAAGATAATGATATTGAAGAAATAATATCATTACTTAAAAAAAATATCCCTTACTTCTAAGATCAAGATTTCTCATTTAAAATTTAGGATATAAAGCTATGACTTGAACTTGCAATCAGATATAGCAATACTCAAAATACTCACAAGAATACGTTCGATAATATAGAGAGAAAACTTCAGTTTACGGTGTGATTTTCAATTTAACCAAGCACCCTATTTATAAAGCTTAGAAACATCAAAGTAGAAAATTTAATATAATATTAATATATATAAAATTTTTCCTATGCACACTCTTATAAACCAAATCAGCTCATTTCAACAACCAACCAAGCCCACCAAACATATCAAAAACGTTTTCTAATTTAAATTATTTTAAACTTCTAAAAATCAATTATTTTGAGAGTTTTTAACTTCAATAATTCATAATAAATAGCCCTTTTATCGGAAAAATTCAAATCTCTCAAATTTTTATAGAAAATCCAATTCTACAACTTTACTGTAAGAAAGTTTTTTTCAAATTCCAAACAAAATTGATCAAATCCATAAATCCAAGCGATTTTACAAGTTTATAATCAAATTTCGGTTAAGAAATAAATTCACATACATAAAACATGCTTTAAATATTTTTGGTAACAAAAATACTCCTCCTCCATATATACTCATATATCCCACATTTATCGTAAAAATATCATCATTATTATATTATTAAAATATAATAATATATTTAAATGAATTATTTTATCGTAAAAAGATAAAATTTCAATTTTCAACAAATTGTCACATTAAAAATTTTCTCCATCTATATCCACATAAAATCAATATTTTCCTCCTCATATAAATCAATAATTAATTATTCACAAATAATATTACAGTAATCACAATATTGACAACCAGCAGATTCCATGAAAGCAGGGGTTTTCCAATAAGAATTTCTCCTCATCGACGCAGCAATTAGGTGACCAAACCTCTCCTTAGATGTAACTTTCTAGACATTGCCAATAATTTTATCTAATAATATTATTAGGATGATATGAATTATTGCTTCGATAATAAAAAATACCGTGTAATGACAATTATCAAATAATGTTGAAATATAAAATATCAACGCAAAGAATTATTAAATCAATAAAATAAAATATCGAATAAAGAATTATCGTGTAACCATTATCGAGTAAAGGCCTTCACGTAAGAATCAATAATTGGTGCAATACCGTGTGCTATCGTGTTTTAACCAATTTAGTATTTTAACAAGATTAACTGTAATAACCTACGCAAGTTATTTTTAAACAACTTATATTTATCGTTTTCTTCATCTAATCGCTTTTCATATGGGGCCCATACATGGTCATGGCGTCGCATTTAATATTCCTTTAACAATCTGAATATTCCACGCACCAAACGAATATCTCCTACAACAATGAATATTTTATAACCACTTGCTTATTTCAAAATATTTATGATTTTACCCATAACTATCCACATTAATCAAATCAACCCTTACTATTTCAAAATAATAAATAGAAAATTAAATTTCATTAATAATAAGTTGGGGTCTTACAAGAATACGGCGTTGTTGCAGACAAGAAGACACCAGATTACACCAATTATTGATTCTTACGTAAGAAGGCACTACTCAATAATTGTTAAAGAAATTATCGCTCAATATTTTATTTTATCGATTCAATAATTGTCATGCGTTGATATTTTATATTATTGTTGTTTTAATAATTATCACTACATAAGTATTTTCCATTATCGAGCAATAATTCATATTATCCGAATAATATTATTAGATAACATTATTGGCAATGTCTAGAAAGTTCGCTTCAAGGAGAGGTTTGGTCACCTAATCAACGCCAAGAAGGAGAAATTTTATCTGAAGCCCCTCTTTCCTGAACCGCCTCGGTCACAATATTGTGATTCTCGTAAGATTATTTGTGAATAATTAATTATTGATTTATATGATGAGAAAATATTGATTTTATGTGGATATAGATGGAGAAAATTTTTAAAGTGACAATTATTAAAAATTGATATTTTATCCTTTCTCGATAAAATAATATTTTATTATATTATTATAATATAATAATGGTGATATTTTACAATGAATGTGGGATATATATGAGTATATGAGGAGAAAGAGTATTTTTGTTGCATTAAATGATTAACACATGTTTTGTGTGTGGTGGACCCATTTTCGATCAAATTTGATTATAAATGTAAAATCGTCTCCGTGATATGAATTTTTGGCCAATTTCTGCTTAGAATTTGGAAAAACTTTCTTCTGCAAAGTTGTAGAGAATTGAATTTCCTATAAAAAAACGCGATATTCGAATTTTCTGATAAAAGAGCTATTTATTATGAATTATTGAAGTTCCGTGGTTCCGAAATAATTGATTTTTGAAAGTTTTAATTAATTTTAATAACAAAAACGTTTTTGTTATGTTTGGGGGTCCCACTGATGGTTGAAATTAGCTGAAATCAGTTGTTAAAAGTGTGCGTAAGAAAATTTTATAAATATAATATTATTATATTCAATTTTCTGCTTTGGTATTCTAAGCAATTTCCTATAAATAGGTGTTTAGGTTAGAATTGAAAATCACACCGTAAACCAAGTTTTCTCTATTTTCTCTCTATATTATCGAGTGTATTCTTGTGAGTATTTTGATATCTTCGAGTGTTGCTATACGCTGCAAGTTCGTTTCATTCAAGTTATTCCAAATGTAAGTAATCGCTTTTTAAGGTAAGTGGATAATAAGTTGATTTTAAGGATTGATCAGGGATGTTATTTTCTTCGTAAGTGATATTATTTCTTCAATATCATTATGTTAAAATATTGGTTTGAACTTTTTATCAAATTTAGAACTTTTCATGTCGGGGTTACTATTCACGAGTTACTATTCATGATTTACTATTCATGAGTTACTATTCACGACAGGTTTTACTATTCATGAGTTACTATTCACGAGTTACTATTCACGGGTACTATTCACTACAAAATTGATTTCTTTTTCTAACCAAATTATAGTTGATTTATGAATATTACTCTGGAGATTAAATCTATATGTTGATTATATTGATTTTATTATCATATATAATATTTTTATAACCCTGATGTTGAAATTTTCTTTCACTGGAGTGTAAAGATGGGTAGATTATTGGTATGATCATGACTAGGGTTCTCTTTGGCCAAGAAGTGAAAAGTTGAATGTGGATCGGTATGATCATCATTGAATTTATAATCGAATATCTTTAGCTTAAGTGCAAAGGTGAATTTATCAACATGGTTATAATTATTGTTTATATAAATTCAAATGATTATATATTTCTTTCGAGATATGAATATCTTTGGCCCAGCAAAGATGACTTATTGATGAATATCTTTGGCCCGTAGCAAAAAAGATGAATTATTGATGAATATCTTTCGCATGTAGTGCAAAGATGGTCTATTGATGAATATCTTGGCCCCAGAAGCAAAAAGATGAATTTATTAGTATGATTATGAACATGAATCGTGATTTGGTATAACCTTGATCTTTGATGTTTCTGTGATGAAAATTATCTTTGTCCCGATGAGAAAAGGAATTTAGAACAACAATTACGATTATGAAGTTATACATGTGATTGTGGGATGTGAATTGTTGATTGATGTTACAGGATAAAACATTGTTGGTGGACTTTTAACATGGAGAAGATAATAGATTTTATAGTCTATTCGACTCTTCTAATGGATCGCTTCGTTCACCGCAACTATGGTTGAAAATTTTTATCATCTACCATATGTTCTAAATCTCGATTTATTACCGTTGAAGGCTATTGATAATTTATTTATCTTTAGTCATGATATTCTTTATCGAAGTTAGTAGTTGTGCTCACCCTTTTGCTTTCACAATTCCTTTCGTGTAATACGAGTGTAAATTCGGGTCGAGCGGGGATAACAGGGAATAAAACGGTGGTCATCATTTAGTAGTTATATTTGGTGAATCAACTAGGGTGAGGCGAACCCAACGTTGGAAGGGTGTTTTGCCACTATTATACAAGATGTCTAATGACATACCACCTCGTGTCATCATAAGACATGGATGTGCTCATCCACTTGCTGAGTATATATACGAGCACTACCTAAATAATCTTGGAGTTTGGTTGAAGTATAATTCTCAATTAGAGACGGTGTAGATAATGATATGTCAAGAGAAGACACACCATTGCGAAGAATATGATAGTAATCTTCTCGTTTTTCTTTGGGGTCTATTGGGTCAACCAAGGATAATTTTGTGAGCATATGATATCTATCATAACCTAGACGCATGGCCTCCCATGTATACGAAAGTTTCTTGAGCACTTCCCAAAAATTTAATTTATAAAACAGCTTCTAGATTGTACCTTTATGTAAGGTATCAACGTGAGGTGTGTGTCCATAGTTGGGACATGAGTATATAGTTGGTATTAAAACTCACAACATATGTGTTGTTGTATTTTGCACGACAATTATTGTAATAAAGTTGTAGTTGTTTTCTATACCATGTATTTGGCGACTCAGAATGGGTTGGATGGAATGGACCTATTTTGGGGGCGCCACATCACGATCAACAATAGTGACCGAAGGCGGCAAGCAAATGACCGCAGTTAATATCGATCAGTGACGCCCCCAAAATAGTATACATCACCCATTCGAAAGTCGCCAAATACATACATGGGTAAAAACAACTACAACTTCATTAATACAACATGAAAATTGTGAGTTTAAATACAAATATTGTCATCTAGACAATATCCACACTCAAATAAGTCCTCATTAAAATTATTGATACACTATTTTACAAAATAGTGAGGACTACTAAAACAACTTTCTTGAACCACTACTCCACACACCCCGACTAGTTCCCGCTATATTCTCGCCTCCTCGAGAAGAAAAATGGAACAAAAAGAAAAAGGGTGAGCTCAACTAGCCCAAAGAAAGAATATTATGACTAAAATAATGTACAACAAATTATCCTTAGTCTTCAACAGAAAAAACTGATAGAATACAATAGACAACAAGTTTTAGATCAACAATCAGCAGCAGTAAACAACAATTCATTGTAAGAGTTAAGAGAGAATGAAGTCTACTATCATCTATGAATTTAAAAGTCCATCATTGATATTTTATCCTCAGAACATCAATAAATATACATCATAAATCAAATAGTCATCTTTTGCACCATGTGCCAAAGATATTCATCTCGCTGGGTCATGTTCATCTCAACACTGCTCATCTTTGCACTACGGCCAAAGATATTCATCACTGGTCATGTTCATCTAAACACCTGCTTATCTTTGAACTACGGGCCAAAGATATTCATCGAAAATCATTCATCTTTTGCACTACAAAAGCCAAAGATATTCAAAGAATATCATCATTTTAGATCGAGGATGATGAAAAATATTTTAAAGAAAATGAATCCAAGTTGAAATAAAAGAACAAATATTAAGGATTCGTATTTTTTACACAATCCAAGTTCAAAAATACTTCATAAATAATCGAGTGGAGTAAAATTCATGAATGATTAAAACATGGATACAATCAAAGCTAGTATCCATAATAGATATTTTTGACGAAAAATGAAAATTTAATTTTTCGTGAATAAAGGTCATATTCGTGAATAAAGGCTCCTATACGTGAATAGTGTTATATATATGAATAAGAACTCTACACTAAAAGATAGAAATTTCACAAAAAATAAGCATGCTTCGTGAATAGTACTCGTGAATAAGAATTTTCATGAATAAGAACTCGTGAATAAGAATCGTGAATCAGTAACCCTCCATACATGAAAAAATTCCAAATTTGATAAAAAATTCCAACCAATATTTTAAGATAATGATATCAAGAAATAATATCATTTTGAATAAAATAACATCCTCACCTCAAAAGGATAAGATTTCCCGACTAGATATAGGTTGAAAGAACTTGCATCAGATAAGCAATATTCAAAGTACTAAAATACTCACAAAATACGCCAATATATCGAGAGAGAAAGATATAAGATTTCGGTTTTCGTGTGATTTTCAATTCTAACCCAAGACCCTATTTATAGAAATTGCTTAGAACACCAAAATGTAAAATTTAATATAATAATAATATAAATATCAAAATTTCCTACGCACACAACTGTCCAAACTTCACCACACATGTGCCAAAAACAATAAAAACGCTTTTTCTTAATAAAAATAATTAAAACTTCCAAAAAAAAATTAATTATTTCGAAACTTCAATAATTCATAATAAATAGCCCTTTTATCGTAAAATTTGAATCTCGCTACTTTTTTATAGAAATTCAATTCTCAACAATTTTTCGTAAGAAAGTTTTTCAAAATTCCAAATGTAAATCGAATCAAATCCACATACAGACGATTTTATGTGCTATAATCAAATTTCACCAAGAAATGGGGTCCACCGACACACAAAAAACATGTGTTAATCATTTAATATAACAAAATATCATCATTATTCTATTATAATAATATAATAAAATATTATTTTATCGTAAAAGATAAAATATCAATTTTTAACAATTGTCACTTTAAAAATTTTCTCCATCTATATCCACATAAAATCAATATTTTCCTCATCATATAAATTAATAATTAATTATTCACAAATAATATTACAGAATCACAAAGATCGGCAACTGTGCCGCTCCTGTGAAATAGAGGGCTTTCCAACAAGGATCTCTTTACCCTACAAGCAATTAAAGTGACCAAACCTCTCCTTGTATGTAACTTTCTAGACATCGCCAATAATGTTTTCTAATAATATTATTCAGATAATATGAATTATTGTTTCGATAATGGAAAATACCGTAGAAGGACAATTATCAAACAACAAAGAATATA
Source organism: Panax ginseng (assembly GCA_020205605.1). Classification (NCBI taxonomy): domain Eukaryota; kingdom Viridiplantae; phylum Streptophyta; class Magnoliopsida; order Apiales; family Araliaceae; genus Panax; species Panax ginseng. The sequence continues at coordinate 13,134,847 of CM035145.1, forward strand.
AAATATCAACGCAAAGAATTATCGAATCAATAAAATAAAATATCGAACAAGAATTATCAGAATAATTATCGAGTAAGACTTTTAAATAAGAATCAATAATTGGTGCAATACCGTAAGTGCCATCAAGCAACAACGCCAGACATCAGCGTGTTTTAAACCATGTGGTATTCCAACAAATGTTAATTCAGAATAACTACGCCGCTATTTATAAACAACTTATACTGTCTGTTTTTCTTCATCCAATCGCTTTCCGTTATGGGCCCACACAAGGTTGCGCTACCGGCCGCATTTAATATTCTCGACAAAGAAGAATATTCCACCACCAAACGTAATATTCTCCTAACAACAATGAAAGTATTTTATAACCACTTACTTATTTAAAAATATTTATGATTTTACCCATAACTAACCACATTAATCAAATCAACCCTTACTATTTCAAAATAATAATTAGAGAAATTAAATTTCATTTATAAAAAGTTGGGGCCTTACAACCTCCCTCCTTATGAAAAATTTCGCCTCGAAATCGATACGCGTAGATATGCTCCTTCCTATCCAAGATCTTGATAAGTACCTCCTCGACGTTAAATCTTTTGCCATCTCTTCCGATTCTAACTCAATAATGTGGTTCGAAAGTCGTCCACATATTTACGTAACATCGACACGCAAAAAATGTTATAACACGCTTCATACTTCAAGCAGAAATGAGTCTATAGCCACGCTCCTATTCGACGAGGATTTCAAATGGACTAATAAATCGAAGGTTCGAGCTTTCCTCACATCGCCAATTCTCGCTTTTGGAATAACGACTTCGTGATCTTCTTCTTCATATTCATCAACTCCAGTCCGTAGCTTAAGATCTTTAAATTTATCGATTAAAGTCGATTCTAATCGATATTTACTATCTTCACGAGGTTCAGATATTTGCACTTCAGAACGATACGATTTTCTCGTCAACGCGCCACCTACCACGCTCGCTTTTTTTTTTCCAAGATGGTACGGTCGTAATACGTCTTAAATGAGTCTCCTCTCGAAGTTCTTCAAGCTCTTCCCACATTCCTCGCTTCCATTTGAATTTTGTATATCTACGAGTCCGCCAAGTTAATGGAATAATGATTCGAGAATATCCTTCAACGAATTTCCGATAATAACCAACTAAGCTTCAGAAAGCTACGATTTCGACATCGACTTAGGTTGTTCTCAATCGCGACTCATATCCCAACCTCGATAAAGACGTCACAATGACACCTATCGCTTTACTATCGCATTTAATATGGCGCCCCTACGAGAGTCCGACTTTGCAGCATTCCATAAAAGAATTCACCAAATAGAGGCTCTGGTTATCAACTTCTATAGTTGGGTTTTAACCTCAAGTTCAATAGAGCCATGAGATTTTAGAAATGGGTTTCAGATCAAAGTTCAAAGTCGATACAAAATTCAATATCACACTTTGGGAGTAAGCCAAGAAATTTTTCAAGAAATATATCAGGAAATTTTCTAACAATAGAAATATCATTCAAATCTGACGTATTCTTGTTCAAGTCCATAACATGGGCTAAGAAAACTTGACATCCATTTTTCAATAAACGGATGACTTTATGGCTTGATATGAAAGTGTTTGACTTCAATGGTTTGGTTGTTGAATTCAATAACAAAGTTGCTTAGAATATAAAAACTAACAACCTTACGTAAAGCAATCAATTTTGGCATGATGAGTAGTTAATCAATCAATCAATCCCTAAAATCACATCAAAAGCAAGTATCTTTAAAGAAATAAGGTCAATATGTAATGTGATGGTGCCAACTTGGATCAAACAAGATTTATAAATAGTGGATGTAACGAAAGTTTCTCATAACTGAGTTTCAACAGATAAGTCAAAGTCTAATTTTCTCCTGAGTCAAGTTTAAACGCTGAGTATAAAGTTAGAGAGATAAATGAATGGGCAGAACCCAGATTCAATAAGGTATAAACTTCAGAAGAATTTATAATTAACTAACTCGTGCTAACTTCGCTCGAAGTTCTTCGATTCACTACCACGAAAAACGCTTCTTCCAGAACTGGCTGATTTTGACTTGTCTCGACAAATTTTGAGTCACCATCCCTCGTTGGATCGGGTTTCGCCACTGCATAATCTCGTGTAATATGACCTTCTTTACCACAATTATAACATACCTTGGAAGGTTGAATCAGTTTTGACTTACGTGTCCTCTTCTCCGTGATCTCAGAAAGATCTAATCAAGGCCTTTCTCTCTCCTAAAATTCGCTCATTGTGTTCAGCCGATATCTTCCCGCCATTCATAAATCTTCTTCTTGAAATTTCCACTGAGTTATTTCTTCTATTACCTTGGTCATGATTACTAATCAAGTGGTTACCATTTTCGCATGATAATTTCCTCCACGATGTTATCATTGTTCGACGATCGTTATCACCGCAGACGATTATCATCGAAGTTGTTGGTCATTATTCTTCATTGAGCCGACTCATTATCGCGGCCCAATAATCGAGACCTACTCAAAACATCCGAATATAAACAAAGTTTGTGAGAAATGAGGTATTGACGATTTTAGGTTTCAAACCTCGCAGTAAACATTCGCCATTCTCTCCTCATTATCAACCAAATGGGATGCAAATCGGACAACTTCGCAAACTTAGCTTCAGATCATGCGACACGCTCATATTGTTTTGCTCAACTTGATGAACTCAACCTCCTTCATATGATGAATACTTTCGGAAAGTACTTGTCATCGAACAATTCTTGAACTTCTCCCAAGACATCTTCAAGCAGTAGTCGAAAGACGCTTTACGGATTCCCACCAATAATCCGCTTTTCTCCTCGTAATACGAAGGTGGCGAAATGAACCTTTGTTCATCCCGAAGATCCCAAGACATCAAATATTTTAGTGATTTGCTTTATCCACGCCTCCTCATAAGTGGTTCGCTTTTCAAAAAACTCAAGGCCCTAACTCCTCGAATCGCTAAGCGGTGACTATTCGTGATTGCCAAGTGTTTCCAATTTACATTTTGAACAAAGAGTGTAAGACCCCAACTTATTATTAATGAAATTTAATTTTTCTATTTATTATTTTGAAATAGTAAGGGTTGATTTGATTAATGTGGATAGTTATAGGTAAAATACGCAAATATTTCAAAAAAAGCTAAAGTTGGTTATAAAATATTCATTGTTGTTTGGGAATATTCGCTTGTCGTGGAATATTCTTCGCCGCTTCAGAATATTCAGACGACAAACAAGTAGCTTTTTATGGGCCCCATAATGTAAAGCAATTGGATGAAGAAAACGACAAATATAAGTTATTTAAAAATAACTAGCAGAAGTTGTTTACCGTTAATATCGTTAAAATACTTTGTGGTTAACACACAAGAAGATACCAGATTGCACCAATTATCGATTCTTACGTAAGTAAGGCACTACTCAATAATGGTTACAGAATTATCGCTCAAGATTTTATTTTATTGATTTAATAATTGTCGCGCTGATATTTTATATGTCGTTGTTTCAATAATTGTCATTACACAAGATTTTCATTATCGAAACAATAATTCATATTATCTCAATAATATTATTAGATAACATTATTGGCAATGTCTAGAAAGTTCGCTTCAAGGAGAGGTTTGGTCACCTAATCAAGCGCCAAGAAGTGAGAAATTTTATCGAAAGTTCTCTATCCCGAGAAATGCCCCGTCACAAGATTTTAATTTCGTAATATTATTCGTGAATAATTAATTATTGATTTATATGATGAGGAATATATTGATTTTACGTGGATATAGATGGAGAAAATTTTTAATGTGACAAGTGTTGAAAATTGAAATTTTATCTTTTTTCGATAAAATAATTATTTAAATATATTATTATATTTTAATAATATAATAATGATGATATTTTTTATGATGAATGTGAGATATATAAAGATACGCGAGGAGGAGTATTTTTTGTTAACAAAAATATTTAAAGCATGTTTTATGTGTCAACCCCATTTTCGACCAAATTTGTTTATAAACAGTAAAATCGCCCATTTGTGGATTTTGGCCAATTTCGCTTTGAATTTGGAAAACTTTCTTATATAAAGTCAGTAGAGAATTGAATTTCCTATAAAAAACACAAGAGTTTCAATTTTCCTAATAAAAGTGGCTATTTATTATGAATTATTGAAGTTCCAAAGTCTCAAATAATTAATTTTTGGAAGTTTAAATTATTTTAAATTAGAAAACGTTTTTCTTTTTCTGAAGGTGGTATGTGCTTATCGAAATGAAATCGATTTCAAGAGTGGCGAGGGAATTTTGATATATATATTTATATTTTATTAAATTTTCTACTTTGGTATTCTAAGCATTTTCCTATAAATAGGTGCTTAGGTTAGAATTGAAAATCACACCGTAAATCAAGTTTTTCTCTCTATAATATCGAGCGATTTGTGAGTATTTTAGTACTTTGAGTATTGCTATACTAAGTGCAAGTTCTTTCAAAGACTATATCCAAAGATTCCAGCCGTAAGTATTATTCTTTCTCGGTAAGTGGATGTTATTTTATTCAAAATGATATTATTTCTTCAATATCATTATGCCAAAATATTGGTTGAAAATTTTTATCAAATTTGAACTTTTTCATATCGGGTTACTATTCATGAGTTACTATTTACGCAAGCATTATTCATGAGTTACTATTCATGAGGTACTATTCACGAAGTACTATTCACGTAAGTTGTGATGATGTTTTTTTTGTGAAATTTTATCTTTTAGTGTCTGAGTTACTATTCACGATACTTACACTATTCACGATAGGCACTATTCATTTATCATTTACACTATTCACGTAAAAATTAAATTTTCTTTTCTCGTGTCCAAGATCGCCTCGTTATGATTCCTATCTTCGATCGATCCGTGTTTTGATCATTCTTGAATTTTACTCCACTTTGGTTATTTATGAAGTATTTTTGAACTGAATTGTTTAAAGTAATCCTTAATATTTGTTCTTTTGTTTCACCGATTCGCTTTTCTTTTAAAATATTTTTCATCATCCTCATTCCCTAAATGATGATATTATCGAATATCTTTTACCAGAAAGCAAAAAGATGAAAGATTTTTCGATGAATATCTTCGCTCAGAAAAGCAAAAGATTAATGTGTGTCAGATTTAATACGACCGATCGATTAATATCTTTCGCCCGTAAAGGCAAAGATGAACAGTGTTTAGATGAACATTAATTAATCGATGAATATCTTTGGTCTCAGAAAGGCAAAAAGATGAATATTTGATTCCGTATATATATTGATTGATGTTACAGGATAAAATATCGTCGATGAACTTTTAAATTCATATATGTAAGATAAGAGTTGCATTCTCTACTTAACTCTTCTAATGAATTAATATTTCATGCTAAGATTGATTTAAAACTTGTTGTCTATTGTATTATATTAGATTTTTTTCCTTGCTGAGGAGTAACGATAATTTGTTCTATATTATCTTAGTCATAATGTTCTTTATCGGGCTACTGAGCTCACCCTTTTCCTTGTTGTTCCATTTTTCTTCTCAGAGGCTAGAATGTAACGCAGTACTACTTGGGTGTGGAATGATGGTTCTAGAAGTTGTTCTAGTAGTCCTCACTATTCGTAAAATAAGTGTAATAATCAGAATGAGGACTTATTCGAGTGTGGATATTGTCTCAGATGATAATATTTGTATTTAAACTCACAGCTTTTATGTCAGATTAATAAAGTTGTAGTTGTTTATATACCATATATTTGGCGACTCGTAATGGGTGTTGTTGCGACGCTTCAAAATAGGTCCATTCCATCCAACCCATTCTCGAAGTCGCCAAATACATGGAATGTAAAACAACTACAACTTTATTACAACAATTGTCAGACAAAATACAACAACACATATGCCGTGAGTTTGATACAAATATATACCAAATGTGACACATGTCCCAACCGTGACAAAGACCTCACAAAGGACACCTTACATAATGGTATAGTCAAAAACTATTTTAGAAACTAAAATCTTTGGGAAGTTCTCAAGAAACCTTCGCATACTGGAGGCCACGCTGCCCAGGTTACGATAGATATCATATGGCTATAGAATTATCCTTGGTCAATCTAATAGACCCCAAAGAAAAATAAGAAGATTACTATCATATTCTTCCCAAATGTCATGAGTTTGATACAAATATATACCAAATGTGACACATGTCCCAACCGTGGACAAAGACCTCACAGTGACATCTTACATATAATGGTATAATCAAAACTATTTTGTAAACTAAAATCTTTGGGAAGTTCTCAAGGAAACCTTCGTATACTGGAGGCCACACGCCCAGGTTATGATAGATATCATATGGCCATGTAATTATCCTCGTCAATCTAATAGACCCCAAAGAAAAATAAGAAGATTACTATCATATTCTTCCCAATGGTAAGTCTTCTTCGACATATCATTATCTCCACCGCCTCTAATCGAGAATTATACTTCAAACAAACACCAAGATTATATAGTAGTGCTCAGATATATACTCAATAAGTGGATGAGCACATCCTCGCCTTTTATGATGATACGAGGTCAGATGTCATTAGACATCTTGTATGACAGTTGACAAAACACCCTTCCAACGCTGGGTCAGTTCTTTCACCTCAACAAATATGTAATCACCGCTCTATTCCCTCGTTATCCCCACTCGACCCAAGCCTATACTTTTATTACCCGAAAGGAATTGAAGCAAAAGGGTGAAAGCACAACTAGCTCAAGAAAGAATATCATGACTAAAGATAATTAAATTATCAATAGCCTTCATCAAGAATAAATCGTAGATTTGAAATATACGGTAGATGATAAAAATTTCAACTATAGTCATAATGAACGAAAGCAATCCATTTAAGAGTCAAATAGACTATAAAGTCTATTATCTTCTCCATATTAAAATCCACCAACAATGTTTTATCCTCGTAACATCAATCAACAATTTCGTCCACAATCATACGAATAACTCATAATCATAATTGTAGTTCTAAATTTCTCTTCATCCGTGATTAAGATAATTTTCATCACCTATCTTTACTCAAACATCAAAGATCATGGTTACACCAAATCACATTTCGCTCATAATCATACTAATAACTTCATCTTTGCACTACTACCAAAGATATTCATTCAGATCACCACCTGGTCATGTTCATCTCAACACCTGCTCATCTTTGCACTATCGCCAAAGATATTCAACAACATGTCATCTTTGCACTACGGGCCAAATATATTCATCAACAATTCATCTTTGCACTACAGGCCAAAGATATTCCTCAACAGTTCATATTTGCACTAAATATATTCATCAACAGTTCATATTTGCACTACAAGCCAAATATATTATTATCTCAAAGAAATATATAATCATTTCAGAATTTATATAAACAATAATTATAACCATGTTGATCATTTCACCTTTACACTTAAGCTAAAGATATTCAATTATAAATTCAATAATCACGATCATACCAGTCAATAATTCAACTTTGCACTACTGGCCAAAGAGAACCCATAGTCATGATCATACCAATAATCTACCCATCTTTTATACTCAAGTCAAAGAGAAATTAATATCATCATTTAGGCTTATAAAAATGTTATATATGATAATAAAAATAATATAATCAACATATAAATTTAATCTCAAGAGTAATATTCATAACTCAACTATAATTTGGTCAGAAAAAGAAACCAATTTTGTCGTGAATAAGACTCAGAATAAGAAACTCGTGAATAAGAATTATGAATAAGAATCGTGAATAAGAATCTCATGAATAAGAATAGAATAAACCCGACTCAAAAAGGTAGAAATTTCACAATAAAATTCATACCAATATTTCTAAGATAAGATATAAAACATTTCTTAAACTTATAAACAATTTATTTTAATTGTTTACACTTTACTAAATAATGCATTTAATCATCCTAAAATTCCAAACTCATAAGATTTCATCACCAATAACCAAAACCCTTATCAAAATCAAGATATACTTCATATAGGATCTCAAGCCATAAAATCCTATTTTCTAATTTTCTTACTTCACATAACATATTTAATTCATTTACTCATAACTAGTCCATTTTCATGAAAAATACAAATAATCAATACAAAACAAATTTTCTTTTCCGAGATTTAGTAGAATATAGTCTCATATTGAATATATATTTTCTCAAAATTTTTAAAAATCATTTACTATTTTTCATACGGCCAAACAAAATTTAATATTTAGATATTTATCAAAAATTGTACTTTTATCCAAAAATTCTAAAATTTACAGAGTATACTTTATCATATACATGTACTCCCAATAAAAATTTCACCAAATTTGAGTTAACCACAAGGAGTTATAAGTTTGCTACTTTTAAAATAGTCTTTTCTCATAAAATTCATAACTCATATCTATACATCCAAAAATCTCCATTTTTGGACACAATCTAGAAAAACTCATCAAATTATCATTTTAAATTTTTCCAGAATTTTTGAATGTCGTAAAATTACGTAAACCGAAAAACATAACAACCCTTAAAATCTCTTACTATCCCTTACCTCAAAAGAAAGAAGAGATTGATCGAATATCTGATGAAAAATCAAGGAAACTTCTACTAAATAAAGAACTCTCAAAGTATCTAAATACTCTCAAAATATTCTTGATAATATAGAGAGAAAGAAAACTTGTTTTCGTGTGTTTTTCAATTCTAACCCAAGTTACTTATTTATAGAAAATGCTGTAACGCCATGTAAGACTAAATAATAAAATATTATTATTTTCAAAACCAATCTACGCCACCCACCATTTTGAGTCAAGCATGCCTTCCCAGAGAAAAAAAAGTAGCAGCCCATGTGTTTAATCAACACCAACCAAAGTGGGTCCCACCCATAAATTTAATAAAATTATTTTATTTTCTCAAACTTCAAGAATTCATAGAAAATAGCCCTAAGTATCGTAAAAATACAAATTTTATGTCCATTCCGACTGAAATCGAATTTCTACAACTTTGTAGCTTTGAGTTTTTCAAAATTCCAAACCAAAAATATCCAAATCCATAAACCGATGATTTTAATACATCCACACCCGATAAAATAATCGATAAAATACATCAAGATTAATTCCTTCATTTTTATCCACATAAAATAAAAATATCCATCATTTATATCCACATAAAATAAATATTTTTTATCATATAAATCAATAATTAGTTATTCATAAATAATATTACGTAATCACATTTATGACAATCAAAGCCGCTCGTGAAAGTTAGGAGGCTTTCCAATAAGGATTTCTCCTTATCGCGCAGCAATTAGTGACCAAACTCTCCTCGATAGAACTTTCTAGACATTGCCAATAATGTTATCTAATAATATTATTCAAATAATATGAATTATCGATCCGATAATGGAAAATATCAAGCAAAGGACAATTATCAAATAACAATAATATAAAATATCAACGCAAAGAATTATTGAATCAATAAAATAAAATATTAAATAAGAATTCATCGTAATAATTATCGAAAAGGCCTTTTCACGTAAGGATCAATAATTCATCAATAATATCAGGCAATACCGTGCGCCATCGCAAGAACCACGCCAGACATCAGATTTTAATCACCGTATTCCAACAAAGGTTAATGGTAACAATTACGCCGTTGTTTGTAAAAACTCAAACTTTATCATTTTCTTCATCCGACAGCTTATCCGCATGGGGCCATAAATGGTCATAGGCTGGCATATTTAATATTCCCCAATGTAAAAAGAATATTCCACGACTAAACATTCCCTAACAATAATGAATATTTTATAACCACTCACAGATTTTTGAAAAAAATTCATATATCACCCTTAACTTTAACCTTTTATGAATTTAACCATTTACTAAATAGAAAATTGAATACTTTTTATTTCATAAAATTCGGTCTTACAATCAGATACCTATTTTGGGGCGCCACAGCTGGTATCGTAGCTAGGATACGATCTCCTCATGAGATCGGGAATGTAATCCAGGAGGAGAGACGAAAGTAAATCCTTCGCTAAAGGTGTCCTACCTAAGCTTATTTCATAGTTGGTCAAGATATAGGATATTATGTGATATATTGATTTCCTTAATTAACCCTTGTTTTACGACAAGATTTGAGAACGTAGATCGAGAATATTAACAAAGTGGAAATGAGACCGCGGAGACGCTCAGACTCACCAACGAGGAGAACGGCAACAGTCGGGCAATGTTCCTCCAAAGTAACAACACCAATCGAAGCAGATGATGAACGAGGGACGCTTAAGCTAGAAGTAGTTCATGCAAAATCGCACGGGCGAGACTCGTGGTTCAAAATACAGTGAGAAATGATAAAGAATTCACTTTGTTGTCACAAATGTTAGCTCAAAGAGTCGGGACCACTGTAATTTAAGTGGAAATCCAGATCCCATCATGCCGAAACACGGGTCAAGCAAATTACCAAGATATTCGATGTCTTGGGACGCACTGAGGAACAGAAGGTTCCATTCGCCACCTTTATGTTCCGTGATGCAGCAGCATCATCGTGGGAGTCCGTGAAGTTGCACTCCATCCACCAAGACTCAACACGCTTGGGAGACATTTCAGAACTATTTAATGACAAATACTTTCGAAAGTGTTCATTATACGAAGGAAATGGAGTTTATTAGATCGAGCAGTAATAACACGATGACTTGTCCCAAAGACGAGGAAAAGTTTGCAGAGTTATCTGGCTCGCACCTCATTCAAAGTGGAGAATAAGGAACGATGACGCGGATGTTTCTTAGAGGTTCAAACTCGATATACTTCAAAGATCTCATTTCTCATAAATTTTGTCTCTATTCAGATGTTGTCAGAATAGGCTCAATTATTAGAAATGAGATAACGAAAGACGATCAATCGAGAAACCACAACTAAGATAATACAGAGATAAGTACCAACAAAACAACGATAACCAATGGAGAAAGAAAAGACTCGGACAAAAATGGTAATCACTCCGTGGTAATCATGGCCATGAAAATAAGAAGTCGAGTCAGAGAAGATTTTAAAAAGAGGAGATTTAACAACTAACTACGCTGAAGACGACAAAGCAAAGAAAGAATCGGTTCCAAGTGGAGGGAACGACCACCTGGTCAGATGCTATAAATGCGAAAAAAGAGGATATATCACCAAACCGCCCACAACAGCTCAAGGTATGCTATAATTGTGGAAAGGAAGGACATATCGCCGAGATCAGATTGCAGAATAAACCTAGTTCAATGGGGACTATGACTCAAAAGATCGTCCCGTAAAAGTCAAAGTCAACTGCCTCGGAAGAGCTTTGTCACGGATCGGTAAAATGCGATGAACCCAAACGAGGTGATCACGGTATGTTATTTATAAATTCTCATAAGTTTATACCTTACTGATACCGGCATACCCATTCATTTATCCCTCCCGCCAGGTTCAACGCTTAAACTCGACCGAGAAATTAGACTTTGACCTATCTCGTGGAAACTCCGCTAGAGAAACTTTCATCACATCCATCGCTTATAAATCTTGTTTGATCAAGTTGGCACCATCACCTTACCCGCCGACCTTATCTCTTTAAAGATACTTGCTTTTGATATGATTTTGTGGATTGATCGTTAACTACTCATCATGCCAAAATTGATTGTTTTCGTAGTGTCATAGTTTTCATATTCCTAACCAACCCGTCAGTAAGAATTCAAGCAACTAAACCATTAAAATCAATCACTATCATATCTAATCATAAAGCTATTTGCTTATCGAAAAATGGATGTCAAGCTTTCTTAGCCCATGTTATGGATTTGAATAAAGACACGCCAAATTTGAATAATATTCTGTTGTTATCGATTTTTCCGACGATTTCAAGAACTTCCTGCCTACCCCGTAACGTGAAGTTGAATTCTTTATCGATCTTCAACCCGCACAAAGCCCATTTCTAAAACCCCATATCGAATGGCTCCTATTGAACTTCAAGAGTTAAAGGTCCAACTACAGTGAATTGTTGGACATCGATTTCATTCGGCCCCAAGAAATCTCCTCGGGGTGCTCCTATTTTATTCAGAAAGAAGAAAGATTTTAGATGCGATTTTGTATCGACTATCGAATCGAACCATGTCACCATCAAGAATAGTATCCTCACCTCAGATTGATGACTTGTTCGACCAGCCATAAGGGGCACAATTTTTTCAAAGATCGATCTTCGCTCGATATCATCACCAAGATTAGAATCGAGGATATTCCAAAGACCGCCTTTTTTAACCCCAGACGGCATTATGAATTTTAGTCATGTCTTTTGATCGACTAATGCTCCCGCGCTTTTTTATGGATACGATGAACCGAGTATTCAAGGAATATTTCGATCATCGTTGTTATCTTTATTGATGACATCCTCATATATTCCAAAAGTCGGAAGATCATGAGCACCATTTGTTCGGTACTCCAAAGGCTTCAGAAACAAACTATATGCCAAATCAAGAAATGCGAAGTTCGCTCGAGGAAGTAACATTCCTCGGGCACGCGGTGTCAAACACGGAGATCTCGTGGACCTTGCCAAGATCAAGCAATACAAAGTTGGGAGCAACCAAGCCTGGATCAAGACGTAGCTTTCGGGCTTACCGGTTATTATCTGGAGATTCACTAAGGATTTTTCTAATCGCTACTCCATTAACTCACCGACTTTGAAAGATATAAAATTTGATGGAGCGAGGAACGCGAGAAGAGTTTCAAGAGCTCAAGAGAGACTCATTTCTAAGACATGTTCTAACAATACCATCCGGTACTTGATGGATTTGTTATATTCACACGATGCTTCTAGCAAAGGGTTAGGATGTGTTCTCATGCAACGTGAGAAAGTCATAGCCTATGATCGCGATAACTTAAAGAAAATGAGAGGAATTATCCTACCATGATCTAGAGTCAAAGCAATGTTGCCGCTTAAAGATACGGAGGCACTATCTATATGGGGAGAAAGTGGAGATATATTCGCACCATAAAAGCCTTAAATATTTCTTCACTAAAAAGAACTCAACACGCAAGCAAATGACATCGGGGCTCGAGCTATCGAAAGACTACGACCACACTATTCAATACCATCCCGAAAAGCGAACGGTAAATGACGCGCTGAGTAGAAGATCATACGCGTGAACGAAAAGCGATGATGTCAAGATACGACAGAGCCAACTTTAATAGAAAAGTTAAGGTCGCTCAAGCCACCGAATCTTGAAATGGATGCGTGCGTAAGAAGAAAGTACAAAGCGTGCTATTCCTAAGTTTAGAATCGATGAAGAAGGAATACTCGAGTCCACTCTGCATTTCAGGTCCCTAACGACTCGATTTGAAGTACAAGATTATGATGGAGGCAACATAATACACCATTTGCAATCCATCTCGAAGTACCAAATGTATCGTGATCTCGACATACATTTTGGTGGAACAATACGAAGAGAGAGATTACAAAGTTTATCTCAACGCGGTTTAACTTGTCAACGTAAAAGTGAGCATCTAAGACCTAAGGGTCCGCAGAACCACTTCGAGATTTCAAATGGAAGTGGGAACACATTACCATGGATTTTGTTACGGGTCTTCCTACGGTTTTCAAGGCATCAATGCCATTTGGGTTATTGTTGATAGATTAACCAAGTTCCGCTTCATTTCTTGCCGATACGGAGACTTATTCCTCGAACGCCTTGCTAAATATATATATAAATGAGATTGTGAGGTCAGATGGCACGCCAAGATCCATAGTTTTGGGATCGTGACCCAAGATTCACTTCAAGATTTTTCGTTAACTTGCAAAAGCTATGGGCACGGATTTATTTATTCTGGGCTTCTAAGATACCATCCTCAAACCGGACCGGACAATCGAGAGACTATTCAAACTCTCAAGATCTATTAAGACTTATGTCCTAGACTTCAAGCGGCGCTGGGATAAGTATTTACCATCGGTGGAATTCTCCTACAACAACAGCTTATCGTGCAAGTATAGTGTGGCTCCATTTCAAGCATTATATGGACGAAAGTGTCGCTTCCAATATTGGGATGATGGTGGGTGAAGAACATTGTTGGGACCCGAAAGTTAAGACGTATGATCACCGAAAAGATCCAAATGATTCGACAACGATACAAACCAGACAAGATCGACAAAAGAGTTATGCGGATTTTCATCGAAAGGACGGAATTTAGTATGGGGGATCATGTATTATCATGAAGTTGCTTCCATGGAAGTGGAGTTACAAGATTCGGGAAGAGAGGAAAGCTCAATCCACGCATTTATCGTCCATTTCAAATTCTCGACCGAAAGTAGAAATGTAGCCTATGTACTTCTGCTATTCTCCGAGTATGTCTCGTGGTTCATAATGTGTTTCACATATCCGTATTTCAGAATACGGAAAGACCCAACCACGCTATAAAGTTAGAACCGGACGAGATAGCCAAGACTTAACGCATTTAAGAGGTACCGCCAAGATCTTCGATAGAAGGAGCATGTCCTACGACAAAGGTCATACCACAAGTTAAAGTTTTGTGGAGGAATCATGCTATAGAGGAAATGACCGGGAATCGAAACTAAATGAAAGCGTAGGTATCCTCACCTTTTCAAACACTGTAACGACGACGCCAATTTCGAGGACTAAATTTCATAAGAGAGGAGGTCAGAAGACCCCAACTTATTATTAATGAAATTTAATTTTTCTATTTATTATTTTGAAATAAGAAGGGTCGATTTGATTAATGTGGATAGTTATGGGTAAAATACGCAAATATTTCAAAATAAGTAAAGGGTTATAAAATATTCATGTCATTTGGGAATATTCGTTTCGTCATGGAATATTCTCATTGCCTGGAATATTCGCACGATCACAGTAGTCTTTTGTGGGCCCCATAACGGAAAAAGTTTATCGACGAAGAAAACGCACAAATATAAGTTGTTTAAAAATAATCTACAGTAGTTGTCATATCTGCTATCATCGTTAAAATACTTCTATGGTTAACACACAAGAAGACACTACCAGACGCACCAATTATCGATTCTTACGTAAGGCACTACTCAATAATGGTTACGTGAATTATCGCTCAAAGATTTTATTTTATCGATTTAATAATTGTCATATTGATATTTTATATTGTTGTTGTTTCAATAATGTCATTACACAAGATTTTTTATTATCGGCTAATAATTCATATTATCCTAATAATATTATTAGATAACATTATTGGCAATGTCAAGAAAGTTCTCGCTTCAAGGAGAGGTTTCGTCACCTAATCAGGCTACGCCAAGAAGAGAAATTTTATCGAAAGTTCTCTATCCCTCGAACCTACTCGTCACAAGATTGTGAATTCGTAATATTATTCGTGAATAATTAATTATTGATTTATATGATGAGGAAAATATTAATTTTATGTGGATATAGATTGAGAAAATTTTTAATGTGACAATTGTTGAAAATTGAAATTTTATCTTTTCTCGATAAAATAATTTATTTAACTATATTATTATATTTTAATAATATAATAATGATGATATTTTTACGATGAATGGGATATATGAGTATATGTAGAGGAGGAGTATTTTTGTTACCAAAAATATTTAAAGAATGTTTTATGGGTTTCGCGGACCCTATTTTCGATTGAAATTTGATTATATACTGTAAAATCGTCTGCTTATGGATTTTACCAATTTTCGCTTGGAATTTGGAAAACTTTCTTCTCAGAAGTTGTAGAGAATTGAATTTCTATAAAAAATAAAGTAGTTTAGAATTTTCCGACAAAAGGGTTATTTATTATGAATTATGAAGTTCAAGTTCAAATAATCGATTTTTGAAGTTTAAATTATTTTAAATTAGAAAACGTTTTTTTCTTACTTTTTCTGTAGGTGGTATGTGCTTATCGAAATGTAAATCGATTTCAAGAGTGGAGAGAATTTTGATATATATATTTATATTTTATTAAATTTTCTACTTTGGTGTTTAAGCATTTTCCTATAAATAGGTGCTTAGGTTTAATTGAAAATCACACTTTAAATCAAGTTTTTCTCTATAATATCGAGCGATTTGTGAGTATTTTAGTACTTTGAGTATTGCTATACTAAGGTAAGTTCTTTCAAAGACTATATCCAAAGATTCCAAAATGTAAGATTATTCTTTCCGAGGTAGTGGATGTTATTTTATTCAAAATGATATTAATTCTTCAATATCATTATGTCAAATATTGGTTGGAATTTTTATCAAATTTGGAACTTTTTCATGCTCTGGGTTACTATCATGAGTTACTATTTACGAAAGTTACTATTCATGAGTTACTATTCATTTAGTACTATTTAAGTCGTTGATGATGTTTTTTTTTTTTGAAATTTCTATCTTTTAGTGTTCGAGTTATTATTCACATATACTTTTATAATTATTCACGATACTAAGACTATTTACTTATCATTTACACTATTCACGTAAAATTAAATTTTCTTTTTTCGTGTCCAAGATCGTCTCATATGATTCCTATCTTCGATCGATCTATGTTTTGATCATTCTTGAATTTTACTCCACCGGGTTATTTATGAAGTATTTTGAACTTGAATTGTTTAAAGTATTTAATCCTTAATATTTGTTCTTTTGTTTCACCGGATTCGCTTTCTTTAAAATATTTTTATCATCCTTAGTCCTAAATGATGATATTACTAAATATCTTTGGCCTCAGAAGGCAAAAGATGAATGATTTTCGATGAATATCTTTGGCTCAGAAGTGCAAAGATGAACAATGTGTCGAGATTTAATACGATCGATCGATTAATATCTTGGGCCCGAAGCAAAAGATGAACAGTGTTTAGATTGAACATGATTAACTTATGAATATCTTTCGCCCAGATGTAAAAGATGAATATTTGATTCTAGATATATATCGATTGATGTTGTGGATAAAATATCGCCGATGAACTTTTAAATTCATATATGTAAGATAAGAATAGATTCTCTACTTCACTCTTCTAATGAATTAATATTTCCACGCTAAGATTGATTTAAAATCGTTGTCTCATTGTATTCTATTAGATTTTTCCCATTGAGGAAGAACGATAATTTTTTCTATATTATCTTAGTCATAATGTTCTTTATCCGTTGTCTATCGCTCACCCTTTTCCTTGTTGTTCCATTTTTCTTCTCGTGAGAGCAGAATGTAACGAGTACTAGCTTTGGGTGTGGAATGATGGTTCTAGAAGTTGTTCTAGTAGTCCCTCATTATTCTGTAAAATAAGTGTATTAATAATCAGAATGAGGACTTATTTGAGTATGGATATTGTCTGTATGATAATATTTGTATTTAAACTCACATTTTTATGTCAGATTAATAAAGTCAGTAGTTGTTTCGCATCATATATTTCATGCACTTCAGAATGGGTGTCAGATACCTATTTTTGGAGGCGCCACAGCTTGGTATCGTAGTTAGGAATACGATCTCTCCATGAGATCGGGAATAGTAACCAGAGGAGAGACGAGTAAATCCTTCGCCAAAGGTGTCCTACCTAAGCTTATTTGTTAATGGTCAAGATATAGGATATTATGTGATATATTGATTTTCTTAATTAACCCTTGTTTTATACGAATAAGATTCGGAGAATGTCTTAATCGAGAATATTAACAAAGGAAATGAGACCGTGGAGACGCCAGACTCACCAACGAGGAGAACGTGTAATAGGTCGATAATGTTCCTCTAAGGAACAATACCACCGGTTAGATGATGAACGCGGACTGTGGTCGCCCCAAAAAATAGGTATACATCACCCATTCTCAATTGTCAATACATGGTATGTAAACAACTACAACTTTATTATTACAACAAGAAACTGTGAGTTTGAATACAAATATTATCTTCTAGATAATATCTATACTCAAATAAATCCTCATCATATTTATTAATACATTATTTTACAAAAATGGTGAAGACTACTAAACAACTCTCTGTAACCTTCATTCCATACCCCGACTGCACTCGCTTATATTCTAGCCTCCCGAGAAGAAAAAATGGAACAAAAGAAAAAGGGTGAGCTCAACTAGCCCAAAGAAAGAATATTATGACTAAGATGATATA